>JAIUJO010000055.1:0-600707 GCA_023846275.1 Vanilla planifolia | reverse complement strand
AGAATGTAAGCCCCATTTTAATTCAATATTTTCCTTTATTCAACCCTTTTCCCTTTTCTTTCTATTAACATTTATAGTTTAATCATCAAAACAAGAGCTAGATATTCTTTTAAAATTAGGTTTCACCTCTAAACGATATGTAGGAGTGAGATACAACACATCATTGGTTCTATTTTTAGATTCCACCATCGAACGTTACTTAAAAATGTGATAAAACCATTTAGTAACAAAATGACTTCTTCTTTTAATATAAGAGCCTTATTTTTAAGACAAATCTTTGTTTAACTTTTATAATCTCTTTTTCATACTCTTAAAAATAATATCTTATTTACTTAAATAAAATATTATTTCCTATTTTTTAGTAATATAATGCAAATTAGTGACATATGTCATGACATGCATGTTAAAAATATTGTGCCAACTAAAAAAACCAAAAAATACTCTTGACATGTTCATACAATAGTTAATTAAGAAAAATAAAATAAATAATTAATTTACATCTCTTTCTCTATAGCCAACAATTCCAATGCATACATGACCAGTCTCTTCTCTCATATTTTCTACAACCAACACTAGGATAAAAAATTCCAAAACAGCTAGATAAAATTGTCTTTAGGGTATTTTAAAATGTGCTCTTCCTCCAAATTAGATTCTACATTGCCTTATGACCAATGTCTAGCAACATTATTTAATATTAGTGCCACCAAAAGAACTCTCTTGTGGTCCACACATGCCATATTATTAAAAAACATTTCAATCTTATCTAAGCAGTTGTCGACTTGAAAAGGATCTATTGTGCCTACAAGGTGTTGTGAATGTAAGTTTAAGAATTGCTTGATAAGGTAATTGGCTTGATTCATTCTCACATTCCACTCATTTTTAGCTTGCATAAAAACCCTCCTAAACTGTGTCCCTAATATACTCTCCCTTTAATTAATCTCCATTCCCTTAACCTATTATGGCCATTTTGTTATTAGAATGGTTCTCTTCTTCCTCGCACATCTTTTTATTTTTGAACTCCTCGTCGTACTTACTAAAATTTCAAGTCATATTCTAAAATAAATTCAACAAAATTTCAATTCATATATATGAAAAATAAATCCCAATATTAAAATTCCATTCATCATGTATTTAATTCTCAAAAAGCTTTCAAAACAAATATAAAAATTAAATTATAAATATCTTCACATACTAATTATTTTAAAACTTTGTTTTTCCAAAATCAATTACTTATCAAAAAATTTCGTAGACAACTTTTAATTCTTTCAAGAAACTTACATCAAGTGGAAGTGCTATGCATCACCTCGACATATAGTATGTCCATATGAGGTATTACTCACTACAATGTGCAATTCTTATTCTTCTTGTATTGTTCATCTAATCAACCTACAATACATAATAATTCACGTATTGTATGCAACTCTCAAGTTGGCCCTTATAAACTCGATGTATCGTATATAAAAATTCATGTATTGTATGTAATCCTTTGTTTTTTTTTATACCCTTGAAAAAATACTTATAATTCTCTATCTAGTCCTTTTACACTCGAAGCACCACATGTCTAGGGGTGGCATACCATACATTAAGCATAACATATCATACTTAGCAATTCATGTAAAATACATGAAACTAGATTTCCACAGTTTCCCAATCTTTATGTTTTAGTCAATTATTTTATAATTACATGCATTGTTAAAAATATTATAAGCGTACAACTTAATTCAAACATGCATAAATTATATACATGAACAACAAATAGGTTATTCAAGCTCCCAACTAAACCAACCCTCACATTAATAATAGTAGGGATCATCTTCTCTACCCTCAATGACTACCATTCTCTTATGTTCAAGGTTATAACTCTTCTTATAATGGCTGGACACCCTCTTTTATTTGCAACAACTACATATTAAATTTTCCTTTTGCTTCCCTGTAGCCATATTTTTTTCCTAAATTGAAGGTCTGAAAAAACATTCAATTCATCATGTATTTAATTCTCAAAAAACATTCCCAATAAATATAAACTTAAATCATAAATATCTTCTCATAATAATTATATTAAAACTTTGTTTCTACATAATCAATTAATTATACCAAAATTTCACAAACAATTTTTAATTCTTTCAAGAAACTTACATCAGGTTGAAGCGCTATGCATCACCTCGACATATAGTATGCCCATATAAGGTATTACTCTTTACAATGTACAATTCTTATTCTTATTTTATTTTATGTTGAATCAACATATCATACATAATAATTCATGTATTGTATGCAATTCTCTAGTTGGCCCTTATAAACTCAATGTGTCATATATATAAAAATTCATGTATTGTATGTAATTCTTTATTTTGTTATTATACCCTTGAAATATTACTTATAATTCTCTATCTAGTCCTTATAAACTTTATACACCATATGTTTAGGGGTGACGTACCGTACATTAACCAACAACATATTTTACTTAACAATTCATGTACAATACTTGAAACTAGATTTCCACAATTTCCCAATCTTTATATTTTAGTCATTTATTATATAATTACATGCATTGTTAAAAATATTATAAGCATACAACTTAATTCAAACATGTATAAATTATATACATTAACAACAAAAATGTTGTACAAGCTCCCAACTAGACCAGCCCTCACATTAACAATAATAGGGATCATCTTCTCTACTCCCCAATGACTACCATTCTCTTATGTTTAAGGCTATAACTCTTCTTGTAAAGGCTAGACACCCTCTTTTATTTGCAACAACTACATATTAAATTGTCCTCTTGTTGACCCATTGCCATATTTTTTTTCCTAATTCCAAGGTCTGCACATAAAACTTCTTGGCCACATGCTTGCTCTTCCGTTGATCTCTAAATCTCAAACAAATTAACAATCATCTCTTCATGATTGTTTATTAAATTTCTTATTTATTAAGGTGCAATAATTAATTTAGAAATTGGTACCAAATTATTATTAGTGTTATCCATACAAGTAAATATGTTGTTAACTAGATGTCCCACATTTGAAGTTCCCATCAGAATTTTTTCAAAATTATTTGCAAATTATAATGCGGTTTAAGAACACTAACAATCTTAAGCAAGGGGGAGGTATGTACTCCAAGCCACTACAATAGAGAAAACTCATTTTTAGTTGTATCAATATTTGGGAAAAACAATTAGCTTAAAAATAATTTTTGAAATGGAGAAAGATCATTATGAAGTTTGTAACTAGTACCTCCATAATGTTTTTGATATTATGAAAAGTGGTATAAATTATTTTAAAAAATGTAGGAAATATGCAACTAAAGAAATGCACTTGGTTAAGTGCTTATCATTGAACAAATGAAGTTATAGCTTCAAAGTAATTTGCTATCAATTTCTAACAACCATGAAGCATGAACAAAATCCAAAAGTAGACAATCAAAAGGATTTGGAAGCTACAACTAATTCCCAAATATTCAGGTACTAATCAAGAGAGTGCTTTCAAACCTATTGAATCAAAAATTGGTGAAAAAAATCAAGGGAGAGATAAAACGATGAAAATTAACGAAACAGCACCAAGCAACAAGACAAATTTTTGGGACGTACCTAGAGACATGCTACAAGCTCTCGAAGCACACATTGCGGTGCACTGGAAGAGTGCTGCATGTGAAGGTGCATGAGCACATGCAAAAGGGCACAACACACCAGGCAAGTGCACTTGCATGGGGTAGGCACAGGTGTAATGACCAACTACGTACATGTTTTGCGTGCAAGAATAGTAACCACTTTCTTGGATAGCCAACTGACACAGGTATACAGATGTAAGGTGTGGGCCACACATGAGTAGATAGACTAGAACAGGTGTAGAATTTTAAATTTTTTATCAAAATAACATCTTTTTGGTTTTATAATTAAATGTTATACCCAAACTTCTATAAAAATGGACAATGAGGATGTATGAAATAAATCATAACTTTTAAAAAGTAAAAACTTGAAACATTTAGGGAATTCTAAGAATCAGAAGTTCATGAATTCAAAATCACTTGAATTGACTTAAAGAATTCAATCTTTTTATGAAAAAAATAATCCACTCCCTTCAACTTTTTCCTTTGCTTCTTGCTGTTTTCACACTTTCACTTCCACTATTGCTATTCTAAAAAAAATCTGCTAATGAGGGTTCAAGATGAAAATACCTCGCAAACAAATCAAGCACTTCATTAAATTCAACATGAGTTCATTATATGTGTGCAACTGATTTTTGTCCCTTGAACACATATAACTGGATATGGACAGCATAAAATGATTTAAGGCTACCCAAGTTAGTGGCTTAACCTTGACAGTACTTTTAGCCAAATCTTATAGGTTCCTAATTAATTTTAATTTACATCTACTGTGTTAGGCATCTTTGATGACTTTAATAGCCCACAACCTTATATTTTAACTATAGTCAGGACAATTGCACAATTTGTATAGGAATTCATTAGTAAATTTAAATCTAATAAATTGAATAAGGAACCTATCAATGGGTAATGTTACAAATCATAGCAGTATTTGCATTTCTAGCAAGAGAAGGCTGCAAAATACAAGTTAACTTGCTGTCTAAATATAGTACATGGCCCTTAGATCACATTCTTCCTTGAGAAACAACACGTGAGCCATATAATTGACAATTAAAAATATAATGATGCAACATGCCCTTGGCTTTGAACACCATTGCTTAGATTTTTAATTACAATGCAAAGGGTCATCAATCACTTATTTATATATGAGCCTTGTCTCAAGCGCACACCTTCTACACCGATTTTAACAGCATGTTCTTATCTAGCAAGATCGACTAAATTCTATCAAAAAAAGAAAAAATTCATAGACCATCAAGAATTATTCCAAAAAGAAGCATAAGTGATGACAAACAAAAAAAAACAAAAGCATGATTATTTTGCCGCCAAAACAACATACTAGAATAGATACACAAACAACATCAAAATAATTAATTGAGTTGCCTTCTCCACTTCTCTCCCTACTTTCAACAATCTGGAATTAAATTTAATTAGTTGAGATACTTAAAAAAAGTTTGATAAAAAGCACGACCACAAACGAATATACATGCCGTGCCAAAAATAATTTGGGAGCGTCTACTGTAAAGGTTGATGTTTGTCTCCCTAATGTGTCGATCAACTGTAAAATAAAAAAAAATTGTGCCCTTAAGTTATAATGCTACTACTATATATTTGAAATGAGGAAATGACATTTTGGCCTTACATTCACCAAATTCCATGAGTTGAAGAACTTGCCTGGGGGAGGTAACAATCTCCTCTTTCAAACCAGCAACATATATGCCTCTCTTCATAAATATGGTTGAACTTGTAATTTAAATAGAAATAAACAAAGTTCATAATGATGCAACATAGAACCATATTGAACAAACTGGAAATATGGCTTAGGTGATTCGTGAATTTGCAACTTTCGATGCCCAGGAGCCAACAAGCCATTTGATCTCCTCATTGTATATCTCCATGTAAGACACTCAACAAGGAACTCTCTATCCTTTTTTTAAATGGCCGAAAAAATAAAGCTAAATAGTTATGTAGACAGTACAAGATTAAACTAATTTTTACATAAACTTTGATTCCCTTTAGAGATGAAACATAAAGCTAATAATTACAAGCAGATCTATGTCTGGTAGATGAAAAACATTTTTAATAGTCAGGGACTTCTATACAGTAAATGAGGACATGGATATTAAACTATTTTATTAGTTCAAGAAGACAAGTGTAATAAATGACAAAAATTAAGATAAAATAAAATCTTTTAAATGGAACATACCCAAAAAAATATAAAAAATAATGACAATAAATTATGAAAAAAATATTCATAGAAAAAGGCTGGAAGGATTTATTGTTATAGAGGTAAACCACCTCTTGAATAATTCTGAATAACTCATGAAAAAAAAGTGGTATGATTCCTAGTTGACTGATAGATCCTCTCATGGTATACGTCTTACCACTGCTTATTTGTCTATATGCAAAAATTGCACCTTTTAGCAAAACATTTTTCCAGTGAGAAATAGCATGTAAAACAATTATTACACAAAATGTTATCTACAACATATACACTTAACCAAATTCAACAAGTAGAAGACATGATAAAACATAAACAAAAATATATGTTTAAGAAAACTATACCTATTTGAGTGCATCAAATAGGAGGAACTTATATAAAAATCAAAGAATCTAATTTGATAGCTTAAAATTCTTAAATTCACATAAAATATTGCCAAAGTTTGCAGGTTAATCCAAAGAAAAATTCTAACATATTCTACAATGCAAAATATATATGATATGATATGTAACCAAAAGTTCTTTCAAAACATCACTATTCAATTGAAAATAAAAATAGAATTTAGAGAGGGCTCCATTTATATAACTTTATTAGTTTAAGCTATGGTCCATGTTCAAGAATGACCAGCAACTCAGAACATATTTTCTTCAATTTTCTGTTGTGCCTTGAAAAATATGAGCACTCAAAAGCAAAATATATATGTAATAAAACTACAACAAAGAAGAAAAGTTGGATAATCCATGTGGAATAAAGATCAACCATTGTTTGACCAAGTGACCATAAGATATGACATTAACATCATAACGTAGTATAATTCATTCTTCCCTTGAGCCATCTAAACAACTTTCCCAAGACTCTATTTTAAAACCTTGACTGCGTTCCTCCTCAAAGGAATTGTTTTCATCAAACATTGCTTCTAAATACCTCTTTGATTTTATAACCTCAAAAAAAACTTGTGGCATAAAATAATTTGATTCCTAAATATAATAGTTGTTTATGATTTTCTTTCATTATACATGCAATGTTAATATTTCCAAGAACCAATGTCAAATGTACTCCTCTATAATTAACAAAAATTATATATCACATTTTTCTGACATTAACATACCAAATACTTACAACTAATATGGACAACAACAAAGAATTTAAAAAACTAGTAAACACGTGCATATATGCTTGTTGAGCATATGTCTAATTTCCTGAATTCAAACTATATAATAGTATTACTGAATTGATACACTTTAATTGATTAAAGGTACCAAACTAAATGAGATGAATTGGAAGCTTAAGCAAAAGAGTTAGACAATGTTCATGGTAACCAAATCTAGAAACTATGGATAGAACTCTTCAGAAGCTATGAATAGGGTCTCATGTAGTGAATCAAAGGTTTGTTAAGTTTTCAATACATATCAAGTATTTGTGGAGTTTAGTGACTCTGACATTATATTTCTAGTTTTGTTTCTCTCATTCATTATGCATGGTATTCCTTCAAGATGCTATTCCATTTTTGCTACTTTCTTTCCTTGATCTATATTTTTATAGAAAAGATCATCTCCATTGTTTTTCGAAAATTCTTACATGCGGTAAATTCATGCTTTGAAGTATTTACTTCCCTCAATGAAAATTTCTGGTCACAATTACTGTTCACTTATGTTTTCTTGAATTTCCTAAGATCTCATGTGATCACTTCACTACATGATATGGATTCTAGTGTGGCATGCTTAGTTAATTTTATGGATCGCCCATGTTTTCTTTCCTTGCTGAATAAATGCCAAATAAATCTAATTGTTCCTATCTTCTTTAAAAATGCTTTCAGATTGACTAGTCACATTTTTGGACATTGATTGACATGTAACAAAAAGTTAAGAAGATTGTCCAATATCATTGAACCTTAATTTCTTGGATAAAATACATGTCAGCCTAAGAACTACTCTACCAAACTTTTCAACCTATTAGTTCAACAGATCAGGCAATCAAACCATAGAATTACACCTAAACTATCCACTAGTACATCAGGTTTCTTCCAAGTCTAGATTCTATTTAAACAAATTGAAGGGCTGTGTTATGCAATTTAGAACCTATATAAAACTAACCATAATAATGACATGAAGCCCAATGAAAATTTCATTTATGTTAATGCATCCCTTGGAAGGAATGCATTGAATTGTATGAATGAAGTGATAAGTGAGCACTAGCTTTACACACACAGATGTTGTCTTAAATGAGCGAGAGCTACCACATTATCTTGGATGAATGAATAAAAAAGTCATTCCATGATGCAAGAATTATAATAGGATATTAAAATATATGTACTTTAGTTAGAAAGCTGATTGAATTTTTGAATATAATTATTCAATGAAAGACAAATTTTGTGTGCTGAAAAAGCTAAGTAGATAAGAGACAAGGAAAAAGAATTTAATACTTTAGCATTTATGTTCTGACAATTAGGTTAGAAACATTATAGAAATAGAATTGTCATAATTTTGAATAAAAATTTAAAAGGCACAATAGATGTAATGAGGATTACTTAAAGGATCATAGCTTCAAAGACCATTATAACAAAGCAAGTTATAAATGATGGTAATGACCACACCTAAAAAGGACTAAATATGTTAAGGAAAAGTTTAGATTGATTTGGAAAAGATAACACTAAGCATCCACGAAAACATTTTTAATTTTAAGAGACTTAAAGAGTATATAGGTAAATGAAAAAGAAATTAAACAATATCTTGTTGGTTATGGATTGGGAAAGTTAATAAAGATAATAAAAATATTTTCTAGTTCACTTTAGCATATGATTTTGTTAATGCTTTTTTTTTAAGAAACAAAAAGAGCATTAATTACTGGAAAAGAAAAGTCTCTTAAACACATCGATTGTTTCTTAAAAAGGAAAAAACTTTCAATATGCCATGAAATGTTTGACCATCCAACATCAATTAATGATCTAAGATGTCCACATTAAAAAGTACTTTACCCAAGAATAGAAAACATTAACTTAAAGATAAAAAAGAATTATTCAAGAATAAAAGTCTTAGATTTATGTTCTAGGAGATAAAGCAAAGCACAAATCACATGCGAGATAACATAGTTAACTATACTGGTAATACAACTGAGTTAGTGCTTACAAGATCTAAAAAGTGTGCCCAAAATTACAAATCAACTTCATGGTAGAAATAAGGAGTAGAAATTGAGGTTAAAAACACATTTTCTTGTAAAACATTACTCAAGTGTATACGTATGGAGAATTCAAAGAGATATGTATTAGCAAGACAAAAAGCCACAAAGTAATGATACAAAGAAACCAACTTTAAAAACTTGTATAAGAATTTGGAGATTAGAAAGAGAGAAAGGTACACATATCGACCTACCAAAAAAAATGAAAAACTAAATATATATGTTAACTAAAATGGATCAAGTCTATCAAAAAGTACCAATTGATGATGATGATATTAAAATCAACATGAAAAGGCTACCTTCATTGGCTTTTCAAATAAAACATGACAAGAAAATTGATCAAGGGCAGTACTATGCGCATAGACTTCAACTTAATATAAAGTGAGCTATATACCTTCTTCCTATCTAGATAACCAAGTGTTAATCCTCAAGGACATCTATTGATAGCTTATCTCTATCACATGAGTATTAACAACTTCCCACTAATGATTCACATTCATAATTGATGCCTTCAACTAAAGTATCAATGGACTCTAAAACTCCTTAAAACCAATCAACAATCTTACACGGATCTCAAGATCATAGACAAGCTTCATCAATTAAGTTCAACAATCTCTCGAAGCAAGCTCTACACTGAGACAAGTCATCATGCATTGTCTTCATACTTTGGCTAATTTTGTAAGATGTGTTCATAATTATAAAATATATGAACTTCTTCAACAAAGTCCTATCATGTTAACCATATATACAACCTCAGTGATATCAATTATATCATATACATCAAAGGCATGCCTGTTTGGCACTTGAGACATCAATTATGGCTTTATTATAATACAAAAAATTGAAACCAATGGAAACGAAAGAGGCTAGACCCTACAATGTGCCTCTGCCTTCCAACTAAGATCGCCTTCTTAATCAAGAAGAATTTTGGTGAATAAATCTCCACTAATTTGCCTTCCATGCAAATACCCACAATTCTAAGATCATAATTGCCTTCATCTACAACTCTTTCCACTTCCTTAATTTATTTCAACATTTCTTAAAAAAATAACCTCCTCTTTGCTACAAAGGAGCTCCATTAGCCACTACCATAAGAGGTCACAACGATTCCTCTTTGCCATTGATTCTGCCATAGTCGACTACTATGAGTTCACACCCTTATCCCTCACCTTTCCATTCTTCCATATCTTCTTGACCTCATCTTGTGAATCATCTCATGCATTATCTTATGGTTTCTAATTTTCATTTTTAGTCAAATGATTAATTAATGCAAAACTTTTAGTGCGGAAACAAAAGGAATCTATGGCATTATTTTACAAGTTTCATATTTACGAGAACAAAAATTTTAAATAATTTGTTAAATTAATTATTTAGGACTAACAATGAATTCGATATTTGGTAAAGAAACAACTAATGATGTTATTCATGTATTTTGAATATGTTGTTAACATGAATGTTGTACTCAACTAGCTTAGGTTGAACTTGGCTCGAGTAACTTTGTAAATCATTGTATGTTCAAATCAGATTTGTGCATTGCAAGATAATGAGTTTTCGCCAATTGTGCCTTTAATTATTTAAAGACAAAGATGCATAATAGTACTATATCACATATAGCAACACCTTGGTTGATTGTATATAAGTTGCATTGTATAGTATAGCTACAAAAACTCAATGAACTTTTAAGCCAAACTTCTAATACCACAACATCCCTCATTGTTTCCAAGTTTAAGACAAACTCATCACCCAACATAATTATGCCCAAGGAAATAAAGCATTTATGTCATTCCTTTAAGTCAAGGAAAGATGAAGATGTTCCAACTTGCAACAAATGGCAATTTGATTCAAATAGAATGGTCCCCTTGGAGTATTTTATGCAACGAATGTGCAACTCATTGCTTGATAGTTGTCAACTTTTGCGTTATAAACTATCAAAATACCATTGTGCTGGTTATTAAGTAAGCATTTCAACATCTTCTTGATATGCATGATCAACATTGTTGCAATTGATGTTAAAACAAGTGAACATAATGGTGACACTCCTAAAAAGTAAATAGTTTTCATTTATACAAACCTTTGCAATATGAACTCCCTCAAACTTGGCCTTTTTTCAACCTTTTACAAGAAGCCTATGGCACCTATACTTATTAAGCTACTGTGACAACATTTTCTCACAATTTCACAACTTAAACATGTTAGAGTAAATAGATTAGTTTTTTAGAAGGTCCTAACTCCAATAAAAGTTATAGCAAATAAAATTGGGGATGCAATTTCAGTCACAAACCGTTCAATAAAATTAGACTCGGCTTGGATGCTAATTAATTCTCACAAAAATACAATACTTATGATCATGAATATCTCATCTTAAAGGAGAATTTACACATTCAATGGGTAAACTTGCTACACTATTTTGTGTCGACAAACAAGGTCTTCTAAACAAGATGTTTTGCTTGAATCCCATTAGAATTGACAATGCCAACACATTGTTGTATGATAATCATAATCAACTTAGCCTAAGAACATAACAATTTTTTATGATCAAGATTTTTTTTGAGGCTACGTAACTAAAAAAGGCAACATTTTTACTGACTGTGATGACATATTGTGAAAACATGTGATTACACAATTTGTGAAAGAATGGATCTTTAGATTATAAGCAAAGACATTGCACTAATTTTATGCATCATTTATGCAAAAGTGACCACTCGACCAATGCATCGGGTGATACTTATTGTTACTTGACTTAAGAAAGCTACTCTTATCTTAAGATCACAAGATACTCATTTCCAATTGGTTGATGAATTCATAAATTGTTTTTGCATGTTTTTGTATAGAAACTTTGCTTGCACACTCACGAAATCTTGAACATCAAACAAGTAGTACCATACTTAACTGTTCCTTTTTAACTATCAAAAATTTTAATCCTTATTTTTTGAGAAATAGTATATCTTTATTTAGAAAAAATAATTTTTTGTTTTAAAAACTTTTTATCATTTTTTAGCTAAGATTATTTCTAAAAAATAAAAATTTAAAACTCTTTCACAAAGACATGATTCACATAATTTAAATAGTTCTTACAATGAAAATAAAAATAATAATTCTATCAAATATCAAATTAATACATATAATTGTCACAACATCTCATGCATCAAATATCAACAAAATTCTGAGACAACATATAAGCAAAAGTTAGAAACTATAAAGCTAATATCACCCTCATTGCTCCATTATATTCTTGTGATAAGAATACCTCTCATTATTATAGATTCTCATTAGTTTATCATATATGCTAAATAAATTTTTATAAGCTATTTATGTTTATTATATCTTAAAATAATCAATAGGTCATGTTTCATTGTAATTTCTTTTCTTGAATAAGTTGTTTATATATACTTTCAATTGTTGTATGATTACCATAGGAACAAATAATGAGCCAACAATCTTCCTGTGATATGTCTTCATTTTGGAAAATTTTTTAACCAAAATAAACTAAGCCAAAAATCATGAGTTCAATGGACAAAAAATATCTAAGAAAAATACAAGGCACTACAAGATTTGTAATGATGTATGTTAGGTCCCAATAACAAAATATATTACATCAATTGTAAGTCATCTAAAATGAGACTAATATATCAATGCAATGGTTCCATACTGTACGTTAAAACCTTTTGAATTTTCTTTGCAATTACTTTGACCGTTATTTTAAACATCCATTAGAACACAAGCCCCTTTTAATTCAATATTTCCTTTATTCAACCCTTTTCTCTTTCCTTTCTATTAGTAGTTATAGTTTAATCCCCCAAAAAAAGCTAGATATCCTTTTAAAATTAGGTTTCACCTCTAAATGATTCACAGGAGAGATATAAAACACATCATTAGTTCCATTACTAAGTTCCACCACTGAAGAACACCTCAAAATGTGGTAATACCAATTGGTAACAAAATGACTTCTTCTTTTAATATAAGAGCCTTATTCTTAAGAAAAATCTTAGTTTAACTTTATAATCTCATTTTGATACCCTTAAAAATAGTATCTTATTTACTTAAATAAATTATCCTTTTCTATTTTTTTCTTAATATAAAACAAATTAGTGACATATGTCTTGCCATGCATGTTAAAAATACTGTGCCAACTTAGAAAGCCATAAAAAACTCTTAACATGTTCATACAAGAGTTAATTAAGAAAAAAAATAAAAAATTGATTCTTTCATAGACCCTTCAAAAATAATTTACATCTCTTTCTTTGTAGCCAACAATTCCAATGCTTACATGATGAGTCTCATCTCTCATATTTTCTACAACCAACTCTAGGATATAAAATTCAAAAAAAGCTTGAAAAAATTCTCTTCGAGATATTTTAAAATTTGCTCTTCCTCCAAATTAGATTCTATATTTCCTTAACACCAATGCCTAGCAACACTATTTAATACTAACACCACCAAAAGAACTCTCCTGTGGTCCACACAAGCCACTATTAGTCAAAATTTTTTTAATAATATCTAAGCAGTCATCTACTTGGAAATAATCTATAGTGCCTACAATGTGTGGTGAACATAATCTTAAGAATTGCTCCATAAGATAATTTGCTTGATTCATTCTAACATTACTCTCATTTTTAGCTTGCATAATAACCCTCCTAGACTGTATCTCTGATATACTCTCCCTTCAATTAATCTCCATTTGCTTGAGCTATTATGGCCATTTGTTTATTATAATGGTTCTCTTCTTCCTCACACATCTTTTAATTTTCAAACTCAATGTTGCCCTTACTAAAATTTCAAGTCATATTCCAAAATAAATTCAACAAAATTTTTATTCATATATATTAAAAATGAATCCCAAAACTTAAAATTCAATTCATCATGTATTTAATTCTCAAAAAACATTCCCAATAAATATAAACTTAAATCATAAATATCTTCTCATAATAATTATATTAAAACTTTGTTTCTGCATAATGAATTAATTATCCCAAAATTTCACAAACAATTTTTAATTCTTTCAAGAAACTTAATTCAGGTTGAAGCGCTATGCATCACCTCGACATATAATATGTCCATATAAGGTATTACTGTTTACAATGTATAATTCTTATTCTTATTGTATTCTATGTTGAATCAACATATCATACATAATAATTCATGTATTGTATTCAATTCTCTAGTTAGCCCTTATAAACTCAATGTATATAAAAAAAATTAATGTATTGTATGTAATTCTTTATTTTGTTATTATACCCTTGAAATATTACTTATAATTCTCTATCTAGTCCTTATAAACTTTATACACCATATGTTTAGGGGTGACGTACCGTACATTAACCAACAACATATTTTACTTAACAATTCATGTACAATACTTGAAACTAGATTTCCACAATTTCCCAATCTTTATATTTTAGTCAATTATTATATAATTACATGCATTGTTAAAAATATTATAAGCATACAACTTAATTCAAACATTTATAAATTATATACATGAACAAAAAAAATGTTGTACAAGCTCCCAACTAGACCAGCCCTCACATTAACAATAATAGGGATCATCTTCTCTACTCCCCAATGACTACCATTCTCTTATGTTTAAGGCTATAACTCTTCTTGTAAAGGCTAGACACTCTCTTTTATTTGCAACAACTACATATTAAATTGTCCTCTTGTTGACCCATTGCCATATTTTTTTTTTAATTCTAAGGTCTGCACATAAAACTTCCTGGTCACATTCTTGCTCTTTCTTTGATCTTTAAATCTCAAACAAATTAACAATCATCTCTTCATGATTGTTTATTAAATTTCTTATTTATTTAGGTACGAGAATTAATTTAGAAATTTGTACCAATTTACAATTAGTGTTGTACATGCAAGTAAATATGTTGTTAACTAGATGTCACACATATGTAGTTCACATCAAAATTTGTCCAAAATTATTTGCAAATTAAAGTGTTGTTTAGGATAGCACATTTGCAATATGCTAGTTTTATCGATTAGAGAAAAATTATGTCTTTTGTTGTAAAGACTATCTTTAATTCAATGGCACATGATAAATAAAATTTAACATATACATTTTTGAAAAATATTAAAATTCATGTAAGGCCTTGTTTTGTTGTAATCATTTATCTTAAGTACAAAGAAAATTTTGATGTGAATTGTTGTATGATATGTATACTTGTAATTTGTGTATGATCTCCATGGATAGCAAATGATATGTAGTGACATAATGGTTATTTACATTCTTACTTTATTCACATAAGACTTGTTGTCCATATTCAATGCATTTGACATTATGATTATTTATTTACAATATTAATGATTTATATGAAGCTCATGATGCATAGTAATAGCATATCATTTAGAAAAACTTTACCATTGATCACATGACCATGATTGTATGGGCGACATAATGGTCAATGGTATCTTTATGATGTATAAATGTTGGTTAATCAAATAAAAAAGCCCAAGAAGTCATAACTCTTTTTTTTCAGGATAGTGGTGAACATCCTTCTAACCCAAACTGACTTGATAATTATATTACCTATGAGCTATTGCAATTGGATGACAGCATGTATGACTTCATATATGAATATACATATATTATTCTTTACATGAATATAGTGGATCATGATGCTAAATAGTTATATCATGTGTATGGTTGTAAATGTTACCTATTTGGCATGTTTGAAAATTGCATATTGGATAATATTGATGTACATAATTTTTTTTTAAATTTATGTTATATTAAATTAAGTTCATTAACATGATTAGTCAAAATAAATAATTTTAAATAGCATTTAAGAGTTGATTCACATCTTTACTTTCATTGTTCATGAATGACATACATGATAAAATATTCCATACTTCTGGTTTTTAAACTTTTTCAATTGCATATGGTAGAGCATTCATTCTTCGACACCTTGTGGCAAATGTTGTGACATGAAGTTTCATCTACTAATTGGTTAGAACCTCAAACATTGTTTTATATATTTTTTTAGACCCAATTTACTTGATTAGCAAATTGTCATTGGAGTATTAGTAATAAACTATCTTTTGATATTGGTATATTCAAGAGTTTTATTATATTATTTAAATTACTTATCTAGTCATCTTCAAAATTTGGTCTATGAAAAAAATTATATTGCCCACATATATGTGCTTATTATCAAATTTAGTGTAATGATGGATATATTTTTTAATTAAATAAGACTTGTTTTCTCTGATTGCCAAATTTATCTTTAACATATATCTTTTTTATTTTAATAATACAAAGTCAAATTACTTGGCCTTGATTTCCAGCTTGCTGTCAAAGTTATGGATTTTTCACATATTATCAAGATACGACACATAATGACACCAACGTGATTTACCCTTTTATTTCTTTTCAAATAAAGAAAAACATTAGAGCAGACATTAAAAGTTTACACAAATAACACAAAAAATATTCAAAATTCAATAATAGCCTAATGGACTAATGTAGAGCCAATTGTAGGAATGGCTAATATAGACATGATACGAATTGTTGTGGAGGCATGAAGGAGTATATCATGAATAAGTTTCTTTGTTTAAAATCAATTGAATAATTCACAAAAACTAGAACAATAAATTGAATCATTAAATTTAATATTGTTTAAATGTGTACAACATATGTTTGGTCTAGACACCACTTTTCAATATTACAAATCAGTACTAGTTGAAGTAGCATTTCACACCTAAAAGAAGTTCGGACCTAACACATACATTTTGCAATAAGTGACACTGAATAATTAGAAGAATTTATCCTTCAACTTGAGGATCTTGTGATTTTTTAGTTTAAGTTATATCAATTTTTATATGTAATTCATTTTCATTAAATAATAAAAGTTATATGTACATATAGCTAGTTCATTTCTTGAAATTGTTGCATGATCTTAATAAGAAAACACGTAACATGTCACAACAAGTTGGTTATTTATATGTTAATTTTATTCATATGAAACTAACTGAGCATATTTACTATTGAACATAATACTTTTTCAAATACATTGACAGCTCATGTGATACCTACAACACATATTCCTCTAAAGATCATGTTACATAATATCATTACATCATTATTAAAAACTCTATGATTTATTATATATAAGTGCAATTGAATGGTTAATGTGACAATTAATGAGAACATTTTTATTATATGATAGGATAACTAGGTCAACAAGCTCTCAGAGAGACAACTCTATTGTTTCAAGTTTGTGATAACCTCACTTTCATTTTAGGATGGCTATAACGTTCCTCCTATTTTAAGGTGACCACAATCTATCCACAAAGTGACTATAATATATATGAGTTATGATAAGTAAATTGTGACGTACATGATTACCTATATATATGCATATGCATTATGTAGATATATTAGAATATTGATGCATACTAACTCTATTTTTTTTATCATAAGTATAGTTGAAATGGAAAAGAGTGATTTGATAAGTTGAAATTTAATTATTCATAATGTTGATATTGATAACTTATGTGAGTATTTTTGTTTTTTGGCATTAGTTCAATTGATATGTCTAAAACATTTAAGTAATTGAAAGTAACATTTGAACATTGATGCATGTGTTATTGTTTCGTTTATGAACATCATGCATGATATACTTTATATACTAGTTTTATGTTTCATTTCACTTCTTATGAGCTGCGATACCATATTCATGTAGAAATTGTTATTATGTATTCCATAAACCTTTAGCATTCCCTTGTGTATATTTACACCCCAATCTTTATTGCTCAAGCTTTTTCATGGGATTTCACTATTAGTTTTCTTTGTAAACTTAGATGTTATTTCATATATTAACCATTTAATCTAGCTCACTAATCAGTAGCAATTGTCACATGCCTACAACACTAGACCATCTATTGGGAGGAATATTTAAAAGTTTTGTTTTATTGATTACCTCGTTATCATTTAGATTTAGATAATCAGTAATATATTATTATTTCAAATGCTATAATATTAATAATATGTACACTTTCCTTTTGAATAAATGAAATTAATTAAGTTTCTATTATTAATTTATCAACTCATTTTGTCTATATAAATAATAATTCTTATTGTAATACAAAATCAAATAATTTAACCTTGGTTCTCAACATAAATCATATAGATTGAGATTAAATCTCCTTTCATTATGCCTAAGTTATCAAGATGTAGTTCCCTCCAAATCTGGGATATGCCACTCACTTATAAAGTGTTAAATCCACCTAGGGCTTGGTATGCCTTAGACATCTACACAGGTAATCACTTCAAATTTTTCACTCTTTTTGTCCAAATTTCCTTCTCATCATTTTTCTTGAAAACTAAATAGGGTAATGCATATTATGAGCTTGTTAATAGTGCTAACTTTGTTCGCATGTCTATATAAATATCTATACTAAGAATTTTCATAATACCTCATTAATCAAGGGCCAAATGTCAAGAAACTTCAAATACATGAGCAAAGTTCATTACAAGACAAATTGCATTTCCATAATCATTGAATATAATAAAAATCATACTCTTTAGAAGATTTTTTAAATCATGCAATCTCTTCACATGCCTTTTGAGAAGAAGAGGTTTCAAATTTGGATGTGGAGAGAGCCATAGATTTTGAAGTTGAGGCATTTGACTAAATACTACTACACAACTAGTATATGTATCTTAAGACACTCTTCAAAATATCAATATCAAATTTTAAGCTACAATTTATGTAACATCAGAGGGTTATGACATTCCTTCATATACAAAAGAACCTATTCAATTCTTTGCAAATGTTTTCGATATGGGTAGCAAAACCAACTATATATTTAGGGTCAATCCTTATACATAAAATGATACACATAAGATTCCTATCATAAGTGGGCATGATATCTCGGACAGGTATTTCCACTCATGAAGACTTGGTGATCACACTTTGCTTAATTAAAAATGTCTTATAAGTGAAGTATATAATCCATCTATAGTCTAACTTGTTCATACTTGATTTGTATTAGCTAATAGAAGAGAAGAACAAAATGGTTTTATGGATTTTTTTGATGTTTTACTCATAGTAAAATAGTGGCACCACCCATGCAATGGAGGCTCCATAGGCTTCAAGTGTTGGTGATATTTTATTCATAGAATTCACCCTTTAGTAAAGGAAGGGTAATGCTACACTTTACTAGAGAAGGGGATTTGCAAGGAAAAATAAAGTTCTCATTGGCTAGTTGGCTAGGAATGATTCCTTTAAATACTTTTCAAAAGATTTTTGAATTCAATAACCCTAAGACCATCACTTACAAAGTTAACTTGTGCACACTCGTGGCATTGCTAACATGGAATAATGTATGAGCATAACCATAATGGCAATTGGCTCTGTGAATATCTCTTATTGGTCGACATCAATAAATATGAATTAAAATTGTAACCCAACTAAGTCCCAAGATTTTGTCATGTTTTAATATCTTGTTGTTATAACCAAACCTTACTACTTTAAGATATTATTTCTCTTTCATAGTTTCATATCAATAAAACATTATTTGATCCTAAAAAGTATCTCGATATCTTAAAACCTTTGTATTATATATGTAATTTGGAATTTTTCCCTTCATTTTTTTGTGAGAATAAGAACTATTGTCTCCTTGCACCTAAAAGATGCTAAGAATCTTGTTTAGCTAAGAGATTCCACATTTTAGACATCACTCAATAATCGTTCATTATCATCTTTAACCCTTGGCATCGTAGGCCCACCAAATTTTGCTTGATTCAACTAGCACCACATTGTATTATAAAAAGTATCATTCCAACACCACAACATTAGGAGACAATCATATTTTATAAAGGTAATGTCCCTTTTTGGTTCTCTTATGTTAGTCAAACAAAATTTTTTCCTTAAAAGAAAGATTTATTTTATAAAAATATGTTTCTATATATATATATATATATATATATATATATATAGCTTTGATACATTTTCTATCTCGTATATATACTAATATTCATACGCTTATCTACTTAGAAATATACTAGGAGTAAATCCTCATCTAATAATTCTCTACCCAAAATATCATCTAATGATCACTCACATTTTTCTATCAAGGATGTTATAGGTTCATTAGCTTTACCATAGTTTTTTCTTGAACTACATAGTATTATAGGAGGTATAAATTTGATACCATAATATCACAGCATAACGTATCAGGTTGAGATATTATTATTATTTGGCTTATTCAATACTAACCAAAATGAGTTTTATCGCATAAGGTGCATAGACATCTACATTATTCTAAACTTAATTAGTATTTTTAGTTGCAATAAAAGCTATAATTCTTTGTTAAATTTGACAATAAAATTTATGTTTGTAGAGAAACTTTTAGATAAGATACTACTAAATTATATTTTTTGATATTATTATTTAGAAAGCTTTCCTTTAAAATTAGGATTAGAAAGAATAATCCATAACAAATTATTTTGTATTCTCAAAAATGAATAAATGAGAAAAATATGATTCTTTGCCCCAACTACTATCATAGTAATTGCTTCTTTTAGCACCTTCATCCCTCACTAGAACATCTTCCTAGGCCACATCAATGACATCCTTCGAGCTCTTCGACTAGTCACATCCTTTCATAATTCATTAGTCTCTGCAACTTTTTTCGGTCATGAAATGAAATTTCTAAAATGGGATTGCACTGCGCTCCAACACAATGATAGGAGGTTGCACCACTGGATTGCATTCAAATGCGATGTTGGAAGGTTTGACCACAACTATTTGATGTCCCAAAACAAACTTCTAAATCTATCTCCATATGTGGAGAAAGAATACGCATGAAAACATTGGCTTTAACCTTCTTAAAACAAAATGGGTCTTTCCATATTGCCTTTGAGGTTCCTTACCTCACCCATTAAATGTTCTAATCGATATGAAGCCACACAATGTCCCTAACCTTGAAACCATATTCCTCACTCAGTGCTTATTATACCTTTTCCTATTATTGTTTTGTGGCTTTTTCATCAACTTTTAAGTGTATCCCTTAAACCTTATTGAAACTATTGTGCACTATGTTGCATTAATCCCTCGATACATTTAATTGTGTCAATTTGGAACTTTGCATTGCATGGGCTTTAATGACTAAATCATAAATTATATATTGAATAGTCATCAGCCAGTAGAAACATGGCCTAACATGTTGAAAGAAAACTAGTCTTAGAAGAGACTTTCATCCTATACTATAAAATATCATGAATTGTGCCCTCATATGAGTTGTTAGATGGTCCTCTTGAACCAATCTCAACTAATCCCCATTACAAGGCATGCAAAGTTGTATCTCTTAATAGAGAAGACCTTCACCTATGTGAAAATTATATGGCTTTCATTGTTTTCTCATTTGATCAATCCTCATTATCTCTCAACACATACTCCTTGTGCATCTTTAGTTAGACCCAGTCCACAAAACTTAAAAAATAGTTACTTACTACATGTTTTGAAAGGAAGCCAACCAAATTATTTTGAGCTCTTTTCCTATATGCGATGACAATGTTGAATTGTTATGGGTAGGTCATGTGCTTAATGTGTCATGCCTTTTTAAACTTGCTAGGTTCTACATGTATTGGAGTGGTTGTCCATCAAAGTGTGCGATGTTTCCTTCCCAACAAAGACGGCAACAAATTTTTCAAGGCTTGATGTAATGCTAAAATCTTCTTGTTGTATGACCATGAGTTTCCTTGAGCTTCTTGTATTAGCATGAAATAATATGCTAGAAGATGTCCTCAAACCATCGACACGATGCTAATTGCATGGCTTGACACATCTAATTTAATCTTAAAAGAAAATCATAATCTAAGAAAAATCAAACGTGTGCCCATAATTTATTCTTTAACAAGGGTAGGTGCATGATTTTTTTCTTTTAAACTTCAATTTCACTTTTGTTAGTACATGCAATGGTATGACAATCTCAATGAAGTTTTTTATGAATTACGAAGCTAGTAACATGCCTCCATGAAGATCCTTACCACAATAACATTATTTGGTTTTGAACATTCTCATATGACTTGCACAAAAATTGCATCAATTCTTCGTTTTCTATTTTCAGACTTGTGCACTAGATAAATCAAGATCATATGCATGAATTTGTACTAGTTAAGCTAACTTTCCACCTTCGGAATGACTTGTTAGAGAAACTAGTTTTTATTCATTCACGGGCTTTTTGCATGAACAACTTTTGGTCTTACTCTTACCAATTTCTTTCTTTCTTCCTCCCTTTTTTCTCTCTCTTTTATCCTCCAAAAAACCTGAACCATCCCACATGTATTTTCACTAGAATTTCTCATGCACGTGCTCTTAACCACATTCCTACATTAATAGTACATATATTCAACATATATCATACTCAGATTGTGTAGGAATAATGCCAAAAAATTAACCTTAAAGAATTATTTACTTTTGAGGGGACTATCAATATCCTAATAAAAAATTATGACCATAAAAATCAAGTTAGTGATTAACATCAATCCTAACCAATTTGATGAAAAAATTAAAAAATAATAAAAAATGTCAAAAGAAAATAATCATTTGCAAAAACAAGATGCTTTCACTGCTCTTGATATAGTGGACATACTTTTAGTAAAATTAGTGAATACATTTCCTTTAAGCCAATTGAAAATCCTACAAAATTTCATACAAAATTTCTAGGCTACATATCATAGGTTCACTTTCATAGATTTTTCATGTTATATTCACATTACAAAAGTATAAACCATAGTTGCACTCTGATTCAAAATACCTTGGACAGATTCTTTGTAAGATGAACCACTTCATCATTTGATATCTTGAGTTCCTCAGTTAGAGTTTTCTCTTTCGAGTCGGTAGTGGATTTTACAACCTCAAGTCCTAAAAGAGCTTCTTTAAGTTACTAATCCAATCAACGAATAAGTATATGAATTAAAAAATGTAGTGAAAGAAAGGGCAATTTCAATACCATATTCATTTTTTGAATAATTATAGTATCGAGACAATGTGTTCCTTTTGTCTTGATAGATAGCTAAGAGAATCTTCTGAACTTCTAGAAGTAGCTTTTGAATCAGATAAACATCGTTCTTGTAAGATAAAACAGCTTGAAGTTCTAAAATAAGATAGCAAAACCAATAAATGGTTGAAGTATAATGGTAAAGAAGCTTAGAAGCATTGATAAGAAATTAACACTAGTTCAAAAGTTAATTGTTCTACAATTATAGGGATTTGTACCATTCTTACAAGCTCCTCCTTTAGCAGTTCTGCATCAACTAATGTAGTATTCAATTTGCTGGACATAAAAACCAATTCAATTTCTAGAATTTCATTTTTAAAAACCGCTTCTACCTTTTCTCCAATTGTAATTTCAAAATCCTCTTTCATCGAAGTGATATTAGCCACCATCTCAAACGCACTGAATACAAGCTTTTGATACTCATCCTAAAACACACATGCAATAAGCATAACGTACAAAACCAAAACAAATCTATTCACTTAATACAAGGAATTGAATATTAACTGCAAGTATAAATTAAGCAGATAACGATCTTAGAGAAAATAAGCTTTGGAGTTCAAAAACCTTGTCCATATGCTCAAGCCTAGCTCAATAAAGTTCATGATTTGGTGAAGCATTCTAAAACATTAAGAAACAAACCTTTGTTCTTTTAGTTGCATCTCATATGTTTACTATATTATATCTTGCATCATTGCTAGTTACTAACTAACTGATAAATTAACTAGTAATCACTTACGGCCTATTATAAAAAGAACACAAGTGGACTTCCATATCTGACATTTACTTTCAATTTTTCTTGGGATACAGCATTTGACTCATGCTTCAACGTATTGGTTCTAGTAAAGTTCATTGACCTTGCAAGCTCTTAACTTCTCGTTCAATCTGAGCTTTCTCACTTTGAAAATGGAAATGTTCACCTTTAATGAAGAAAATTAAAAAATTCAAATTAACACATGTATGACAATAATAATTACCTCAAGCTTTACTTTGTTCTGAATTGTATTCTTTAGTTTGCTATCGATATCCTTGAATTTTGATTTTGTCTTATCAAGTTCCTTTCTCAGGGATTCTTTCTCTCCAGTAGGAGAAGAAGATGATTAGCATGACACTTCTTTCTGAAGAGAGTAAATTTAAGAAAGGAGTTCTTCCATCTCCATATCATCCTGAAGGCCTTGTTACTACAACATCAGCATGGATCAAAAATAGAATGAAAACATCATCTAAAAAAATAAAAAAGGAAAGACTGATTTAACTAGCCATAGTAATCTTCTCCCTATTTTCGAAGCAACACTTGAGCTCATGAATTTCTTTTTGATATTGACATAGTTGGTTACCCAATAGATTTTGTATTTGAGTGATTTGTTTAGATGAGGAATTGTGGTGTATTTTCACTAGAGAAATAAAAATCAAGATCCTCATATGATAGCTTCCCAAACTTGAATTCCATAATTTTCTTGCTTGCAATTCAATTAACACAATCATGGCTTAAGATTAGGGACTTAAATTGTGCCACACACTCCATGGAATGGTCTTAAGACTCTAAAAGCATAACATAATAGAATATGAAATTAAGTAGTTTATGAGAACTAGATTATTTTCTCTCAAGGGAAGAATTGAGTAGGTATTCAAACTGATATAAATAAACTTTTTCGTTTAAGGATAATAAAAATGTAATGATCAACATGGAAGATGTTTTCTTTAACAACTGTAATAATCATCATGTAATGTTTCTCATATAGCCCACATGAAGAGAGTAACAAGTGGATATAGATTTGATGATAATTAGTATGCCAAAATAAGGAAGACATGAATCATAATTAGATACAACAATTAAATATCATAAGAACAATGAGATATAATAAACATATATATTAAGTAGAAGTGGGGCTCATTGGTAGAACACTCCTTAGGCAATCAAAAGGCATCAAATTTGGCAACAAATCATTTGAACATACAAAAGACGAGTTTCTTAAAATCGAGTAATTTCCATCAAACCTATTGATAGAGCTTAAGCTAAAAAAAATATGAAAGAGACTAATCTAAAAGTAGTCAATTAGTAATGTCAAAGCAGGGCAACCAGGCTTCAATTATATGCCACTATTTTCCCAACTTAAGCTTTTGTCGAGGGCAAGGAAAAAGACATACACAAATTGTACTACATTATATTGCAGTTGTTTTTGGGGTTGACTAACAATCAATCACATAAGAACTGACCCTTCAAATTCTATCTTCTTTCTTAGTTGAGCTATCTTTTGATTCCTTTGAACGAAAGGCATTTTAGTATTTAACCAAATCATGTTATGCAAATTAAGATGCTGCAATATTGCTCAAAGCACTCTATTCATTTAGTTTATTTTTCAACTACATTTGACAATGGTACAAGCAGTGGATGTATCATTTGGTATTGAAGCATCATCTTGGACATATATAGCCAAGAATAAAAGTTCAGGAAAGTAAATGAACAAACAGCTATACATGATGGATATTCCAACCAATCTTTGGAATAATAGGTATCATAAGTAATACAAACCGTTCAAGGCTTTTCATAGATAGTTACAAAGCAATAAGTATCATGATTAAAGCACCATAATATAGAACCCAAAAATTACATCACTACCAAAGTTGAATGCAACCAATTCAAAGAGGGGAAGAATAAGGTTGTCTAAGCCTAATGGAGAATATCAAAGAAGTTGATCTATGCCAATATATGCCCTCAAAATTTAAAGAAAAACAAATACTCTTAAAAGTTGAGGCCATGGTTGATTTGCAAACTTATGACGACTAATGAATGCCGATGTAATACTTACGACTAAAGAAAGTAGAAAGTGATCATCAAAAAATGAATAAATCAAAAAAGATTGCTTGATGGAGTGGTAAAAAAATAAATTGTCCCAAATAAAAAATACCATAAAAGATTTTGAACTACACACACACACACACAAAAGCTTTCTTCACCTTAGCAAGCTCCTCCTTGAAACCCCTCATAGACTCTCCTCGATAAATTCTCATCATAATCACCACCTTTTCCTAATTTTATGTCAATCTTTCCCTTATTGTTTCTCTTTAAGCTATTACTTTTTTTTTTCTTTAGCACCCAATTGCACCACAACTCCCCACCTTATTCAATAAGAATGCAAAACAACATCAACTAGAGGAGAATAAGTCTCTTACCATATAACTTAAAAGAAACTATTTTTCATTTAGCATTATGTTGTAATTTTAATATAAAGTTCATATTTTGAGTGTAGTCTTCAACCCCCAAAAAAACTCCTATTCCAATAAAACAATAGCCTTGGATTTGTCTTTTTAAGACCTTTCGAAATCAACATTTTTAAAATCTAAGTCATTCATTATTGACATAAAAATGTCACACATTTGTTGCCCACAAAAATGCCTGCTTAAAACTAAATAATTAATCTCATAAAACATACAAAATCATATTTAATCATCGTATTTCATACAATCACATTGGACAAAAACATTTTTAAAAACATTATTTTGAACCTACAAAGATAATATATTAGCCAAGTATGAAATATGACATAGAGATGTTCATTCAAGAGAGTATATTCTAAAGCATTACAAAACTAACCAATCTAAAGTATGGTCTATACATACCATTACTGATACCTAATCAACCCTAGAATACCATCTTGATGGAGTTTCTTGGAGGCTTATCGATGATAAGATGATTTCACAGTCTCTTGTTATGATTAAGAAAAACATTCTAAGATGCTAGAGTGAAAATAGGATATCAAGGGTTAAAAGTAATATATTTTTCTTAAGAAAGGTATGGATACATCTTGAGTTACCAACAAACACTGTGTGGAATTGTATAAGCAAATTGATAACTAGACAAAGGGTCATTAACATAGTAAACATGAATCCAATGAAAGGATGTAACTCTCGCCACTAAAAGACATAAGATCATAATCTATTGTGTGCCTAATTTCCATTAAATCAAACCATGCACAGTTCAATTATTTAAAGATCATTCAAGGTGGCGTGTCTAATATATCTACCATAGAGCCCATTCAACTTGGATTTTGAAATAAGCCCAACCAATAGAGTCAAAGTATTTATATAACTGAAGCTATAAATGATTATCAAGAATATTTGAATTGTTCAAACCACTTCAAGATGTAGTTCAAGCTCTTCCAAGATAAGTACAAAAAGAGACATGATATGCACAAAATCAACACATCCATAAATCAATTGTTTGGAGCCCATTTAAGTTGTGTCTAGTGTATCTACCATAAAACCCACTCAACTTGGATTTCTCAATAAACCCATCCAATAAATACAAATAAAAGGTATAAAAGATTATCAAGAATATTAATTTAAATTTTTATCAAGATGTGGTTGAAGCTCTTGCAATAGTGTAGAAAGAGACATGATATGCATTATTAATAAGAGAATTTTAGGAGATCTAGCATGGTTTTTTAGAATAAAAGAATAACTAAGGGGATAAGAAAGTTAAAAACAATTTTATATATATTATTTTGACTCCTGAAGAAAATAAATGATAACATTTAGTGGATAAACCTTTTGCCATAAAGAGAAATCAATACTGATAAATCTAGAGAACTTAAAATTACATGAGCATTTCATAATTGATAAGGAATTTTATGAGGTGTTATCGCCTATGCATGACCTTGTCATGGGAATAAAAATTCTACTATCAAAGTATATGATTTTTGAGAAGAACCACCCCTAGATGAGGGACATAAGTCCTACTTTATTTCATTTGAAATGCACAAATGCCAATAGGAGACTAATTATGAATAATTTGGAACAAGAAAAATTTGAGTTTTGTTGTCTCACGTTCTCTATTTAACAATAAACGAAAGGCTCTCCACCAAATCCATTTCAACTTAAAAAAAATATTCAAAGTGACTTAAATCCTAGAAAAAGTGTGAAATGATCAAGATAACGACAACAAAAGTAAACAAGGTAGTCTTAAGATGTCCCAACAACATTAGTCATATGTTTAAATGACTTTGAATAAAAGTTCTACAAGCCACAAGAGATATTAACCCATGGGCAAGGGACATGAAGAAACCTTGAGAGAGTATAGTGCCCAATGAAGATTGCCCAAAACTTGAGATAGTGAGCACAAGCATAGAACCACATGAGATGATCAGCTTGAAAGTTTAAGGCACATGATGTAACAAGCATAAAGTTCCACCAATGGTTCTGAAAGATTTCCTCAAGAATTGTACTATAAGATTGGAGATTTCACAAGAATAGCAAAGTAGCTGAGCAATTTTCCATGAGAAGAAAACTACAAAACTTAAACAAAGGTGATAGAAAACCTCTAAGAGAAAGCCTTCAGGAAATCTTGCAAAGATTTGAGGACTAGGTTATGAGTTATTTCTACAATCCAAGTGCCAATCTAGAATGAAGCGGACTCAAGAAATTTTATAATATGTTTTCCAAATTAATCATAAGAACAATAACCAAATAAGAATGAGTAACACTATTTTTAAAACAAGTAGAAGCATCCCATCAATTATAGGACGTGATAAGATTTTTAAATAAATTTAGCACCATTCCAATTTTAAGTTTTTCCCTATACAACTAATTAGAGTTGAACTATAAAATATATTAGGTAGTATTCTATGGAATCATTAGTGATTTTCAAATTCTTGTGTTTTAAAAACAAGTAGTAAAAGTAAGGAAGCATAGCCTTCAACTAGCAATCTTTGTTCTACTCTCTCTATCTATTTCTCTCTCTCTTTATCCACCTCTCTTGCATGATTACTCTTGATTTATTCAACAAAAATCCTATGAATTTCCGAATATAGTGACTGAAATCAATATGAGTATGGGTTTTGGATGGATCAAGTAGATTAATTTAGCTATGGTAAGTGCCATCACAGCAAAGAATTGGACTACGATGGTCATTGAATCTTGCCATGTGATACAGTAGAAATTGTTGGAAGAAATGGTTTATATAGTTTTCATTTACATTAAACCAAAAGGTAGCCATTGACATTATATTGTTGTTAATCACAACAATTAGACAAGTCTCCAATCTTCCTAAGCAAAATAGAAAAAAAAAACTTCATTCCACAAATTGGAGGCAAAAGTACAAGCTAATATAAGAAGCCTTTCCCTTTCAAATAAGGTGCAAGAATTGATGTAAAAAGAGGACTCACATCTCCATTACTATACAAGCAACCCGTACTCATAATTATGAAGTATCTTGATGATTTATCAAATCACCGTTAGTAGCTGAAGGGATAACAAGGAAAATGTAACTCAAGTCAAAATACAATTTGATTAATGCAAAAATGTTGTAAATATTTCCTTGCAAAGGCACATCCCCAAAATAGATTATATCAAAATACCAAGTTAGGGATGATAATATCACATTTTTTTGAGTAGAAAATATATATTAACCAGCTTCCTTATCTTCTACACGATATCTCTTCAAAGGTTGCCCAACAAGGTACTTCACTTTTAACATTTTTTTCAAAACAACCATGAATAGGATGACAATTGCAATGATGGCCTTAATTAAACCAAAACCTACTGTTTCTTGAAAAGACATGCCAAATTCATCATTTCAAGGGTAAAAAAATAGCTAAAGCACCCAAGTGAACCACAATATATGCCATATATATTACACATATCACAAATAAGCACTAAAAGATGCAAGAATTACTAGTATTATTTCATAAAAGAAGGAGAAAAGCTACATGAAGTCTTTGGGAATGGCTAAAAGATTTTCAAATGAATCTTTTAAAATACCAAAGTTCAAGGCAATTTCTCCAACTTCATCAAAAAGCTTCTTAGTTGAGTGATCAACTTACTGCTTAAAATATGACAAACTAATTGTCACTTATTTCCTTTTTTCACTTCGAAGAGAACCCAAAAAGAGGTTCTGAAAGCCAAGAAGATCAGAATAGCTAGCAAAAACGTTTTTTGAAAATGAAGGTTTGAAAACTCCAATATAAAAAAGAAATAATAAAAACAAAAGATCATTTCCTTAGCAAAAACAAAGAAAATAATGCATCTGAAAATTCTTGGAGAGAAGATCGAAACCTAGTTCATCAAAGACTACCCTTGCAACTTCTTTAGCATTCCTGGCTTCTCGTTGTAGCTAAAAGAGAACCACAAAATACAAGGCTGTTAATAATAGCACATTGAACACATTTCAAAAGTGATCAATTGAGTTTAATAATTTTACACATCATATAGCTAAGAAAATTTTATTTAAAATTTTCAATTCAGAACAATTGAATGAAATGTCGCAATAAACATCACCAAAATGTTATTCTTTTGTAAGAAAATAACCTCTAGAACAAAGTAAACAATCCAAATGAAATGAAGGTCAAGCTAAAGTATCATCATTATGCAATGCACAGTTCTCTTGAAATGTATTTAAAATAAAAAAACGTCATCTGTGTATCAGCCAACACCACAAGAATATAAACTTGTGGTTAAGTTGTACTGCAAGTTGGCAGTGCACTATTTTAAAGCTGAAAGAGAAATTGCAATTTATTTAAAAACACAGATATGTTGTTGAGGATTAAAAATGAAGGAAATGATTAGGGGAGATACATCCAAACATATATAGAGGGATTTAAGAATAAAACAAGATGCTAAGATAGTTCTACCAGTAAGCCATTTGTCTATTTTTTGCTTGTTGATGCCAACCACTGCTTCACCTCTCCATTGTATCCATCAAAGCAAGTTAAAGATGTCTGATGAATTTACCAAGTTTTGTCAAGCTTTCTTTTCTTTCCTAGTATAATAGATGCTCCAAATTATTTAACATGTTTTACTGAACATCTTTCTAGTTGATTTATTTAATGTCAATTATTTGATAATTTAAGAGCATATTTTGAGGTTTTATGTTATTGTTCTTATTTATATGTATAGTTTCTATAATCAATTTGCATTTGCACATAATTATTTTTAATGTTTATGTAATAAGTACAAGATAAAGTATCATTATCAATGATATTTATGTTAAGTTTATTGAAGATTATTGGTGACTACAAGACAAACTATGCTTAGGAGAAATCACACAGATCTGACATCACTACATTTGTAGAAATAACCTATCACAAACATTAATATACAACTTTCAAATAATTAAAATGGATTCCAAACTTCAAAAAAGGAATTCTTAATTCTGTTATTAGATCTATATTCCTAGAACATATTAGACTAAATTAGTTCCTTCAAAACAAGCAAAACATATAAAATAGAAAGGGATTTGATTGAATAGGACTATCACTAATATGTTAGACACTTCAGTTAATTAAGCAGTTTGCCTAGCACTTATGGTATGAACCAAAGTCCAAGCATAAAGCCAAGCATAAACTCATACATGAATGAAGATATCCATCAAACAATGCACCTACTACATCAAATAAAAATGTAGCAAAAAACATACATCTTCACACTTCTCCCTAAAGCAAGCATTCTGTTCAGTTGCCAAAGTAACAACATTGTCCAGGTTCATCTATAGTGAAGTCTTCTCCATTTCTAAAGATTTAATTGGCATAAGAAGAATGCTTTAACACAATAATGATAGAAAACTATGTTCAATGGAACATTTTGATTGGTAAAAACCTACTCCTTGAGCCATTTGATGACCAAAATTGCTCAAGTTTCTCGTTCAGTTAGAATGCAATCATCCGGAGACATAAATTCCTTCAAATGACATGTTGACGAAGTACTACTTTTTTTTGTAGGAATTGATTCTAATTCCATATAGTTATTTTGGAGAAATTTGATGTTCACATCCTTAAAAACATCAAAAAAGAGACAGCTTGCTTTTTGTTCACAACAGGGCATAAGAAACAGCTTACAAGGGGCAATAGAAAGATAGACACCTTGCTATCACCATTTAAGGAAAGGTCACAAAATTTGGGCAGCTTAATTGAAGATTGCTCCTCTTCCTAAAAAGTAATAAAAATGCATTATTTGAAAAACTTCTAGACATTTGAAGAAGAGAAAAGAGAGAGTGTGTGTTTGTGTATGGGAAGGTAGAATACATATTGAATTTAGGCTACTTCTACTTTGATGAGTTTTCTTTTGGCAAGTAACATTCAGCAAAGCATGCTCTTTAGGAAGAAAAAGGTCCTCGACTCAATGCCATAAAAAATTTCAGGTAAACCACTTCCCAAAGGTAGCGTATCCCAATTAAAAGCACAAATTTCTTGCATATGATAGCTGAATGGAAGTGGAATGAAATTTTGGCTTCTCTTTAATTGGCTCCACACTGTCAGCTTCCTCATTTAACTTAGAAGGTAACTCTAGTAGGGTCACATTTTAGAAAGCTTGTCAAAAAATATTGGGTTTGTTTGTTGTGGTTATTTCCTTTTAAGAAAGGAACAAAAGAATTGTCTTTTAAATGAAATTTTAATTTTGTTTGATGAAATATGGTTGGAAAAGTATTCCTTTAACATGTTTCATTATATTATGTGTAAAAATTAGACCTTTCCATAACATTTTTGAATGACATGAGAAAAAAAGACAAATATGTCCATTTTTTACTACAAAAAATAGATAACATTGGCCCTAACACCAACTTTCAAAAATATTTTGCAACATGCATTGGGATTTCAGCATGTATTTTTACCCAGCTTCACAGAGAATAAGCTAACAAATCCATAGTTCTATGAGCAAAAATGCTCCCCAAAATCATCAATAAAGATAATATACTAATACCATCTATTGTTTTTAAAATTCTTATAGCTTGATGTATAACTACCACAACTAATAAGTTGTCTTTTGAGAAACAAACGTCCTATTTAAGATTTGAGGTATGCCTATATGATTGCTATAAGATTGTAATGTTATATGGTCACAATGTAAGATAGTTAAATTTATCATAAATAGAATAAATACTTTGAAGAACAAGTGAATAAATTTTGGAATTTGAGTACAAATAAGTAAATTTAAGAAAAGGTTGGTTGGTGTTTTAGAAATTGATAATAAGCTTAGAGAAAAAGGTTTTGATGTTTTGGAAATATTTAACCTTTTAGAAGGTGTGCTATTAAATTTTTTTTCATATGAATAGAAAAATAGACAAACCAAACAAGACATAAGAAAAAGATAATTTTAAAAGAGAAGAGGTTGGCTGAAAATTACATTAACAACATGCAACCTAAAACCAAATGTTTTTTAGCATATTGGTTTACAAGTTCGGCTTAACTAGCGAGAAGATAACTAGTCTAATTTTTTATTTTTAAACAACACTTTCCTATCAAGATCTACTTAAAAATTATACAAAAATCTAAGACTTATATTAGAATATTTGAATGATATTTAGTGGGAAAAAAGAGCCAAGAATCTAGTTATAACATTTAAAACATTTGTGAGCTTAGTGGCTAATTTTGAAACCTAAAAAACTTGAAAATTTGGCAAAATCTCAAAAGTCGACATGCAGTTTGTCATTCAAGGAAAGGATGCTTCTTAATCATCAAGAAATCATGATTAAGTTGTATAAGGTGAAACTATATTTTTCTTTTGACGTTTAATTTTTTTTTGTACACATTTCTTAACTATGTCAATTATAATTTTTGACTATTCTCCATCTTTGGAATTGAAATTAGAAAAAGAAAGGAATGAGAATAGGACTCTATGTAGTTGAAGGCATTTGCATTGCTAGTGCATAGAGGTGCTCAATGATTTGGGCTTCTATATAATCCAAGAGTTCACTCAATAATAGTGTATTTTAAATAAAGTCAAATAAATAAAGGCTAAATAGGAATGACCTTACAAAATAAGATGGCACCCCTAAAGTTTATTTTATTTTATTTACTTTAATCAATATTGAAAATACTTAAATATAGAAAAAAAACATCAATGGCCATATGATAATTAGCTTTTTTTAGAAATTAGTCTTTTATATGAGATTAAAGGGATAATCTATATATTCTCATCAAATAAATGGAATTACTTTCCTAAACCTTTGAAATATATGGGCACTGCAATATAGAATTTAAATAAATTTGCATCTCTAAACAATCCAACAAACACAAGCTCCTCTCTATTTATAAAGAAGAAAATTTCTTAATGACAACAACCACAACTTCAAATTGGCTTGACCATCAAAGCTTATAAACCAACTTGCTCCAACATGGATGAAATCGATAAAGAAATAGACAGTATCTAAAACATCCAACCTTTATGAAAGGAAAAGGGAAATTTTCCCATGTTGCAATTAATCAACAAATCTTACCAATGAAATTGAAATGGTTAGAAACCTAAAGAATGCAAAAATCAACTATGTAAGAGCAACCAAAAACAAAGTAACTACAACTGTGTTTGTATCACAATTCTGAGGAAGAGAAGATTACTTCTTTTGATGCAATTATTTTAAAATTGTTTTAATATGCATGATAGTTAAGACAAATGACAATAGGGAGTGATCATCAGATTTAAAAGTGGAATCAGTAGTGCATGGAAAAACTCTTAGTAGACTTCTAGATGGTGAATGTAATGATCAATAACCACACAAAAGAAATTTTTAGTTTATAAATTTGAACTTTAAAAGAGCAAAACCTTTCTAGAGTCCAAACTAGTCAATACCTTGACACTAAGTCAAGGTCATAAAATGATGGAATTAGAGTCATATTTTCAGCAATGCTTAAAGATGAATAAAGAAAAAACTAATGGATCAATTAGGTAATTACTAAATGTTTAGGCCAGAAAGAGACAGGGACTAACCCTGATTGAGTTAGAATACAAATCACTTGTGATAGAGAAGGCAGTCAATGGCTTGATTGGTAGATGGATTTCAATCAAGGTATTGTTAATGGAGAAATGGCGACCGAGTGGAACATTAGCTTGCAATGCTCAAAGATAATCAACAATCATTATGAGGATGGCCCATAAGAACTCCATTTATTGTTATAAGAGTTTCAACAACCAAATCTAATGTAGGGTTTAAGGAAAAATAATGGCTTAACAATTAGGGTTGAAGAAATCTTGGTTTAAGAAAAGGGCATATTCTCCTAGTGTCCTTCAATACTTCTATTATTTTTATAGATAATGTTAGAAAGATATTCTAGTCTTTTAGAGTTTTCTTGATGCTACTCAAAACTTAACAAAGATTTAACTACACTTGAAACAAAGGAAAATTGGTCAAACTAAACTTAAGAATTAATCTAAAAAGATAATAAATGAAGGATTTTTTTTATAAAAAAAATCTTAGAATAAGGAAAAAACCATCCCAAAAGTCAACAAAGGTGAAACACATTATCTAAGTAGAAGCATATGGTTTAAGAGGCCTAAACCATTACAAGGGACTAAGTAATGTGTTGAATGAGTTAAGGTCTCTAATTAATCCCAAGGCCAACTCAATCAAAGTCTATTTTAAATAAATTTGAATTATTAATGACTTGTATAAATTCTCATAATATTATTAGTGCTAGCTAAGCCCATTTAAGTTTATTCAGATCATAATGATAATTAAAATACTAAAAATATAAAATAAAGATCACAAATGACTACAACATGATCAGTTGTTTCTAAACATTGATGTGTTTAAATTTAATTAGATGTATAATTTGGCTATTCTAATATAACAAATAGTATAACCTACCTTAAAATATATAAGATTTCTAAAATGACCATTAAACAAATACAAGTATCTCAATGAACACACCCAAGGCTACGACCTCAAGTTCACATGAAATGAGAGAAACATTATCGAGAAATGATGAGAGGGTGGCCTCTATTCTTGAGAAGGATAATTAGAAAAATAGAAGAATGGCTTTAATTACTTAGAAAACACTTGATAGTGTACCCTCTAAAGATCTTTATTTTCTCTATAAATAAGAAGCAATCGACGAAAGAGGACCTTTTTAGGTTTAATGTTGGCTTCAAAATCATTAGACATGGATAACAACTTGTTATATAGTGATTTCACTAAATAAATCCTTAATAAGAACTAAACCAATCATTATAAATGTTCACATAAATCATATACATTAGTAACTCATGAAGTCAATATTAGAACTAATATGGCTAGTAGATCATTACTAAAGAATAAAGCTACATGACACGGAAAAAGCAAAGTTGAGATGATATCGCCAAGAGCTAATGGAAAAATAAAATATCAAAAGGGCATTTGGTTAAACTATAATGACATACACTATAATATTATTTAAATATATTAGGTGCGTTATTTCGTTACATCTTTAAATAATATTATTTAAAATTTTAATTATTTTTTGCAGATATAAGCGACATCTAGATGATGAACAACTTCATATTAATTAGAAGAATAGTATATTATTTAGATAACATTCAGCTAAACAATAAAAAAATATTCATAAATTTTATGTAACATTAACATCTATATAACACTACAATTTAAATATCAACACTATCTAAATAATACTTAACAAAATGTCTCCTAAAATTAATGTGTGTTTTTCAGTCCTACTATTTCAAGATATGGCACCACGTGCCAGATTAAAAGTGACCTATGATAAACTCAACACACACTTTGCTTATCAAGTACATGACAATAAAGATCGCAATTAGCTGCAACGGGTTAGTTATTTCCAATAAACAAATCATACTTTACGTGGAAGCACAAATTGATATCCAAAGAAATCCTTCTTATAATATCGTGTTCTTATATGACAAATGCAAGGCATATCTTTTTCTAACAAAGAAGGGGAAATGAAAGGATGTCAAAGAATTAAAAGAATTTGTTACATAATATTAGAAATATTGCAATCTAGAACAACTAAATCATAAGAAGACAACATAAATGAAGGCTAAAATAATTTTGAAGGATGCATTAACAAGCATCACCTCATCAATCCTTTTCTTTTGAAAAGGCCCAGGACACTAGGTCACCTGCCTCCTTTCTTGTAACCAAAGAATCAATAATAATGATAATAATAACAATAATATATCATTAAATATAAAATATAACAATGAAAAATAAATAAGAGGAAAAAATGTCAAAATATGAAGCCAAGTTCTTATAGTGCATGATAAGCTTAGAAATTGTAAACATCAAACAAAAATATTGCATGATCAGAGGATTAAACAAAAAGATAAATAAATAAATTAAAATTGAAAGTTATATACATAACCAATAATACAACAATCACTAACAACACAAAGAACTCAAACAATTGCAAGGAAAAGAAAGGCGACTCTTCATAATTGTTTAATATAAAAGTTGTTAACTATGCAATATTCTCATAAGTGAGATTGATGAGGAGGAATGCAAGAAAAAATAAGCTAATGAGGGCCATAAACAGTTTCAAAACTATTATAGATGGACTTGAGCAATCCTAAGACGTTGGCTGAACAAAGCCAATAGAAAAATGATTGAGGTTCAATTTGGACAAGCTTTCCTTCTGCTTTACAATCTGAAGTTTTGTACTAGCAAATATTCTACAACATCATGGTAAACAATGGTTTTATAATCATAAAAAATTTTGAAGTAATTTCTTTTGAAGAAAAATAAAGGCTATGCTCACATTGAATCTTAGACCTCTTATTAGGAAAAAAAAGGGTCAATTCCAAATGAATTGCAACTCATTGAAAATTTGGCAACCTTTTTAAGAGGCAATAACATAAAATATTTTGGACAAAGAAATTAAACATGCCACAATACTAGCAAATGAAGTACAAGCCTATTCTTTGCCTACCTTTATAAAATTCTTCTTGGTAGGTCACGTCAGGAATCCATAATAAAGCCAGTTTCATACTTGAAAGCCCAATCTTGCTATGACCATAGCCACGAAGAACTACAAAACATTCATGTTGCACATGTGACAAGGCTACTACCATATCTTTCCAACACAACTCCTAATCTAGTATATTAAAGCCAATCCAATGCCATCCCATCTAGTCTCAAAGATGTTGACGATCAATTAATTTAATCATGAGATGTTCCATATACCATAAAGAATAAAATATAAGTATTTATAATGTTTAGAGAAGTAAATGTAAAACATGAATTCTAGGATTATTCAAAAGGGATTCAATAAGCCATACAGATAACCTAATAAAAACAATTATCTCTATTCAGAAAGATATAATTTATTATGACTTCCTTCAACCATGATAGGACACCAGAAGACAAATTAACGGTTAAGGAAAATTCAATGCTCAGCCCAAAAGGTTTTTGCAGGATAATCATAATCAAGTTTACAAATAAAAGGCAATTAGCAACTAGCATCAAAACATCTATCTAACCATCACATAAATAGTGAAAAAAAGAATTAGATTGACAATCAACCAAAGCAAAAAAGCACAACCCTTAAACGAATAACTTTTTTCATACCTTTCAGAGCATAAGTGAGCTGAGATTCTAAATCTTCCTTTTTTGTTTCAATAACCTCATCTCTTGACAAACTTTTGCTTTCTTTTGCTCCTCCAACTACAAAGCTATTCGCTCCTTCTCAAGGTCACTCTGTGGCATAAAAATTTAGTGCAATCATGGTGAACGATGTCTCAACAAATTAAATGTCAAAATGAAAAACTAATTATGGAGCCATACACCAGACCTATAATAAATTATTGTGTAGATTAAGAATTTCTCCTTCAAGATGTTCAGAGTGAGAGCTCTACAATATGTATGCATAAAAAGATTACTCTTTTTGTGGCTGGGTAAAAAAAAGAGGATAGAAGTCTTTAGAGTAAAAAGAAGCATCAACAACTTTGCCAAAAACTCCTCTATTACCCTTTTTTCCAACTTCAAGAGCGCATAAGTCACAAACTTTTTTGTTCAAAGAAACAATAGTTTCAAAAGTTAAAATGATATGGAAATATCTAAAAGCAATCAATTAAAGAAAATTAAAAGAAATAAACAAAACAATTATAGTCTGCTTAACTGAAAGAGTTTTTTTTGGACGAATAACTTATAGATGAAGTGCACCTCATTCACACAGGCACAATTTTTTACTTGAAAACCCGAGCTTACAAACAAGAGACTATTTTTTGTCTCATCCTCGTGGATCTACCAAAAATAAAAATATGATAAATAACCTACATTAATCAGTTAATATTTGACAAATATTTAATCTAAACAACTAAAAGATCTCTTGGAAATAGCATAACATTAACATGAGGACAAGGAAATGGAAAAATGATATGTCATCACTACAAAATTATTTATGAAGTTCGTTTCACTAAATTCAGGCCAAACACAATATGCCCCACCACTACACTATAAGTCCCTATGTAACTGGTCAGATTTGAAAGAATATCATGGTTGCAACAGGTCATTGTAAGGCATACCACAATAACTATTCAAGGCATTAAGAATGCGAGATAAAATATGAAAAACCTCAGAGTGATATACATCAAATTGTATAGGTTTCTATGTGACTTGTTTTTTTAATAGTAGGAAGCATTACTGTCTCCAACTAAAACCTAAAAGAAAAGGGCTTCAGGTCAACATTACTCTTAAGAAATAGAAGTAATATGAACTACTTTAAACAAAAAAAGTGTTATGTCCCTCTACTTAGTGTAAACACTTTTTCTATTCCTAAGCTAACCTTTACAAATAGTCATAAAAAACCTTTGTTGTCTATATAATTGTGCAAGTATTTCTATACAAAAAAATATAATTTAAGAACAAAAAAATTAAAAACTACTTTATACATTGATGAACCATATGCTTTTTCTCTATTTTGAAAACACAAATTTGTTCACACATAAGACTAAATTAAACAAATCCATTGGCAACTTAGACAAAACAACTTTGTGACTTTGACAGTACATTAAGAAGTGTTCTAGATTGCAAAAGCTTGTATTATGACAAGTATTTTGCCCCCTTCTTTTAGTGCTGGATTATTAGTAATATGCTCTTAAGCCACTTGGCCTTGAGAAGGTGCTCCCACCATGAGTCAAGGAGTGTTGTCTTCTCCAAATTGCTCTTCAACCGAGGTGCTAGAGGAGGCAGAGACCACTTCTTTGATCAAAATCAAACTAGCAACTTCGTATAAAGAGGAACCTGAAGTGGTGTTTGTAGGAGATGAGATAAAGAAGAAAGTTGCTCCTTTCAAAAGTGGAAGCTTGAGACATGCTACCACATCTAAGGAGGGTAGTAAGGCAGCAAAATTCCCAATCTTGCATGGTGAGGTATTGATAATATATAATAATGTAGGCCCTATAAGTCTAGTAATTTGTAAAAGTATAATCATAATCACCTAATGGGGATCCTTTGAAGGGAAAGTCTTCTTTTAGTAGCCACAATAATCTTAGCTCCAATATCATATGTTTAAGTTTTAGTGAAAAATCTCGTAGTAACACCATCGTTTGGGTTGATCGGTCTACCTTTTTGTGTACACTGGCTAGACTAATCTTTTAGTCAATAATGTAGTTTGGCTTTATCTAGCTTTGTGGTGCCTCTAGCATCATTACTTTGTACAAATAAAATTGCTTAAGGCAAGCCTATGCTTTGGGTACATTATCATGTTATAACATCGTTGGATTATCCTTTTATGATGGCATTTGAGATTCAAGTAAAGATTAGAAGGGACAATCATAGGCACACATATCTCATAGTCAATGTTAAAATTCTTGAATATATGAAAAACAACATTGCAAAAGAATTTGCGAATGTTATTTTAATTCATAAAGAATGAGAGTTAGGGGCTTGAAGATGATCAAATACCACTGTAGTGTTAACCATAAATGATGCTAACAAGGAATTGGTGGATGCCAATATTTGGACTCCATTAGCACTGTGTGTGAAATAAAAGTCATTGGATTCCTTGGTAAAGTAATAGTCAAAGTATAAAACATTCTATCTTTAACAAAGTTCGTATATGAAATCATCAAAAACAAAAAATTGAAGTGATATGGGAGAGGCATTAGTAGCTCTCAAATAAAATATTATAAAAATGCATGGTGAGAAACTTAGTCTTTAAAATTATTTCCTTCACACTTTTTTGGGGATAAGAACTATTTTCTGAATAATTATTTGTTGTTGTCAAAAGTAATTAATTAACTACAATAATAAAAATAATGTAATTTGATTCAAACACTATTCCTTGGACATTAAGAGGTAGAGCTTTCAAAATATCCATTGCTTTTAGAATAGCAATAATGTCCATGGTAGTAGTTGGATATGAAACAAAAGTTTTCTGAGAATAGTAATAGATCTACTTATGTCATCCGATCTAGTAGTGCCAAATCTAACATTTATGTCATCATGCATAACTGCATCACAATTAAATTTAATCCAACCTATTGGAGGAGTCTAATAAGAGATAACAAACAACTGGTCAAGACCACCAGAGCTCCCATTGGACATGATTAATGAGTTCTAGAAAGTAGGAACTATAATACAATTTCTCCTTTAATGTGCAAGTAAATTGAGGACCTTTTTTTGCTTGTGCCTAAAAATTCTTGTTATTCTAGAGGGACAATAAAGATAAAGCAGTACATTTTACTACATGAGAAGTCACAGCCACTTACACATTCATTGACATCTAATTAAGGAACTAAATAATAGAAGTCATATCCCAATACTTAATCCTACGAAACATGAATTAGTCATTTACAAAGCAATTAAACCAGAGTTCTTTCTTGATATACCACTCTCAAAAATAATGATTCACATCTTCATTAGCATGACATGACCAAGGACAAAGTTTAGATGTTTTAATCCCTCTTGCATGAAGCCAGGTGTAAGTGGCAAGTAGATTTAATGCTAATCTCTGAAGAAAAATGTTTACTTAAGGTTGCGCCATGCCTTTCCAAACCCACACGACCTCCTCCCTTGATGTATGTATACATGTCATTATATATAGTCTCAAAGTCCAACACCATATCCTCACCGAACGTGAAGCATAGAACATTCATTTGATTTGATTTAACCTAAGGAGAATGTAGAATCAAAAATACCAAATCAAATGTGAATAACTTCTAAATCTTTTTGTGATCTAACACCCCGTGCTGCTTGACTAGCTTAACTACAAATATCAAATGCTCCACATCCAGGTTAAAATAGGTTGCTTTAGTAGAAATAGGAATGATACCAAGCAAATTAACCAAAAAAAGAAAACAAAATTTCTTGCAACAACTCATCAAACCATATTGTTTGTGGTACAGGGGGCTCCAATTTTTAGTGACATACATGTTTGAGATGCACTAAAAGGCATATGAAAAGTATTATTATCATAATTTATTTTTATCTAAAGAAATAAACTCATAAATTATCTTCTCAAGTAACACCACACCTACCATGTTTTGCAATCAGCCTTGACTACTAGGTCAAAAAACTACAAACTCCAGGTCTGACACATTCCTTAAGAGCTGTATTTCTCAATAGGCATAGTTTGTTGTACTACTATCATTTGAACTACTCCATAAACAACGACACAATAATATGTTTTATTCTATAATAGTTTAGCACAGAATTAAGGTGTAGACTAAGCAATAAGTAAGAATAACAGTTAATATCGAGTTCATCATGACATTGTGGCCCACCATTAATAATGATTTGGTCATCCACCTTGACACACAATTTTCTACTTGATTAATAATGAATTTCAATTCTTTTCTCAAAAGTTTTGTTGCTATAATTTGTTTCCTAGATATTTTAATTAAGCATATGAAATTTCAAGAAATCAACTTTCTACACTTGTACTTGATCCCTTTACTAAATAACATTCTAAATTTTTTTATTGATCACCTCAACTGATAGATGCCCTTACTACTCTATAATCTTCTAAATATTCTTCATTATACCACACATTGATGGTTCATAAACCATGAAGCCATCAACATACAAAGGGTAAGTAATCATTACGGAAAAAGTGAAATTCCTAAGCTCAGTCAAGACAACATGATCAAACTAATACTAATAATCAATAAGAGAGACTTACACACTATAGTAAAGTGGTATGGATTGATAAGGCATCCCTATCTTAGTTATTTTGATCGATGATATATAGAAAATATTAAACATAAACCTAAATCTTGGTGTGGTGATACAAGGCCTAATCAGCTACAGCAAAGTGTAAGGAACTACAAATGTTTAAGCATATCTAGCATAAATTTCTAATTTTCTTTATCATATGCATGATCCATATATAATTTCCAATTTTCTTGTCAATTCTTATGCATAACCCCATCTAAAACACCCAGTTACTAGTATTAGTGATAGATAAAAAAATTTAAATATAATCCCAAATCTTTGTGCAGTCATATAAGCCTTAATCAAATCACAACAATGTATAAGGAACTACGAATGCTTAAGCATATCTAATACAAATTTCTAATTTTGCTTATTATAAGCTTAATCATTATCTAATTTTATTACCATGAAACCCTCTTTGAAAGAAGCCAGGTGCAAATAGGATTTGTTTTCTCATTCAAAAAGATATTATCAGATATAGCATGACATAACACAAAAGCAACTTGCTTCCTCACAAAGATATCTAGAAGCATTACCCTATGTCTAACCACCAAAATTTTTGTCACTACTTTTTTAATCAAATTGCAAAGGCTAATGAGCCTAAACTTCTTTGTTTTTTATGCTCCTTAAACATTTAGGATTAAAATGAACTATGTGTCTTTTCAACATTTTTATATAAAGTTATCTTCAAAGAATTATTTCACCACTATAATATTGTCCATCTACGTGATCTTCCAATAACCATCTACAAACTCAACTGAGAAGCCATCCAAAAGATGGGAGTTACTTCTTTTGTTGGACATCATTATAAATATGATCTCATCATCACTTATTAGAGTCACAAGTGTAATCTCCTCTTCATCATTAGTAACTGTGAAATTATTTTATCTTTTATTATCATCTAAATTGGTCTTTATATTAGACAACTAAAAGGTATACAACTCAATCAAGAAAGAAACTGGCCAAAAGAATATTCTATTCAACTAAGAAATGTATTAATCATTACATTTGGAACTCTTCATATAATGATCACAAATAATGTTAAGATTTTAATCACTCCAAAATAATTTAGATTCAATCTTAATTTTTGTAATCAATCTTATAAGAAATAATAAATATTATATATATATATATATATATATCTATATATAAATAATTAAGATTAGATAAATAACTATTGAAGGATGTATATATGTGCATTGATATATATTATTCAAGAATGATGAAAGAACAAGTGTACAAATTAGATGAAAAATATAAGAAAAATATTCATATGAACTATGAGATTGATTATTTTAGATTCTTGAATGATTAACTTGATTAAGTAGCATAAATATAATAAATATTTACTAAAGTTATTATTACATAGTTTTTAAAAATAAAATATCTATGATATTTTTAACACAACATTTTATTAAACGATTTTAAAAATTTTGCATGTTTTATGCTTTTGCAAATTTAGCTAACTTAAATAATATGAGAAATAAAATTAATTAGCTAAAAGATCTTTCTTTAATAAAGCATTAAACATTTGTTCAGTTCTCTAATCAATATTAAACATTCTATCAAGAAATATTTGTTAGTTTAAACTCAACCATAATTTGTATATTCTATTGAATAATAATCGAAACATTTGATAATTGACTGATTGCTAGTCTGTTAAAAATTGGATAATCTAATAGCATAGTTTATTAATGGTCATATGGGGTTGCCAAAATCAACCTCTATAAAATTCAAATTAGTCTATTTAATATACATTGGATAACTAGTTTGATAATGATATGATAATAATTAGACCATCTAATAAATTGAATAAAAATGTGCTAAAAATTGAGTTCTTTTAAGAAATTATCAAACTATTTGATGGATTATCTCATTGTGAGCAACTCAAAATTAAGAAATATCAAAAGGCAATAGAAATGCTCGATGAGCAGTTTTGATCATCATTAAATGGTACAATCTTCAATTTGATAAATAGTTTGTTAAATTTGGTAGATCAAAGATGTACAAATTATGGAAGATGTTTAGATCGTCTAATGGGTGGTAATGTCTAGCTTGTCTAATTGGAAATTTATATTTTCTCATTGAAGCATTGCTAACAAGGATTGAAGCATTAAGTAAGGATATGAAAATATCTTAAAAGACTTGGGAAGTTGTTCAGCTAAAATTGATTATTTTTAAGAATTATAAGCAACCACATTTGTTCTATAAATAGATGGAAAACTGCATTGCCTTTTTATTGGGTTGGGATGGAAGTGATCACAAGGGTTTTCAATCGCATTTGTAATTAACTTTGTTCAGAAAGACTTACTAAACAATTGGATTGCAAACTAAATTGAGAAAGGGGAAGGAATGGTTTAAAGTGAGAGAGAAGAACAGAGAGACAGACAAATAGAAGAGAGAGAGATATAGAGATAGAGGGTAAAGAAGGAATTAATGGGCATGTTCAATGTAGTATTTGGGTCACCTAAAAAGGTAGCTTGTTGAACGCGACACTTCTGCAAAACTCCTGACCAAACTTTATAAATAATAACTAACTCGTCAAATCAATTATTCACTGATCTACCATTTGTTTCACCCTACTAAAGTGATAACAACCAACTTTACAAATTACAATAATGGAAAACATACATGAATTGTAGAAAAGACAATTTCACGTTAAAATCCCAAATTCAAAAGAAAAAAAACTCATTTTCATACTTACAAAAATCTTCATTAGAACTCAAATAGATAGTTGTAAAAAGAAACATCACTTTTATCACTTCTACTCTAAGCTTTCCCTCCCAACAAGTGACTTACATCCTCAATGTCATGGCAGCTTATAAAGCAAAATATAGATTGCAGGTCACTTAAAATATTTCGTTTGATTTCACCAAAATTCTAATAGCATATTTGACCCTTTATAGGCCTTTGAGCCACGTGCCACCATCCACTAGCATATCAAAAATAAAGACAATAGATGCTTGATCAGCATGTCTAAATCAATCACCCTCAGTACTTATTACCGAATTGTGAGAAAAATATGATTAAACTCTCAAGCATCTATCTTCCAATAGATTTGTATAGTTCACATTGCTTTGACTTGTGATTTTGAAATCCTTTAGGTTCATATACAACTTAATACATATGATCTACTCAACTTCATATGAATCTATAGTGGGTTTAATCAGACTTAACATCTTAATAATCTTTTAGTGGGACAATTGAGTCTTGGACATCTACACAGGTAATCTCTTAAAATTTTTAACTCTTTTTGTGAATCTTTCCCTCTCATCATTCTTCTTGAAAACTCAAAAGAGTAATGCATATTATCAGCTTGTTAATAGTGTTAATTTTGTTATCATATCTATATAAATATCTGTATTAAGAATTTTGATAATACCCTATCAATCAATAGCTTGTTGTCAAGAAAAATCAATTGCAGTAGTGAAGTTCTTTACAAGACAAATTGCATTTCCACAATCCTTGAATATAGTAAAAATTATAGTTTTCCTTTACTCTTAGAAGATTTATTAAATCATGCAGTGACTTTACATGCCTTTGAGAAGATGAGGTGTCGAATTTTGCTATGGAGAGAGCAACATATTCTAAAGTTGAAGCATTTGGCTAAGCACTGCTACACAACTAGTATATGTATCCTAAGGTACTCTTCTAAATATCAATATCACATTTTAAGCTATAATTTATGTAACATTAGAGGGCTATGACATTCCTTCATATACATAAGAACCTATTCAATCCTTTGCCAATGTTTTCCATATGGCTAACAAAACGAACTATATATTTAAGGTCAAGTCTTATACATAAAATGATATGCATAAGATTTCTGTCATAAGTGGGTATGATATCTTGGACAAGTGTTTCTACTCATGGAAATTTGGTCATCACACTTTGCTTATTTTAAAATGACTTCTATGTGAAGTATATAATCCATCTATACTCCAGTTTGTTCATACTAGATTTGTATTAGCAAATTGAACAGAAGAACAAAATAGTTTTATGCATTTTTTTTATGTATTACTCAAAGTAAAAAAGTGGCACCACTCACGTAATGGAGGCTTCATAGGCTTCAAGTGTTGGTGATATTTTATTTTTAGAATTCCCTCTTTAGTAATGGAAGGGTACACTTTCCCAGGGAAAGATAGTTGCAAGGAAAGATAAAGTTCTCATTGGCTAAGACTGATTCCTTTAAACACTTTTCATAATCTTTTGACTTTAATAACCCTTAGAGCATCACTTACAAAGTTAACGGTTGCACACTTGTGGCATTGTTAACATGGAATAATATATGTGCATAACCATAATGACAATTGGCTCCATGAAAATTTCTAGTAAGTCGACAACAATAAATATGAATTAAATTTGTAGCCTAACTAAGACCCAAGGTTTTGTCATGTTGTTATAACCTAACTTCACTACTTTATGATATTATTCATCTTTAATAGTTTCGTATCAATAAAACAATATTTTATCCTAAAAAGTATCTCAATATTTTAAAACCTTGGCATTACATATGTAATTTAGAATTTTTCTCTTCATTTTTTATGTGAGAATAAGAACTATTGCCTCCTTGCACTTAAAAGAAGCTAAGAATCATGTTTTGCTCTGAGATTCCACCTGATAGACATCACTCAATAATCATTCATTATCATCTTTTATCCTTGGTGTCAAAGGCCCACCAAGTTTTGCATGATTCAACTCGTGCCACATTGTATTATAAAAAGTACCATTCTAGCACCACAATATTAGGAGACAATCATATTTTATAAAGGTAGTGTCCCTTTTTCATTCTCTTATATTAGTCAAACAAAATTTTGTCTTTAAATGGCATATTTACATTATAAAACTATGTTTCTATATATATAGCTTTGATATGTTTCCAATCTTCCAAATGTAAGAATATTCATACACTTATCTACCTAGAAATATACTTGGAGTAACTCCTTATCTAATAATTCTCTATCAAAAATATCATATATTGATCACCCACATTTTTCAATCAAGGATGTTATAGGCTCATTCGCTTTTGGTTTTTCCTTGAACTACATAGTATTATAGGAGGTATCAATTTGATACCATAATATTATAGCATAACGTATCTTGCTGAGATGTTATTATTCTTTGGCTTATTCAATACTAACCAAAATGAGTTTTATTTCATAAGGTGCATAGACATCTACCTTTTTCTAAACCTAATTAGTATTTTAAGTTACAATAAAAACCATAATGTTTTATTAAATTTGACTCTAAAATTTATGATTGCAGAGAAAATTATTGATAAGATACTATTAATTATATTTTTTGATATTATTATTCAAAAAGATTTCTTTTTAATAAGGACTAGAAAGAATAATCCACAATAAATTATTTTATATTCTCAATAATGAATATTGAGAAAAATATGATTCTTTACTCCAAATACTATCATCACAATAGCTTCTTATAGCTCCTTCATCCCTCACTAGAACAACTTCCTAGGCCACATCTTGACATCCTTTGAGCTCTTCGACTAGTCACATCCTTTCATAATTCCTTAGTCTCGACAACTTGTTCCGGTCATGAAATGAATTTCTAAAATGGCATTGCATTGCACTCCAACACAATGTTATGATGTTGCACCACAAAATTGCATTTGAATGTGATGTTGGGAGCATTGACCAACACTATTTGATCTGTTAAAACAAACTTCTAAATCGATCTCCATATACAGAGAAAGAATACGCAAAGCAAACATTGTCTTTAACCTTCTTAAAGACAAAATGGGTCGTTCCACATTGCCTTTAAGGCACCTTCCCTCACCATTTAAATGTTCTAATTAATATAAAGCCATACAATGTCTCTAACCTTGAAACATATTCCATTCAATGGCTATGATACCTTTGCTTGTTATTGTTTTGTGGCTTCTCCTTCAACTTTTAAGTTTATTCTTCAAATCTTGTTGAAAATATTGTGCACCATGTTGCACTAATCCATCGATACTTTTAATTGTGCCAATTTGGAACTTTTCTTTGAATGGGCTTTAAGGACTAAATCTCAAATTACTTATTAAATAGCCTTGAACCAATACAAAAATGGCCTAACATGTTGAAAAAAAACTAGACATAGACGAGACTTTCATCCTATACTTTAAAATATCACGAATGGTATCCTCATAAGAGTTGTTAGATGGTCTTATTCATGATAGTATAAACAACATATTATTGCACAAATTTCTCAAATTCTGATTTCTTAGGAGAACAATACAAGTTCAATTTGTCAGATTTGGATAGTATTTTTTTCATTGAAAAGCAACCAACCAACATTAAAGTATGGGTTTGTTGAGCTAATCTCAACTAATCCCCATTACAAGGCATGCAAAGTTGTATCCCTTAATAGAGAAGGCCTTCTCCTAAGTGACAATTAGATTGCTTTCATTATTTTCACATTTGATCAATCCCGTTAAAGTCAATATCCTCATTATCTTTAGCACATACTCCTTGTGCATCATTAGTTAGACCCACTTCACAAAAGTTAAACAAAAGGTTCATATTGCATGTTTCAAAAGAAAGCCAACCACTTATTTCGAACTCCTTTCCTATATCTGATGACAATGTTGAATTGTTAAGGATAGGACATGTGCTTAATGTGTCATGCCTTTTGAAACTTGATAGGCTCTGCAAGTATTGGAGAGGTTCTGTGATGTTTCGTTCCCAACAAAGATGACAACCAATGTTTCATGGCTTGATGTAATGCTAAAATCTCCTTGTTGTATGACCATGAGTTTCCTTGAGCTTCTTGTAGTAGCATGAAATAATATGCTAAAAGATGTCCTCAAACCATCAATATGATGCTAATTGCATGGCTTGACACATCATATGCAATCTTTAAAGAATGTCATAAACTGGGAAAAATCAAACGTGTGCCCATAATTTACTCTCTAATAGGGGGAACAGTATGATTTTTTCTTTTAAACTTCAATTTCACTTTTGTTAGTACATGCAATGGTATGACAATATCAATGAAGTTTTTAATGAATTATGAAGCTAGTAGCATGCCTCTATGAAGATCCTTACCTCAATAACATTATTTTGTTTTCAACATTCTCATATGACTTGAACCAAAATTGCAACAATTCTTCATTTTCTATTTTGGCCTTATGCACTAGAAAAATCAAGATCATATGCTTGAATTTGTGCTACTTTTAGCTGAGTTTCCACCTTTGGAATGACTTGTCAGGGAAACTAGTTTTTCTTTATTCATGGGCTTTTTGCATGAAGAAGTTTTGGTCTCACTCCTATCAATTTCTTTCTTTCTTCCTCCCTAGTTTTATATCTCTCTATTCTCCTCTAAATAGCCTAAACCATCCCACATGTACTTCCATTAGACTTGCTCATGCACATGCTCTTCACCACATTCTAGCATTAATAATACACATATTCGACATATAGCGTACTCAAATTGTGTAGGAATAATTACAAAAATTAACCTTAAAGAATTATATACTTTTGAGGGGATCATCAAGGCAGTGATTAACATCAATCCTAAGTAGTTTGATGGAAAACTTAAAAAATAATTGAAAATGTTAATAAAAAATAATCATTTGCAAAAATAAGATGCTTTCGCTACACTTAATATAGTAGACATACTTTTAGCAAAATCAGTGTACTGCATTTCGTATAAGCCTATTAAAAATCCTACAAAATTTCATACCAAATTTCTAGGCTACATATCATGGGTTCACTTTCATAGATTTTCATGTTATATTCACATTGCGAAAGTGTAAACCATCGTTGCACTCTGATTCACAAATACCTTGGACAGATTCTTTGTAAGATGAAGAATTTTATCATTTAATATCTTGAGTTTCTCAGTCAGAGTTTTCTCTTTAGAGTATGTAGTGGATTTTATGACCTCAAGTTCTAAAAGAGCTTCATTAAGTTGCTAATCGAATCAATGAATAAGTATATGAATTAAAAAAAAATGTAGTGAAAGAAAGAACAGTTTCAATGTCGTATGCATTATTTGAATAATTATAGTATCGAGACAATGCCTTCCTTTTGTCTTAATAGATAGCTGAGAGAATCTTCTAAACTTCTACAAGTAGCTTTTGAATCAGATAAGCTTCATTCCTACAAGATAAAATAGCTTCAAGTTCTAAAATAGGATATTAAAACCAATAGATGGTTGAGGTACAATGGTAGAGAAGCTTACAAGCATTTTCAAGAAATGAATGCTAACTCAAAAATTGATTGTTTTGTAATTATAGGGTTTTATATCATTCTAACAAACTCCTCCTTCAACAGTTCTGCATGAACTAATGCAACATTCAATTTGCTGGACATAACATCCCAATTAGTTTCTAGAATTTCAATTTTAATAATCGCTTCTTCCTTTTCTCCAATTGTAATTTCGAAAGCCTCTTTCATCAAAGCGATATCAGCCTCCATCTCAAATGTACTGAATACAAGCTTTTAATACTCATCCAAAAACTATACATGCAACAAAAATATTCTACTAAACCAAATCAAATCTATTCACTTAATATAAGCAATTGAATAACAATTGCAAGTAAAAAAATTAAACAGACAAAGACCATAGAGAAAATAAGCATACTAAAATGTTAGGAAACAAACCATTGTTCTTCTAGTTTCATTTCATATGTTTACAATATGACATCTTGCTTTGTTGCTACTTACTAACTAGTTGATAAATTAACTAACAATCAGTTAGGGCCTAGTATAAAAAGAACAAAAGCAGACCTCCATATCTGATTTTTACCTACAAATTTTTTTGGCATACAGCATTTGTCTTATGCTTCAACATATTGCATTGTAATAATATCTTTGACCTTGCAAGCTCTTAACTTCTCATTCAATTTGAGCTTTCTAACACTAAAAATGGAAATGTTCACCTTTAATGAAGAAAATAAAAAAACAAATTCGAATTAACACATTTGTGGCAATAATAATTACCTCAAGCTTTACTTTGTCGTGGATGGTATTCTTTAGTTTGCTTTCTATATCCTTGAATTTTGATTCTGCCTTATCAGGTTCTTTTCTCAGAGATTCTTTCTCTCTAATAAGAGAAGATGATAAGCGTGACACTTCTTTTTGAAGAGAGTAAATCTGAGAAAAGTGTTATTCCTTCTCCATATCATCCTAAAGGCCTAGTTCCTACAACTTCTACATGGATCAAAAATAGAAAGGAAACATCATCCTTAAAAAAATAAAAAAAGGAAAGACTTGATTTACCTAACTACAACAATCTTCTCCCTATTTTAAAAGCAACACTTGAGCTCATGAATTTGTTTTTGACATTGACATAGTTAGTTACCCAATAGATTCTACATTTCAGTGATATGTTTAGATGAGGAATTGTGTGTATTTTCACTGGGGAAATAAAAATAAAGATCATCATATCATAGTTTCTCAAACTTGAATTCCTCAATTTCATTGATCATAAATCTATTGACATAGTCATGGCCTAAAATGAGGGACTTAATTGTGCCACACACTCCATGGGAATGGTCTTAAGACTGTTAAAGTACAACATAACAGAATATGAAATTAAGCAGTTTATGGGAACCAAATTACTATCTTACAAGGGGAGAATTTAGTAGGTATTCAAACTGATATTAATCAATTTTTTTTGTTTAAGGATAATACAAATGTAATGATCAACATGTAAGATTTTTTCTTTAACAAATATAATGATCAACATGTAATGTTTGTCATATAGCCCAAATGAAGAAAGTAACGAGTGGATATAAATGTGATGATAACTTGCTCTTCAAAAAAGTAAAATATGAATCACAATAAGATACAACAATTAAATATCATAAGACCAACAAGATATAATAAACATATCTATTTTGTAGAAGAAATGGGGCTCATTGCTAGAGCACTCCTTAGGTAATCAATGGGCATTAAATTTGATGACAAATCATTTGAACATATAATAGACCAGTTTCTTAAAATCAAGTCATTTCCATCGTACCAATTAGTAGAGCTTAAGCTAGAACAATATGAAAGAGACTAATGTAAAAGTAGTCAATTAGGAATGTCAAAGCTGGCCAAGCAAGCTTCAATTATATGCAATTATTTTCCCAACTTAAGCATTTGCCAAGGGCAAGGAAAAAGATACACAAATCATACTATATTATATTGCAGTTGTTTTTTGGGGTTGACTAATAATCAATCATATGGGAAACTGACCCTTCAAATTCTATATTCTTTCTTGGTAGAGCTCTCTTTGGCTTCCTTTGAACAAAAGGCATTTTTAGTATTTAACAAAATCCAGTTAAGCAAATTAAGATGGAGCAATATTGCTCAAGGCACTCTATTCATTCTATTTATTTTTCAGTATTTGTCTTATTGAGACCTCTCCAAATCTACATTTTTAAAATCTGAGTCATTCATTATTGACATAAAAATATCACACTTGTCAACCAAAATGTAAGCTTAAAACTAAACAATTAATCTCGAATAACATACAAAATCATATTTAATCATAGTTTTCAATACAAATACATTAGAAAAAAGCATTTTTAATAAGATTATTTTGAACCTACAAATATAATATATAGCCAAGTATGAAATCTGACATAGAGAGGTTCATTCAGCAAAGTAAATTCTAAAGCATTACAAAACCAATCGATCTAAAGTAAGGTCTATACATAACACTAATGATACCTAATCAACCCTAGAAGACCATTTTGATGAATTTTCTTGGAGGCTTATTGATGATAGGAGGATTTCACAATTTATTGTTGTGATTAAGAAAACCATTCCTAAGGTGATAGAGTGCACATAGGATATCAAGGGTTAAAAATAACACATTTTTCTTAACGAAGGTATGGATACATCTTGAGTTACCAACAAACACTGTGGGGAATTGAAATACTCATTTTATAAGCAAAATGATAACTGGACAAAGGGTCATTAAAACTAGTCTTTATTTTAGATAACTAAAATGTATACCACTCAATTATGAAAGAAACTGGCCAAAGGAATATTCTATTTAACTAAGAAAGGTATTAGTCAATACATTTGAAACTCTTGATATAATTATCAAAGATAATATTAAATTTTAATCATACCAAAATAATTTAGATTCAATCTTAATTTTTGTAATCAATCTTATTACAAATAATAAAAATTATATATACATACATATATATATATATATATATATATACATATAATTTAGATTAGATAAACGATTATTGAAAGATGCATATATGTTCATAGATATATATTATTCAAGAATTATTCAAGAGCAAGTGCACAAATTAGATAAAAAAATATAAGAAAAATATTCATATGAACTATGTGAATCATTATTTTAGATTCTTGAACGATTAACTTCATAAAGTAGGTTAAATATGTTAAATATTTATTAAAAATTATTATTACATAGTTTTTAAAACTAAAATATCTATTATATTTTAAAAACAACATTTTATTAAAGGATTTTTAAAATTTAACATTTTGTTAAGCTTTTGAAAATTTAGCTAACTTAAATAATATAAGAAATAAAATTAATTGGCTAAATGATCTTTCTTTAATAAAGTATTAAAAATTTGACTACTTCTCTAACAAATATTAAACATTCTATCAAGAAATATTTGTTAGTTAAAACTCAGCCATCATTTGTTTATTATATTAAAAAATCATTGAAACAATTGAAAATTGACTGATCGCTTGTCCATTAAAAATTTGATAATCTAATAGCTTACTTTATTAATGGTCATATGGGATTCCAAAATCAACCTCTATAAAATTCCAATTAGTCTTTTTAATAGACATTGGACAACTAGTTTAATAATGATATGATAATAATTAGACCATCTAATGAATATTTAATAAAATTATGCTAAAAATTGAGTTCTTTTAAAAAATTGTCAAACTATTTGATGGATCATCTCATTGTTAGCAACTCAAAATTTAGCGATATAAAAAGGCTATAGAAATGTTCGATGAACAATTTTGATCATAATTAAATGGTACAACATTCAATTTGTTAAATAGTTTGTTAAATTTGGTAGATAAAAAATGTGCAAATTGTAGAACATGTTCAGATCGTCTAATGAGTGGTAAAATCTAGCTTGGCTAATTGGCTATTTAAATTTTCTCATTGAAGCATTGCTAACAAGAATTGAGGCAATAAGCAAAAATATGAAAATATCTTAGAAGACTTGGGAGGTTGGTAAGCTAAAATTGATAGTTTTTAATAATTACAAACGACCAGAATAGTTCTATAAATAAAAGGAAAAACCCATTGCATCAAATAAATACAGTCATTACATACAAACTTTGATATTGCAATCAGATAATTCACATTATTTTTTAAAGTATATATATATATATATATATATATATATATATATATATATATATATATATATATATATATATATCACTCTATTACTTTTTAGAGAGTTTATGTAAAATTTTGTTATTGTTATTGGTGAGTTTGGCTTAATCCAACTAGGATTTAGAGGTGTTTACTTTGAGCCTAATGTGAGAAGAGAAAGCCAATTTTAAGAACTGTTTACAGAAAAGGTTTCCACTTAGATATATATATATATCACTCCATTACTTTTTAGAGAGTTTATGTAAAATTTTGTTATTGTTATTTTTGAATTTGGCTTAATGCAACTAGGATTTAGAGGTGTTTACTTTTAGCCTTATGTGAGAAGAGAGAGCCAATTTTACGAATTATTTACAGAAAAGGTTCCCACTTTTAATCTTGTGTGGGAAGGTGTTTAATTTTGGACCTTTTGTGAAGGGAATTGAAGGCTTAAATCTTTTTTCTCTGGAAAAAAACTATTGTAAGGCTTCTTTGCCAACACATATAATAAAAGAATGGAGAAGTGATAGGCCCAAGGAAAATGTCTAAAGGGTAGATATAAATTTAAGAATAAAAAATTAAATCATCTGAAAATTTAATAAGATCTTATTATTTTTCTTTATTTTTATTATACTTAAACTTTTTTAACTATACCATGATTTGCCTACTTTTTAGAGACTAATGTCTTGAGGTTGTTGGCTTGAGAATAGTATTCATCTCTAAGAGGATGTCAATAATGAAAAGAACATGTCACATGAGTTGTCAACTCAATAAGTCTGAAGGCTACTTGATGGTGGTGATGAGCAACAATTTTATTTTGGAGAATGATATCAATAATCATCAATTCGTTATTCTTATCATGTCCATGAACTCATTTCAACAATATTCTTCAATCTTCCTTATAATTGTGCTTCATTGTAATTGCACTACTATTAAATTATAATTGGGTTATACAAATTTTAAATATGATTTATATTTTTGAATATTTGGATTTATAAAAGTATTTTGAATAATAAATTTTATTTGAGAACGGACAAAAATTAAATGAAAAGTTTTTATTAAATAACCAATTATTTTCAACTTAAAGAAGTTAAAAAAATGAAGGACACACATAGACCCGCCCTTTATACTAAAAGTCATATTATAAAATTTTTTTTTTATGTTCTCTCCCATCTAATTACATTCTTTTAATGACAAACTTAAATATTATCTTTTAAATTTCACAGGATAGATATAATTAAGAAAATCAACAATTTTTTTTATTAATTTTTTACTAGTTGAACCAGTACAAAAGTAAATTCCATTTTTATAATCCATTTTGTGAATATCCATTAATAACAAATGAATTATTATGTGCTTGCATCATTTTACCACCAATCTTTCTAACCGCCATTCACTGTCCTAAATTCGATATTATAATACATGATTTGGTTTTGTGATGGCAAATATTATTAGTATCTTTCCTTGTTTGATGTAAACATTTTTCAAAAAAATAATCTTAAAAATATAAAAAATTATCATTCACAATTTTTTTATTTCTTTAATTTAAATGTTTTTATGCATTTTTAATCATTTTAATGAATGAACATAAAATAAATGTACCATATGTGATCCCAAGTCTTTTGGAAAAGAAAGGTAAGATGTCACGAGAGGTCATGCAGGAGACTTCTAACAACCGTTTTTGCATTATTCACATGATTTTTTTAATGCCAAGCTAATATTATGAGATTAGGTTAACTAACTTTTCATCGTACTTGATATTTTTTTTATTATTAATGGCAAATCAATTGTTTGGATGTCAAGCATATTGTATATTAGTTATCTTGTTATAAGCAGTGATATATTATTGTCACATATATTTTGTTATGTAGAATTGAAAACTTATTTTCCCTTTTTTTATGTAAAGTTGGTCTTCATCAAATAAAGCTAAAGTGGTATATCATTCAATTGGAATACAAATTAAGCAAAAAGATATTCTATTCATTGTCCTACTCAATTATGTAAATTTGTTGACTCCTAAACTTTTGATATAATCCTAAACAATACTATTAACGTCATCAGTATAAAATGATTCAAATTTAATTTTAACCATTACAACTAATCTTATAAAACTAATGATTATCTAATACATATATATAAATTTATGACTAGATAAGTGATATATATATATATATATATATATATATATATATATATATATATATATATATATATATATATAACAAGTGTACAAATTAGAAGAGAAAAATAAAAATATGAGAAAAATTATTAAGGTCATCAATGGGGGATGCTTGTCTTAGATTCTTGAATAGTTAATCTAATAGAGTTAGCTTAAATATATTTAGTATTTACCAAAATCATCATTACATAATTTTTAAAACTAAAAAGATTTAATGATATTTTTTAAACTACAATGCATTAAAGGTTTTTAAAAGTTTATGCTTATCATGCAAATCATGATTTAATTAACTTAAATAACATTAGAAATACAATTAATTTCTTAAAAAATTTCAATTTAATAAATATCATTTACTAAAAATTGATAGTCTATTTCATGAACTCTAAGAATTAATGATATTTTTTAAGATTGGTCAATGATTTGCTTATCACTAATTGAAAATAAAATATGGAGATATGTTTTTATTTATTTTTTAAACAAGACAAGAATATTATGTATTTTTAAAGTTATTATTTAGTAAAATAAATTGATCATCAGGTCTCATAGATATGATGAACATAATATTTTATAATATTTAGATAGTTCATAATTGTATTCATAGATGATATTTTGATTTATTCAAAATTTTTAAAAGAACATCTTATATATTTATTTACTTATAGTATTACAAACCAAGAGTGATAACTAATTATATACTAAATACTCTAAGTGTGAATTTTGGAATATGTTGTTTTAATAATAATGAATTGACCAAAACTCATACTAATATAAAACAAAAAAGAAATTTGTTTGATACGTTAATTGTTATAGACAATTTGTGAAGAGATTATCGTGTGTACAATGATGCATGTTTACAATATCTATGCTATGGGTTTATGAAGATAAAAAAGTGATTATATATACGAACAAACAACTATAACATTGTGAAAATTATTACTTTGTTCATGACTTAGACTTGGAATTTGTAATATTTCTATAAAAAAATAAATCCATTGTTTATGTGAAATTAAGTATAATATTTTTATAGATTATTGATCTACTTGCAAGGTATTTTCACATTAAGTCGTTTGATAGTATAAATTCCTTTTTTGAATTGCAACAATGAAATTGAACCGTAAGAATAATGGGCAACTAAAAAAGAAATGAAGGAGATGAGTGTTTTAGTAATTAGGAGATTAATTGCTCAAGAAGTTTCTTTCAAGGAGTTTTGAATTAATAAAGTTTTGAAATTTAAAGAATCTTAAAATATTTTAGATAACACTCTTATATATTTATATAGATGTTTGGAAATAATATTTTATTACAAAATATATAATTTTTAATTTCTAAAAGAAAAATGCAAATTTTGACCAAACAAAAATATTCTACAAATTCTGCATCACAATGAGACCATCTATGCAAACACGATCTACTACATGCAAGTGGGTGTAGCTTCTGAATGTGAAAAGCCATATACACACTCGTTGACCTATTGTGCACGTGGTAGGTGGCTGACATCTTAGCATGTGATAGGTGGCTTGGAATAAAAAAATGTGTCAAAGTTGATTAAGAAGTTTAATCTATCAATAAATTAAAGATGAATAACAAAACTAAGAGAAATATTGTAACCTTCACCCATTCATCAATAGAAATGGGAAGTAATTATAAATATTGTGATAGAGTTATCTCAATCACCAATAGGTCTTGATTCAATATAAGTGATTGTTGATAGATCAAAAAATATATATTTATTTTCTTGTTATTAGGACAACATATTTAACATAAATGTTGGCTCACATCTATATGAACCAAATTGTTAAATTACATGGTTCACAAAAACTATTATGTTAGATATGAAACCTAACTTTACTTTGCATCTTTGAAAGATAATGGATCAAGACTTTGAAACAAGTTTAAAATTTTGCAGTCATTCATCCATAAATAGATGAGTAAATAAAAAAAATCATTAAGATTCTAAAAGATTTACCTAAGACTTTGTTTATTAGATCTTGGAGGAGGTTAAGAAAGTTATAAATCATTAATAATTATTTTAATAATAATAGTTATCAATATAATTTTCAAATTGCATCACATGAGGCTATATATAAAATGAAGTTTTTTTTAACTCTATGTTGGTATAGAAGAAAAGAAAGTGTTTTATTGGATTCTTATATTATTGAGAAAGCCACAAAAGGATAAGAATTTTTCAAGATCTATTAAAGATATCTCAAGATAAGAAGAAAAATATACTTTGATGCAAAGCATTGATTAATAAAATTTCAAGAAAGAGATCATGTATTTATTAAAATTAGTTAAATGAAAGATATTATGAGAATTGAAAAATAAAATGTGTTAAAATCTAAATTTTTTGGTCTCTATAAGTTCTAAAGAGAGTTGGACAAGTGATATATTTGATTGTTTTGACTCTTTATATATGAAGAATTCATAATGTATTTTATCTTTTATTTTTATGTAGATGCATTCTAGATCCTTGTTATGTTATTAATTATGTTGGCTTAGATATCAAAATTTAATGAAACTTATTTAGAAATATAAGTGAAGTTCTTAAAAAAATGGAGAAGCTACTATGAAATAAAGCTATTCTAATGATAAATGTTTTATAAAAATATCAAGCAGAAAGAAAAGCTACTTAGGAAGGGTAAGCATACTTGATCAACTAATAGCTAAAACCTTTCTAAATTTCAAGGCAATTTTTATGGAGGGTAAGATTGCAACACATCAAAATTTAGATGTAATAAAGTCATCTGTTTTAAATATGGTATTTATATTTTAAAATATTATTAAATTAATATAATATTGAAAGGTATGTCATGATTTTAAATGAATTCAAAATGTTTATAAGACAAATAATTGAAAAGAGCTTCTCAAAAGTAATCCAAGGCAATAAGTTAATAATTTTTAAAAGTTTAAATAATTAGTAATGAATTTTAAGATATATATATATAAATATATTTTAAATTTTTGAATAATATTTTTTGTAATTTCATAAATTAATTCCTTATAGCTCAACATAGATGGGATTAAGGTGATATTTGATTGTATTAAGCAAGTGACAGAAGAGAGAATAAATAAGGTAGAGAGAGGAAGCTCATGTAGATTAAGAAAAATGAGTTAAGAGAGAAGATGAAGGAAAGGAGAAGGTTTAACTTGGAGAAGCTTAATAGGGAAAAGAAGAAAAAGAATCAAGATGGATATTGGAAAGCTTTGGTGTATCTAAAAGGGGAGTGTGGAACGAAAAGAGAAAGTAGTAGAGTAGTGAGAAGCTGTTTACAACTAACGAAGCACCGAGCAACAATTAGTTGAGGTAAAGCATGTATTTAACAGTTATTTTTGTTTGAATTCAACTTTGTTTTCAATTCAATAGTAGAACTTTGTTAGGGAGAGAAAAAAACTTCAATAATGAATAAATAAGAAAAATATGATCCTTCACTCAAAATACTTTCTTTGCAATTACTTCTTTTAGCTCCTTCGTCCCTCACTAGAATATCTTCCTAGGCCACATTTGTGACATCCTTCGAGCTCTTCGACTATTCACATCCTTTCATAATTCATTAGCCTTGGCAACTAGTTCTGATCATGAAATAAAATTTCTAAAATTGGATTGCACTGCACTCCAACACAATGTTAAGAGGTTACACCATTAGATTGCATTCAAATGCGATTTTGGAAGGTTTGACCACAACAATTTGATCTCCCAAAACAAACTTCTAAATCGATCTCCATATATGGAGAAAGAATACGCAATCAAACATTGTCATTAACCTTCTTTAAGACAAAATAGGTCGTTCCACATTGTCTTTGATGTTCCTTCCCTCACCCTTTAAATGTTCTGATCAATATGAAGCCATACAATGTCCATAACCTTGAAACAATATTCCACTCAGTGCCTATTATACCTTTGCCTATTATTGTTTTGTGGATTTTCCATAACCTTTTAAGTGTATCCTTCAAATCTTATTGAAACAATTGTGCACTATGTTGCACTAATCCCTTGACACTTTTAATTGTGTCAATTTGAAATCTGCATTTAGTGAGCTTTAAGGACTAAATCCCAAATTACATATTGAATAGTCTTCAACCAATAGAAACATGGCCTAGCATGTTGAAAGAAAACTAGACATAGAAGATACTTTCATCCTATACTTTAAAATATCATGAATGGTACCCTCATAAGAGTTGTCAAATGGTCCTATTTATGATACTATAGACAACATATCATTGCACAAATTTCTCAAATTCTGATTTCTTTTGAGAACAATACAAGTTCAATTTGTCGGATCCAGATGGTATTTTTTTTCATTCCAAAGCAACCAGCCACCATTGAAGTGTGAGTCTCTTGAACCAATCTCAACTAATCCCCATTACAAGGCATGTAAAGTTGTATCCGTTAACAGAGAAGGCCTTCACCTAAGTGAAAATTAGATAGCTTTCATTTCTTTCACATTTGATCAATACCAATTAAAGTCAATATCCTCGTTTCTCTCAACACATACTCCTTGTGCATCTTTAGATAGACCCATTTTACAAAACTTAAACCAAAGTTGCTTACTGCATGTTTGAAAAGAAAGCCAACCAACTAATTTTGAGCTCCTTTTCTATATGTGATGACAATGTTGAATTTTTACGAATAGGTCATGTTCTTAATGTGTCATGCCTTTCGAAACTTGCAAGGTTCTACAAGAATTGGAGTGGTTGTTTATCAAAGTGTGTGATGTTTCATTCCCAACATAGACATCAACCAATGTTTCATGGCATGATGTAATGCTACAATCTCCTTGTCGTATGACCACGAGTTTCCTTGAGCTTCTTGTAGTAGCATGAAATAATACGCTAGAAGATGTCCTCAAACAATCAACACAATGCTAATTGCATGGCTTCACACATCTAATGCAATCTTAAAAGAAAGTCATAAATTAAGAAAAATAAAATGTGTGCCCATAATTTATTCTTTAACAGGGGGAAGATTATCATTTTTTCTCTTAAACTTCATATTCACTTTTGATTGTACATGCAATGGTATGACAATCTCATTGAAGTTTTTAATGAATTACGAAGCTAGTAGCATGCCTTCATGAAGATCCTTACCTTAGTAACATTAATTGGTTTTGAACATTCTCATGTGACTTGCAAAAAATTTGCATCAATTCTTCATTTTTCATTTCTAGCCTTGTGCACTAGATAAATAAAGATCATGTGCTTGAATTTTTACTATGTTAGACTGAGTTTGCACCTTTGGAATGACTTGTCAGAGAAACTAGTTTTTCTTCATTCATGAGCTTTTTGCATGAACAAGTTTTGGTCTCTGCTATCAATTTCTTTCTTTCTTCCTCCCTTGTTTTCTATCTATCTGTTTTCCTCCAAATAACCTGAACCATCCCACATGTACTTCCACTAGACTTGCTCATGCACATGCTTTTGACCACATTTTAGCATTAATAATACACATATTCAACATATAGCATACTCAGATTGTGCATGAATAATGCCAAAAATTAACCTTAAAGAATTATATACTTTTGAGGTGATCATCAATATCCTAAAATAAAATTATGACCATAAAAATCAAGACAATGATTAACATCATTCCTAACTTGTTTGATGTGAAAATTAAAAATAATAAAAAATGTTAATAAAAAAATAATCATTTGCAAAAACAATATGCTTTCACTAATATTAATATAGTGGACATAATTTTAGTAAAATTAATGTACTACATTTCCTTTCAACAAGTTAAAAATCATACAAAATTTCATACGAAATTTGTAGGCTACATATCATGGGTTCACTTTCATAGATTTTTCAAGTTATATTCACATTGTGAAGGTATAAACCACTGTTGCACTCTGATTTGCAAATACCTTGGACAGATTCTTTGTAAGACGAACCATTTCACCGTTTGATATCTTGGGTTTCTCAGTCAGAGTTTTCTCTTTCAAATATGTAGTGGATTTTATGAGCTCAAGTTTTAAAAAAGCTTTTTTAAGTTGCTGATCCAATCAATGAATAATTATATGAATTAAAAAAATGTAGTGAAAGAAAGAACAATTTCAATGCCATATGCATCATTTGAATAATTATAGTATCAAAAGCTACTTCCAGATGTTCAGAAGATTCTCTCAGCTATCTCTAATTGTAATTTTCGAGGCCTCTTTCATGAAAGTGATATGAGCCTCCATCTCAAATGCACTAAATACAAGCTTTTAATACTCATCAAAAAAGAATGCATGCAATAAACATAATGCACCAAACCAAATCAAATCTTTTCACTAAATATATGAATTGAATATCAACAGCAAGTATAAATTACATAGACAAAGATCATAGGGAAAAAAGCTTTGGAGTTCAAAAACCTTGTCCACATGCTCAGGCCTAGCTCAATAAAGTTCATGATTTGGTGAAGCATACTAAAATGTTTAGAAACAAACATTTGTTCTTTTAGTTGCCTCTCATATGTTTACTATATTATGCTTTGCATTGTTACAAGTTACTAACTAGTTGATAAATTAACTAGCAATCGTTGAGGGCCTAGTATAAACAAAACACAAGCAAACTTCCGTACCTGATATTTACCTGTAATGTTTTTTTGAATATAGCATCTAACTCATGCTTCAACATATTGCATTCTAGTAAAGCTCGTTGACCTTGCAAGCTCTTAACTTCCCATTCAATCTGAGCTTTCTCACTCTAAAAAAGGAAATGTTCACCTTTAATGAATAAAATAAAAAAAACTCGAATTAACACATCTATGACAACAATAATTACCTCAAGATTTACTTTGTCCTAGATTCTATTCTTTAGTTTTCTTTCGATACCCTTGAATTTTGATTTTGTCTTGTGAAGTTCATCTCTCAATGATTATTTCTCTCTAGCAAGAGAAGAAGAAGATAAGCATGACAATTTATTTTAAGAGAGTAAATCTGAGAAAGGAGTTCTTCCTTCTCCATATCATCCCGAAGGCCTTGTTCCTACAACATTGGCATGGATAAAAAATAGCATGTAAACATCATCCTTAAAAAAATAAAAAAGGAAAAACTTGATTTAGTTAACTATTATAATCTTCTCCTTATTTTCAAAGCAACACTTGAGCTCATGAATTTGTTTCTAATGTTGATAAAGTTGGTTACCCAATAGATTCTATATTTGAGTGATTTGTTTAGATGAGGAATTGTGGTGTATTTTCACTAGAGAAATAAAAATCAAGATCATGATATCATACCTTCTCAAACTTGAATTCCTCAATTTTTTTAATCATAAATCTATTGACACAGTCATGGCCTAAAATGAGGGACTTAAATTTTGGGACACACTTCATGGGAACACTCTTAAGAGTCTAAAAGCAGAACATAATAGATTATGAAATTAAGAAGTTTATGGGAACCAGTTTATTATCTCACAAGGTGAGAATTGAGTAGGTATTCAAACTGATATAAATTAGCTTTTTTGTTTATGGATTAAGGCAATGCAATGTTCAACATGTAAGATTTTTTTTTAACAATTGTAATGATCAACATGAATGTTTGTCATATAGCCTATATGAAGAGAGTAACAAGTGGATATAAATGTGATGATAAATTTCACATCAAAAAGTTAGATATGTATCACAATTAGATATCATAAAAAGAAGTGGGGCTCATTGGTAGAGCACTCCTTAGGCAATCAAAAGGCATCAAATTTGACAACAAATCATTTGAACATACAAAAGACAAGTTTCTTAAAATCAAGTCATTTCCATCAAACCTATTAGTAGGGCTTAGGCTTAAAAAATGTGAAAGAGACTAATCTAAAAGTAGTCAATTAAGAATTTCAAAGCAGGGTAAGCAGGGTAAGCAGGCTTCAATTATATGTAATTATTTTCCCAACTTAAGCTTTTGCCAAGCCCAAAGAAAAAGACTCATACACAAATCGTACTTTATTACATTGCAGTTGTTTTTTGGGGTTGAATAACAATCAATCATATGGGAAACCAACCCTTCAAACTCTATCTTCTTTCTTGGTTGAGCTCTATTTGGATTCCTATAAACAAAAGGAATTTCAATATCTAATAAAATCCAGTTAAGCAAATTATGATGGTGCAATATTGCTCAAAGAACTCTATTCATTTGGTTAATTTTTCAACTGCATTTGGCAATGGTACAAGTTGTAGATGAATCATTTGGTATTGAAGCATCATCTTGGCCATGTATGGCCAAGACTAAAAGTTCATGAAAGGAAAAGAACAAATAGCTACACATGATGGAGATTCCAACCAATCATTGGAATAATAGGTATAGCTAATACAAACCATTCAAGGTTTTGCATAGATAGTTACAAAGCAATAACTTATCATGATAAAAGCAACATAATATAGAACCCAAAAAATACATCACCACCAAAGTTGAATGCAACCAATTCAAGGAGGGGAAGGTTAAGTTTGTCTTAACCTAATGGAGAATATCAAAGAAATTAATCTATGTTGATCTATGCCCTAAAAATTTAAAGGACAACAAATACTCTTAAAAGTTGAGGCCAGGGTTGATTTGCAAACTTATGACAAAAATGAATGCCAATATAATACTTAATTCTAAAGAAAGTAAAAAGTGATCATCAAACAATGCCTTAGAGTTGGAATCACCAAGCAATGAATAAATCCTAAAAGATTGCTAGATGGAGTGATACAAAAAAAAATAATCCCAAATAAAAAATATCAGAAAAGATTTTATCATCTTAGCAAGCTCCTTCTTAAAACTCTCATAGGCTTTCCTTTCTAAATTCTCATCACAATCTCCACCTTTCCCTAATTTCATCATGTCAGTCTCTCCCTCATTATTTCTCTTTAAGCTATCACTTTGTTTTCCTTTAGCAACCTATTGTACCACAACTCCCAACCTTATTTAATAAGGATGCAAAATAATGTCAACTAGAAGAGAATAGGTCTCTTACCATATAACTTAAAAGAAACTACTTTTCATTTAGCATTGCATTATTATTTTAATATAAAGTTCATATATTATGTTTAGTCCTTAACTCCAATCCAATTCAAATAAAAAAATAGCCTTGGATTTGTCTTATTGAGACCTTTCCAAATCTACTTTTTTAATATCTAAGTCATTCAGTATTGACATAAAAATGTCACACACTTGTCACAAACAAAAATACCTGCTTAAAGCTAAACAATCAGTCTCATGTAGCATATAAAATTATATTTATTCATGGTGTTTCATGCAAATACATTGGACAAAAACATTTTTAACATGAATATTTTGAACCTACAAAGATAATTTATTAGCCAAGTATGAAATCTGACATAGAGAAGTTCATTCAATAGAGTATATTCTAAAGCATTACAAAACCAACAAATCTAAAGTATGGTCTATACAAACCACTACCGATACCTAATCAACCATAAAAAACCTTCGTTATGGATTTTCTTGGAGGCTTTTTGATGATAAGACTATTTCATAATTTCTTGTTGTAATTAAGAAAACCATTCCTAAGATGATAGAGTGCAAATAGGATATCAAGGGTTAAAAGTAACACATTTTTCTTAACGAAGGTATGGATACATCTTGAGTTACCAACAAATACTATGTTGAATTAAAATACTCATTTTATAAGAAAATTGATAACTAGACAATGGTCATTAACATAGTAAATACGAATCCAATGAAAGGATATAATTCTCACCACTCAAATACATAAGATCATAATCTATTGTGTGCCCAATTTTCATTAAACCAAACCATCCATAGTTCCATTATTTAGAGCTCATTCAAGGTGGTGTATCTAATATATCTATCATAAAAGCCCATTAAACTTTTATTTTGAAATAAGCCCAACAAATAGAGTCAATTTATTAATATAATAGAAGGTATAAAAGATTATCAAGAATATTGGAATAGTTCAAACCACTTTAAAATGTAGTTGAAGCTCTTCTAACATAAGTACAAAAATAGACATGATATGCACAAAATAAACACATCCACAATTCAATTTTTTGGAGCCTATTTAAGGTATGTCTAATATATAAACCCATCCAATAAAGACATATAAGAGGTATAAAAGATTATCAAGAATATTTAAAAAGTTCTAATTGCAATCAAAATGTGGTTGATGCTCTTTCAATCGTACAAAAAGACACATAATATGCATCATCAATAAAAGAATTTTAGGAGATCTAGCATGGTCATGCATAATAAAAAAATAACTATGGAGCTAAGAAAGTTAAAACCAATTTGATATGTATTATTTCGACTCTTAAAGAAAATCAATGATAACATTTATTGGCAAAACGTATTTCCATAAAGAGAAATCAATACTGATAAATCTAGAGAACTAAAAATTACTTGAGCATTTCATAATTCATAAGGAATTTTATGAGGTGTTATCTCATATGTGTGACCTTGTAATGGGAACAAAAATTCCACTTTCAAAGTATATGATTTTTCAGAATTACTGAACAACCCCTAGATGAGGGACACAAGTCCTACTTTACATCATCTGAAATGCACAAATGCCATCGGTGACTAATTAAGAATAATTTTGAACAAGAAAAATATGAGTTTCATTATCTGATGTTCTATATTTAAAAATAACCTAAAAACTCTCCAAACAAATCCATGTTTACTTCAAAAATACTTAAAAAGACTTAAATCCTTGAAAATAAGGACAAATGATCAAGATAACAACAACAAAAGTAAATAAGATAATCTTGACATGTCCCAACAACATTTGTCATATGTTTAAATGACCTTGAATAAAAGTTCTACAAGCCACCAGAGGTATTAACCCATGAGGAAAGGATACGAAGAAACCTTGAGAGAGTATAGCACCGAGTGAATACTCCCCAAAACTTAACGTAGTGAGCTTAAGCATAGAGCCACTTGAGGTGATGAGCTTGAAAGTTTAAGACACCTGAAGTAACAAGCATAATGTTCCACCAATGTTTCTCAAAGATTTCCTCAAGAATTGCTCTCTAAGATTGGAGATTTCACAAGAAGAGCAAAGAAGTTGATCAATATGACATGAGAAGAAAAACTACAAAACTTAAAGAGAGGTGACACAAAACCTCTAAGAGAAAGCCTTAAGGAAATCTAGCAAAGATTTGAGGGCTAGGTCTTGAGGTATTTCTGCAATCCAAGTGCCAATCTAGAAGAAAGAAGAGTTAAGAAATTTTATACGGTGTTTTCTAAATTAATCATTAGAGCAATAACCAAATAAGAATGAGTAACACAATTTTTCAACCAAGTAGAAGCATCCCATCAACTATAGGATATGATAAGATTTTTAAATAAATTTAGCTCCTTTCTAATTTGAACTTTTCTTTACACAACAAATAAGAGTTGTGCTATAAAAGATACTAGGTAGTATTCTATGGAATCGTTAGTGATTTTCATATTCTTGTGTTTTAAAACAAAGCAATAGAAGGAAGCATAACCTTCAACTAACAATCTTTGCTTTACTCTCTCTTTTTTTCTCTCTCTCCCTCACCAACCTCTCTTGCATGATTACTCTTCATTTATTCAAGTAAAATCCTATGAATTTTCCCATATAGTGACTGAATTCAATAATGAGACTGGGTTGTGTATGGATCAAGTAGATTAATTTAGCTATGGTAAGTGCCATCATTTCGAAGAATTGGACTACAATGGTCATTGAATCTTGCTGTGTGATACATTAGAAATTGTTGGAAGAAAAGTTTTATATAGTTTTCATTTACATTAAACCAAAACGTAACCATTGACATTATATTGATGTTAATCACAACAATTAGATAAGTCTCCAATCTTCCTAAGCAAAAAAGAAAAAAAAACTTCATTCCACAAGTTGGAGGTAGAAGTACAAGCTAATAAAAGAAGCCTTTCTCTTTCAAATAAGGTGAAAGAATTGATGTTTTAGAGGACTCACATCTCCATTACTATACAAGCAACACATACTCATAATTGTGAACCATGTTGATGATTTATGAAATCACCCTTAGTAGCTAAAGCGATAACAATGAAAATTTAACTCAAGTCAAAATACAATTTTATTAATGCAACCAAGTTGTAAATATTTCCTTCCAAAGGCATATCCCCATAATAGATTATATCAAAACACAAAGTTAGGGATGATAACATGACATAGTTTTTGAGTAAAAATAATATATTCACCAACATCCTTATCTACTATGCAACTTCTCTTCACAATTTTCTCAGCAAGGTACTTCACTTTTAACATATTTGTTTTTTTGAAAACAACCACGAATAGGACAATTATTGTAATGATGGCCTTGATTCAACCAAAACCAACTTTTGCTTGAAAATACATGCCAAAATTCGTCATTTCAAGGGTGAAACAATTACATAAAGCACCAAAGAGAACAACAACATATGCCATATTTATTACATTGATCACAAATACGCACAAAAAGATGCAAGAATTACTAGTATTATTTTAGAAAATAAGGAGAAAAGCTGCATGAAGTCTTTGGGAATGGCTAAAAGTTTCAAATGAATCTTTTAAAAGGCCAAAGTGCAAAGCAATTTCTCTGACTTCATAAAAAGCATCTAAGTTGAGTCAATGACTAACTCATAAAAATATGACAAACTAATTGTTATTTCTTTCCTTTTTTCACTCTAAAGAGAACCCCAAAAGTGGTTTTGAAAGCCACACAAATCAAAATAGCTATCATAAAAGTTTTTTCCAAAATGAAGATTTCAAAGTTCCAATATAAAAAAGTAGTATAAAAGGAAAGATCATTTTCATAGCAAAAGTAGAGTAAACAATACATCTAAAAATTTTTGGAGAGATGATAGAAAACTAGTTCATCATAGACTACTCTTGCAACTTATTGAGCTTTTTTGACTTGTCATTGTAGCTAAAAGAGAACCACAAAATACAAGGGTGTTAATAGTAACACATTGAACATAATTCATAAAACATTAACTTAGTTTAATTACTTTACACATCATATAGCTAATAAATTTTTTTTTAAAATTTTCAATTGAAAAAAATTGAATGAAATGTCACAATTAACATCACCAAAATGTTATTATCTTATAAGAAAATAACCTCTAGAACAAAGTAAACAATCAAAATGAAATGAAGGTCAAGCTAAAGTATCATCATTATGCAATGCATAGTTCTCTTGAAATGTATTTAAAATCAAAAAGCTTCATCTGTGTAGCAACCGGCACCATCTGAATATAAACTTGTGGTTAAGTTGTACTGTAAGTTTATAGTGCACTATTTTAAAGCTGAAAGAGAAATTGCAATATTATTTAAAAATAGAGAAATGTGGTTGAAGAATAAAAATAAGGAAATGATAAGGAGAGATACATCTAGACATATATAAAGGGATTTAAGAAAAAAAGGATTCTAAGCAAGTTCTACCCATAAGCCATTTGTTTGTTTTCTGCTTTTTATTGTGAAGCACTACTTTGCTTCTCCATTGTAATCATCGGAGTAAGTTAAAGATGTCTAATGCCTTTACCAAGCATTTCCATGCTTTCTTTTCTTTCCTAGTGCAGTAGATGCTCCAAATTATTTAACATGTTTTACTGAACATCTTCCTAGTTGAGTTATTTAATGTCAATTATTTGATAGTTTAGGATCCTATTTTGTAGTTTTATGTCATTTTTCTTATTTATATTTATTGTTTCTATAATCAATTCACATTTGCACATAATAGTTTTTAATGTTTATGTAATAACTATAAGATAAAGTATCACTATCAATGCTATTTATGTTAAGTTTATCGTAGTTTACTAGTGACTACAACACAAATTATGCTAAGGAGAAATCACATAGATCTGACATCACTGCATTTATAATAATAACCTATCGTAAACATTAATATTCCACTTTCAAAAAATTAAAATCGATTCCAAACTTCAAAAATGGAATTCTTATTTTAGTTGTTAGATCTATATTCCTAGAACATATTAGACTAAATTAGTTCCTTAAAAACAAGCAAAACATATAAAATAAAAAGGGATTTGATCGAATAGCACTATACCTAAAATGTTAGAGACTTCGGTTAATTAAGCAGTTTGCATAACACTTGTGGTATGAACCAGAGTCCAAGCATAAAGCCAACCATAAACTCATAAATAAATTAAAATATTAATTAAAAATTGCATCTATTACATCAATTAGAACTACAGCAAGAAAAAACTTACATGTTCACACTTCTCCATAAACCAAGAATTCCATTCATTTGCAAAAGCGACCATATTGTCCAACTCATCTGTAGTGAAGTCTTCTCCATTTCTAAAGTTTCAATCTGCATAGGAAGAACACTTTAATACAATAATAAAAAAAACTATGCTCATTGGAACGTTTTGATTTGTAAAAACATGCTCCTCGAGTTGTTTGACGACCAAAATTGCTCCACTTTCTTTTTTCGTTAGATTACAATGATCTGTAGACACGAATTCCTTCAAAGGACATGTTGACAAAGCAGTAATTTTTTTTGAAGGAATTGATTCTAATTCCATATAGTTATTTTGGACAACTTCAATGTTCACATCCTTAAAAATCATCAAAAAAGTTACACCTTGCTATTTGTTCACAATATGGCATAATAAACAGCTTACAAGGGAGGCAATAGAAAGACAGACACCTTGCTATCACCATTTAAGGAAAGGTCGCCAAATTTGGGTAGCTTTACTGAAGATTACTCCTCTTCCTAAAATATAATAAAAACATATTATTTGAAAAACTTCTAGACATCTGAAGGAGAGAAAGGAAAGAGAGTGTGTTTGTGTGGGGGAAGGTAGAATACACATTGAATTTAGGCTATTTCTACTTTAATGAGTTTTCTTCTGGCAAGCAACATTCAGCAAAGCATACTCATCAAGAAGAATAAGGTCCTCAACCTCATCAGTGCCATCAAACATCTCAGGTAAACAACTTCCCAAAGGTAGCAAATCCTTATTAAATGCAAAAATTTCCTACATAGAATAGTTGAATGGAAGTGGAATGAAATTTTGGCTTCTCTTGAATTGGCTGCACACTTAGAAGGTAACTCTAGTAGGGACACATTTATAAATCTTGTCAAAAAGGAATTGGGATTTTTTTGTTGTGGTTATTGCCATTTAAGAAAGGAACAAAAAAGTGTCTTTTAAATCAAATTTTAATTTTTTTAATTAAATTGGTTGAAAATGTATTCTTATAATAGGTTTGAATATACTATGTGTAAAGATTAGAATTTTCCATATCATTTTCGATTGACATGAGAAAAAAATACAAATATGTCCATTTTTTACTACAAAAAATAGATAACATTGGCCCTAACACCAACTTTGAAAAATATTTCACAAGAATTTGGATTGAAGAATGTTTTTTTTCCCAACTTCACGAAGAATAAGCTAACAAATCCATAGTTTTATGAAGAAAATTGCTCCCCAAAATCATTAACAAAGATATTATCTTAATACCATCTATTATGTTTAAATTGCTTATATCTTGATGAATAATTACCACAACAAATAAATTGTCTTGTGTGAAAAAAATGTTCCTATTTAAGATTTAAGGTATTCCTATATGATTGCCATAAGATTGTAATGTTTTATGGTCTCATTGCAAGGCAATTAAATTTATCATAAATAGAATAAATACTATGAAGAAGAGTGACTACACTTCGAAATATGAATACAAATAAGTACATTTAAGAAAAGGTTGGATGGTGTTTTAGTAATTGAGAATAAGCCCAGAGAAAATAGGTTTTGATGGTTTGGAAATATTTAACCTTTATGAAGATGTTCTTTTAAACTTTTTCACATGAATAGAAAAATAGACAAACCAAACAAGACATCAGAAAAAGATAAATTGAAAAGTGATGAGGTTGGTTGAAAAATTACATTAAGGACTTGTAACCCAAAACCAAATGTTTTTGTGCATATTGGTTTACAAGTTTGGCTTAAATAGCTAAAGATAACTAGTCTAATTTTTTGTTCTTAAACTACACTTTCCTATGAAGATCTACTTAACAATTATACAAACATCTAAGACTTATATTAGAATACTTGAATGATATTTAGTGGGAGAAAAAGAGTCAAGAATCTAGTTATAACATTTAAAAAATTTATGAGCTTAGTGGCTAATTTTGAAACCTAAAAACTTGAAAATTTGGCCAAATCTCAAAAGCCTAAATGCAATTTGTCATTTAAGGAAAGGATGTTTCTTAAGCATCAAGATATCATGATTGAGTTGTATAAGGTGAAACTATATATTGCTTTTTACTTTTAAAAAGATGTTGTACATAGTTCTTCACTAAGTCAATTTTAATTTTTGACTATTCTCCATCTTTGGAATTGAAATTAGAAAAAGAAAGGAATGGGAATAGAACTCTATGTAGTTGAAGGCATTTACATTGCTAGTGCATAGAGGTGCTGAATGATTTGAGCTTCTATATAATCCAAGAGTTCACTCAATAACAGTGTATTTTAAACAAAGTCAAATAAATAAATGCTAAATAGGAATGCCCTTACAAAATAAAATGCCACTAAAGTTTATTTAATTTTATTTACTTTGATCAATATTGAAAATACTTAAATATAGAAAAAACATCAATGGTGATGTGCTAAATAGAATTTTTTAGAAATTAGTCTTTTTATATGATGTTAAAGGATAGTATATATGTTCTCATCAAATGAATGGAATTACTTTTCTAAACCTTTGAAATATTTGGGCACTTTAAAAAAGAATTTAAATAAATTTGCATCTCTAAACAATCTAACAAGAAACATGCTCCTCTCTATTAATAAAGAAGAAAATTTCTCAAGGACAACAAGCACAACTCCAAATTGACTTGACCATGAAAGCTTTTAAACCACCTTGCTACAATATGGAAGAAATAGACAAAGAAATAGTCAGTATCTATAACATTCAACCCTTTATGAAAGGAAAAGGGAAAGTTTCCCATGTAGCAATTAATCAAATAATCTTACCAATGAAATTGCAATGGTTAGAAGCCTAAAGAATGTAAAAAATAAACTATGGAAGAGTAGCCAAAAACAAAATGAATATAGCTGTGTTAGTATCATAATTCTGAGGAAGGCAACATTACTTCTTTTGATGCAATTTTTTAGAATTTTTTTAATATGCTTGACAATTGAGACCAATGACAACAGCAAGTGATCATCAAATTTAAAAGTGGAATCAGAAGTGCAACAAAAAACTCCTAATAGAATTCTCAGTGGAGGAATATAATGATTAATAACCACACAAAAGAAATTTCTAGTCTATAAATATTAACCTTAAATGAGCAAAACTTTTATAGAGACCAAACTAGTCAATAATTTTACACTAAGCCAAGGTCATGAAATGATGGAATTAGAGTCATACTTTTAGCAATGCTTAAAGATGAATAAAGAAAAAACTAATTGATCCATTAGGTAATAACTAGATGTTCATGCTAGAAAGTGACAGGGACTAACCCTGAATAAATCAGAACACAAATCACTTGTGATGGAGAAGGCAGTCAATGGCTTGATTGGTAGTTGGATCTCAATCAAGGTATTGTGAATGGAGAAATGGTGACCTAGTGGAACATTAACTTGCAATGCTCAAAGATAATCAATAATCATTAAGAGGATGGCCCAAAAGAACTCCATTTGTTGGTATAAGAGTTGCAACAGCCAATTCGAAATGTAGGGTTTAAATAAAACCAATTGCTTTACAATAAGGGTTGTAGAAGTCTTGGTTTAAGAAAAGTGCATATTCTTTCAGTGCCCTTCAGTACTTCTATTATTTTTATAGATAATGCTAGAAAGATATTCAAGTAGTCTTTTGGACTTTCTTTGATGCAAGTCAAAACATAACAAAGATTTAACTACACTTGAAGCAAAGGAAAATTGGTCAAACTGGAATTAAAAATTAATCCAAAAAGATAATAGATGAAAGATTTTTTTATAAAAAATCCTTAGAATAAGGAAAAAACCATCCCACAAGTCAACAAAGGTAAAACACATTATCTAAGTAGAAGCAAACGGTTCAAAAGGCCTAAACCACTACAAGAGACTAAGTAATAGTATTAAATGAGTTAAGTTCTCTAATTAATCCCAAGACCAACTCAGTCAGAGTATATTTTAAATAAATTTAAATTAATAATGACTTGGATAAATTCTTTTAAGATTATTAATACTAGTTAAGTCTATTTAAGTTTATTTAGATCTTAATTGCCAATTAAAATACTAAAAATATAAAATAAAGATCATAATTAGCTATAACATGATTAGTTGTTTTTAAACATTGACGTGTTTAAAGTGAATTAGATGGATAATTTGGCTATTCTAATATAATAAATAGTATAGCCTCCCTCAAAATATATAAGATTTCTAAATTGGCCATTAAACAAATACAAGTATCTCAATAAACACACCCAAGGTCTCGGCCTCAAGTTCACAAGAAAATAAGAGAAACATTATCGAGAAAAGATGAAAAGGGTGGCCTCTTTTCTTGGGAAAGATAATTAGAAAAATACAAGAGTGGCTTTAATGACTTAGAAAACTCCTGAGAGTGTATCCTCTAACGATCTTTATTTTCTCTATAAATAAGAAGCCATTCGCAAAAGGGTACGTTTGTTAGGCTTGATGTTGGCTTCACAATCATTAGACATGGACAATGACTTGCTATATATTGATTTCACTAAATAAATGCATAATGAGAACTAACCCAATCAATATAAGTGTTGACATAAAGCATATACATTAGTAGCTCATAAAGTGGAAATTATAACGAATATGGATAGTAAATCAATACTAAAGAATAAAGCTACATGACATGTAGGAAGGAAAGTTGAGATGATATTTCTAAGAGCTAATGGAAAAATAAAATATCAAAAGGGCTTTTGGTTAAACTATAATGGCATACACTATAATATTATTTAAATATATTAGGAACATTATTTGATTACATCTTTAAAAAATATTATTTAAAATTGTAATTGTATTTTGCAAATATAAGTGACGTCTAGATGTCGAACAACTTCATATTAATAATAACAATAGCAGATTATTTATATAACATTTAGTTAAGCAATAAAAAATATTGATAAATTTTTGGTAATATTAACATCTACATAACAGTATGATTTAAATGTCAATACAATCTAAATAATATTGAACCAAATGTCTCCTAAAATTAATATGTTTTTTCAAGTCATACAATTACAAGATATGGCACCTCATGCCTAAGATAAACTAGCACACACTTTGCTTATCAAGTACATGACAATAAAGAACCAAATTAGCTGCAATGTTTAGTTATTTCTAATATACATATCATACTTTTCATAGAAGCATAAATTGATATCCAATGAAATCCCTCTTATATCTCGTGTCCTTATATGACAAATCCAAGGCATATCTTTTTCCTACAAGGAAGGCAAAATGAAAGGAAATCAATGAATTAATAGAATTTATTGCATAATATTAGAAATATTACAATCTAGAAAAAATAAATCATAAAGAAGACAACATAAATGAAGGCTAAAATAGTTATAATGAATGCATCAATAAGCATTATCTTATCAGTCATTTTCTTTTGAAAAGGCCGAGGACACCAGATCAACCACCTCCTTGCATGTAACAAAAAAATGATTAACTAATAATGATAGTAACAATATATCTTCAAATATAAAATTTAACAATGCAAAATAAATAAGAGGAAATAAAAAAATGACAAAATATGAAGCCAAGCTCTTTAGGTGCATGATAAGCTTAGAAATTGTAAAGTACAAACAAAAGTACTGCATGATCAAAGGATTAAACAAAAAGATAAATAAATAAATTAAAATTTAAATGTATATACATAACCAACAATACAACAATCACTTACAATGCAAAGAACTCAAACAATTGCAAGGAAAAAAGGTGACCCTTCACAATTGTTTGAGATAAAAATGTTAATTATGTAATATTCTCATGACTAAATAGTTTGATTGATGAGGAGGAATACAAGCCAAAAAAAGCTAATGAGGGCCATAAAAAGTTTCAAAACTATTAAAGATGGACTCGAGCAATCCTAAGATGCTGGCTGAACAAGCCAATAGCAAAATGATCAAGGCTCATTTTGGAAAAACTTTCCTTCTGCTTTACTTTTTAAAATTATGTACTAACAAATATTCTACAACTCCATGTTAAACAATGGTTTTATAATCATAAAAAATTTTGAAGTAATTAGTTTTGAAGAAAAATAAAGGCCATGCTAACATTGAATCTTAGACCTACTACAAAAACATGGTTAATTCTAAATGAACTACAACTCATTGCAAATTTTCCAACCCTTTTAAGAGGCAATAACTTCAAATATTTTGGACAAAGACATTAAACATAGCATAGTTTTAGAAAATGAAATACAAGCCACTTCTTTGCCTGACTTCATAAAATTCTTCTTTGCAGGTCATGTCAGGAATCCATGATAAAGCCAGTCTCGTACCTGAGAAGCCAACCTATTTATGACGATCACCATGAAAAACTACAAAACACTTCATGTTGCACATGTGACAAGGCTACTACCAGAACTTTGGAACACAAGTCCTAATATAGTAGATTAAAGCCAATCCAATGCCATCCCATTTAGTCTTGAAGATGTTGATGACTAGTTAATTTAATCATGAGATGTTCCATATACCATAAAGAATAAAATACAAGAATTTATAATGTTTAGAGAAGTAAATGTTGAACTTATATTATAGGAATATTTAGAATGGCATTCAATAAGCCATACAAATATCCTATTAAAAAACATTATCTTTATTCAGAACATATAATATACTATGACTTCCTTTAGCCATGATAGAACACTAGAAGTCAAATTAAAGATTAGGGAAAATTAGATGCTCTAGCCTAAATAGTTTTTGCAGGCTAATTATATGAAAGTTTACGAATAAAAGGAAATTAGCAACAAGAAAAAGAAGTTAGTCTATCCATCACATAAATAGTGAAAAAAAGAATTAGATTGCCAATCAACCAAAGGAAAAAAGCACAAAGCTTAAATGAATAACATTTTTCATCCCTTTCAAAAGATAATATCAGGCAGCTAAGGTTCTCAATCTTCCTTTCTTGTTCCAATAAGCTCATCTCTCAATAAACTGTTGCTTTCTTTTCCTCTTCCAACTCCAAAGCTATTCACTCCTTCTCAAGCTCACTCTATAATACAAAAATTAAGTGCAATCATGAAGAATAGTGTCTCAACAAATTAAATGTCTAATTAAAAAACTAACTGTAGAGCCTTACACCACACCTATATTAAATTATGGCACATATTAAGAATTTCTTCTTCAAGATGTTCAGAGCGAGAGCTCTATAACATACAAGCATAAAATGATTACTCTTTTGGTGGTTGGTTGAAAAGAGAGGACAGAAGTCTTTAACATAAAAAAGAAGCACTAGAAACTTTCCCCAAAGCTTCTCTATTTCTATTTTTTGTCGCTTCAAGAGAGAAGCATCAGTCACAATCATTTTGTTTAAAGAAACAATGTTTAAAAAGTTAAAATGATATGTAAATATCTAAAAGATGTCATTTTAAAAATAATAAAAAGAAATATACAAAACAATTATAGTCTACTTAATTGAAAGTTGTTTTATAGTACGAATAACTTGTAGATGAAGTACACCTTATCCACACAGACATAATTTTTTACTTGAGGAACCTTGCTTCGAAACAAGAGACTACTTTTTCTCTCATCTACATGGTTCTACCACAAAACAAAAATAAGATATATAACCTGTATTAATCAGTTAATATTTGACAAATGTTTCATCTAAGCAACTAAAAGATCTCTTAGAAATAGCATAATATTAAAATGAGGACAAGCCAATAAGAAAGTGATATGTCATCGCTACAAAATTATTTATGAAGTTCTTTTAACTAAATTTTGGCCAAACACAATAACACCCACCACTACACTTCAAGTCCCTATTTAACTTGTTAGATTTGAAAGGATAGCATGGTTGCAAAAGGTCATTGTATAACATACCATAGTACTGTTCAAGGGATTAAGAATGCAAGATGAAATATAAAAAACATCAAAGAGATATACATCAAACTGTATAGATTGCTAAGTGATTTTTTTATTAATGCAAGAAGTGTTGCTGTGTTCATCTAAAACCTAAAAGAAAAGGGCTTCAGGTTAACATTACTCTTAAGAAACTAAAGTAATATGATATTTACAAGTTCTATACAATCCAAAAAATCCATCATAACAAAGTTTGTTTTTGTTTCATCAACTACTTTAAACAAAAATGTTAGCTAAGTCCCTCTACTTAGTTTGTGTAAACACTTTTTCTAAGCTTTACAAATAATCATAAAAAGCTCTATAGTCAGTATAATTGTACAATTACTTTCATAAAGAAAAAAATAATTTAACAGAAAAAATTAAAAACTACTCTGTATACTGATGAACCGTATGCTTTTTGACATTTTGAAAACACAAATTCGTTCAAACATAAGACTAAATTAAACGAATCCCTTGGCAACTTTTAAAGAACAACTTTGTGACTTTGACGGTGCAACTTTGACGACATCGAAACATTGAGCAGTGTTCTGGATTGCAAAAGATTGTATTATGACAAGTATTTCCCCCTCTTTAAGTGTTGGTTTTTCAGTAATATGCACTTAGGCCGCTTGTCCTTGAGAAAGTGCTCCCATGATGAGTAAAGGAGGGTTGCCTTCACTAAATTGCTCTTCAACCGAGGTGCTAGAGGAGATAGAGACTACTACTTTAATAAAAATCAAGTCAGCATCTTTGTATAAAGAGGAAAGTAAAGTCGTGTTTGAAGGAGATGAGATAAAGAAGAAAGTTGCTCCTTTCAAATTCACATTAATTTGGACAATCTCCCATGGTCTCCCATGCATATAAAGAGTGAGATTGGAATTCAAGAAAATTAAGTTTAATGCACTATTCTTAATGGTGTTTCCAGATCATTATTATTTGATTCTCATTTGAAGAGGATTAGTTTCATTACTAACTGCATAGAATGCAAGCTATTGTGGAGCTCCAAATATGAGTCTTTAAATGGCATTGAGATTTTTCCAGTGATAGCTTGCCTAATTTAACTCCTATATCCTCTCAAAAATATATCAAATGTAAGCAATGCAAATCTAGAATTCAAAAATATATTTAATTTTGAGCCTCTCAAAAAAAATTGCCAAAAAACCCGTGTCCTAATTTATATTCGAGTATATTGTTGTGAAGGCATCATTATGAGAAATCTATCGATACGTAGTTTGTAGTTTTAAGAGGTGAATTGAATTTTCTATGAATTTACAAAGAAAATATTAATAAAAAAGATATCATTTTAGTCCTCTTAACTTCTCCCATGCCAAAGACTTAGTGCATATGTTTGGAAAACTTTGGGAGAGAAGAAAGAGAGCGAATGCACGAAGAGGGAAAGAGAAGAGTTGAAGTAGAAGATGGAAAGAAAATAATATTGTCATTTGAAAAAAAAAATTTAAAAAAGAAAAAGGAAGACTACTAGAAAGAAAGGGATTTTCAATTTTTTTTGTAGATATAACATAGAAAGATAAAGATCTGGCCCACACTCTTTTCTTAAAACATGTGTTAATTAATTTGAATGTCAAGAAAGGGATGCATATAAGTTCCCTGAGAAGTTGAAATTGCTGGAGATCATTACAATTTTTTAGTGTAATGATCGTAGGAGACAATCGTTTAGAATTTATTAGTCAACATTAGCAATTGGAGTTGGCAACCTTTTTGGCCTTAGTGTGAAAAGGGAAAATGATAAAAATTTTATTGGTCTTATCAAATGAACATATAGTACGATGGTTTAAGGAAAAATCCATTGCATTTGAAAATTTTGAGAGCTCAAGTCAATTTTACGATTTATGGTTATCATATTAGTACAACAAGATGATCATACCAATATAACACATGAGTAGATGTTAATGATTGTGCTAATGCAAAATGAAATCAAAGAACATAATAAGCTAGTTTATAATTTCTAGTCATTAGTAAAAAAGTTGTTCTAGTTAATTGAGCCAAATGCCTTGGATATATCAATATTTATAAAAAGACCATTTTAAGTTATTTGGCCTTAAGTTCCTAAGCAAGTTTTATAACCAACTTCATGTTATCAAGAAGGTATTACCTTTGATAAAACCGACTTACCCTTATTGGATAAAGTTGGGAATGATGGGGAGGAATTTATTAGCCAAATTTTTGGCAATGATCTTATAAAAAAATGCTAAATAAAGAGTGGTCTATCCTCTAAGATTAATTGGGCAATAATTATCTTTGCAATAAGCATTATATCTATAGCACAAATGTTGGCGCAAACCTTGTTGTAGTAAAGGCATAAGTGAACCGAATAACAAAATTCCTCCAAATGATATCCAAACAATCCAAGAAGAACTCAACAACGAACCCAACTAATTAGATTCCTGCAAATTCAAAAAAGGATTGATATTTTTAGGAACCCAACAAAGATCAATTTTTCAAAAGCCTATTGATCAGAGATCATCAACCTAATTGAGCACGAAGGGTAAATTAGAGCCCAAAGTAGTCTATGAGGATGTCAACAACAAAGGGTTGTATTCAATCATCAAGACGCCAATAAAAATAGTAATTCCAAGAGAATTAGATTCCTTCCTCATTTTAATTTCTATAAAATAAGTTCAAGTTGTTTTCATCAACATGCAACCAACAAAACTTGCATGATGAGCAATCCACAAGAGAAAAACTTCTTAAACCTAAGGATATCAAGTTGACGTTGCCTTTCCTTATAAAGATACCAATCATGCAAGGAGAAGATGCTCTTGTGGAAAAGAAAAAATTAATCTTTTCTTCAAGGGATCTAGATCCCTTTCAGAACTTGCAAAAGAATTTGATCCACTTGAGCTTGGGTAAGTAAAGTTGAAGGCCATCTCAGAAGATCAAATCCCTTGGTACTCAATAAGTTTAAATTTCACTAGTCAGTTCAAAAATTCTTGAACTTTAAAAGGATTCCCCTTGGATTTAGACATATAAGAAATGATGCAAGTTAAGTAATTAGAGAAGGGGTTTAAGGAGAACCACACAAAGGAACCTGGGAAGAACATCATCAACCCTCATTGAATAGATCCCAAGAAAGCTTAGAATGGATTGGATTCTTTAAACAATTATTGAATAAAATAAAGGTGGGGCCCAAGCAAGGAACATCATCTACCATAACATTTATAAGAGGAACTACTACATTTCCCATTTGCTTCCTTCCTATTACCACAAATTAAAGGGGGTAAAAGCTCTAAATCCATACCAAGAGGCTATCTTAAAGTCCAGGTCATTGTAAGCATAAGTAATAAAAAAACCTCAAGCAAGGGGCCCAAGATCCAACCAGCTAAGTAATAATTACAATTATGATAATAACCTTTTTATGAAATAGGCTTAAATTATGAAAAATGTTGTAGAATTCAACATCATCAAGTTTGATCCCAAGTAAAGCCATAATCATATACTTAAAGGAGTTAAGTTGATCTTTATATTTACAGATCTAGGAGCTATCATGCCAACATGTAACATTCAAACAATGAACGATTGAGGGTTTATTCATTGGGCTAGAGAAGAGAATCCATAATTCACGAGCAAATGAAGGGAAGACGAACCACCTCTTTTTAAGGGACGATGGGCTTAACTATGTTAGATTCAAGTCATGATCAACTTCAAAGGACAAATCTTATAACTAATGGCTATCACCATATGACCAACTCAGGGTTAGATGATCCCCCAACGTAATCAATGTTATTTAGAACAAGATGATTCATGGTGGCCAATGGCATGGAGTCATGTTGAGCACTATCACCACCAGCTTAACGAAGTTAGGAGAATCCATTCCCTACATATTAACGGTGTCCTGCTCTAGCTTTCCATGCCATGGCCTCAACAAGATGCATTTATGCTAAGAACAAGTATTTTAATACAATACCAAACAAGGGAATGAAACAATTCGCATCATGTTCCAATGCCAACTCTAAGAAGATGTCAACACCACCATTCTATCATAGTTAAATTTAAGTTTTTAGACAAGGTTTTCTTGGAAAATGAATTAAGACTATTAGAGAATTGTAGATGGCTTTGGAATAAAGTTTCATGTAATTATTTGTTAAGGGAGAGATTGGGAGGGGTAGGGCAAACATGAGTGTTGTATGTATAAGAGGGGAGGTTGTCAATCTAATTGCAAAATGAAGGGTAATAGAAGTGGATGCTAGTGCATGCTTGTGGGAGGGGAGAATGGGCAAAACTTGTGCCTAATTTGTTGATTTAGAAATGTGAGTTCTAGCCTTGATCATGTGATGAAGTTGTCAATAGGAAGCTAGATAGTGGAAAGAGCATTGTATAGAGGACAAAGGAATAACAAGACAATGAGATAAGGTTTTGAGAGGCAAAGAAATGATGCATGGTACAGTACATAACAAATAAGATAATGGTTGATGAGGACAAGGATCAACTAGATCGAAAAATGATAGCTAGTGATGAATAAAAAAGGGATCTTGCCCACCAAGGAAGCATAATGAAGATGATAGAGACATCAAAAGATAAAGATGTTGAGAAGAAAGAAAGGAAGCGTAGAGTGAAAGAACAAAAAGGCATGAAAAAATGGTGTAACACAAAAGGATGGAATGGTGTGCAAGTATAATGTAAACAAATGGACATAGATTGCAAAGCAAGACCATATAAGTATAACCTTGATTTAAGCAAGATGAGGTACGAACACTGACAATCTTAAGCAAGGAGGAGCTAAGTACTCCGAGGCACTGCGACAGGGAAAACTCATTTTTAGTTATATCGATATTTGCAAAATAACAATTATCATAAAAATAATTTTTAAATTAGAGAAATATCATTATGAAATTCGTAACAAATACCTCCATAATGTTTTTGTTATTATGAAAAGTAGTATAAATTATTTGCAAAAAATGTAGGAAATATGCAACTAAAGAAATGGCACTTCATTTAGTGCTTGTCATTGAACAAATAAAGTTATAGCTTTAGAGTAATTTGCTGTCAATTTCCAACAACTATAAAGCATGACAAAAATCCAAAAGTAGACAATCAAAAGGATTTGGAAGCTCCAACTAATTTCCAAATATTCAAGGTACTAATTAGGAGATCACTTTCAAACTCATTGAATCCAAAATAGATGAAAAAAATCAAGAGAGAGCTAAAACAATGAAAATCAACAAAACAACAAAACAACACGAAGCAACAAGAACAATTTTTGGGCCATACCAGGAGACATACTACAAGTTGTCATGCACACATTGCAGTGCACCGGCCAAGTGCTGGATGTGAAGGTGCAATAGCACACATAAAAGGGCACGACAAACCAGGAGAAGGTGCTTGCATGGGGCGGGCACACATGTAATGACCAACTACATACATGTTTTGCATGCAAGAATAGTAACTACTCTCCTAGATAGCCAACTGACATAGGTGTACAGAAGCTGGGTGCGGGGTGCACGCAAGTCGATAGACTAGAACAGGTGCAGAAATTCAAATTTTGTATCAATATCACATCTTTTTGTTTTATAATTAAATATTATACCCAAACCTCTATAAAAAGGGATGATGAGGATGTATGAAATAAATAAGAACTTTTATAAAGTAAAAACTTGAAAAATTTAGGGAATTCTAAGAATTAGAAGTTCATGAATTCAAAACCACTTGAATTGATTCTTATAGAATCCAATATTTTTATAATAAAATTCCTCCTCTTCATTCACCTTCTTCCTTTGCTTTTAGCCATTTTCACACTTTCACTTCCACTGTTGCTATTATAAAAAAAGGTGCTAATGAGGGCTTAAGATGAAAATACCTCACAGACAAATCAAGTACTTCATTAAATTAAATATGAGTTTATTGTATATGTGCAATTGATTTTTGTCTCTTGAACACATAGAATTAGATATGGATAGTATAAAATAATTTAAGGCTACACAAGCTAGTGGCACAATCATGACAATACTTTTAGCCAAAGCTTATAAGGTTCTAATTAATTTTAATTTACATCTACTGTGTTAAGCATCTTTGATAACCATAATAGCTCACAGCCTTATGTTTTACTTATTGTCAGGTCAATTACACAGGTAGTATGGGAATTCATGCAATAAATTCCTGGTAAATTTAAATCTAATAAATTGAATAAGGAACCTATGAGAGGCTGATGTTACAAATTATAGAAGTAATTGCATTTCCACCAAGAGAAGGCTGCAAATGCTAGTTAACTTGTTGTCCCGATATGGTACATGACCACAAGATCACAATCTTCCGTTAGAAACAACACGTGAGCCATAAAATTGACAAGTAAAAATATTATGATGCAACATACTGTTGGCTTTCAATGGCATCTCTTAGTTTTTTTAATTACAGTACCAAGCACTTATTTACATATGAGCCATCTCTTAAGCGTACACCTTCTGCACCAGTTTTAACTACACATTCTGATCCAGCAAGATCAACCAAATTCTATCAAAAAAAAGAAAATGTTACGTAGACCATCAAGAATTATTTCAGAAAGAAGCGTAACAGATGACAAACAAACAAAACAAAAGCAAGATTATTTTGCTGCCAAAACAACATGCATGAACAAATACATGAACAGCATCAAAACAATTAATTGAATCACCTTCTCCACTTCTCTCCCTTCTTTCAAGAATCTGGAATTAAATTTAATTAGTTGAGATAGTTAAAAAAAGTTCGACGCAAGCACAATAACAAACAAATATACATTCCATACAAAAAGTTGTATGAGCGGCTACCATAAATGTTCATGTTTGTTTCCCCAATGTGTCTATGAACTATAAAACAAAAGAAATTGTGCCCTTTGGTTGCAATTCTACAACTATATAATTGAAATGAGGAAATGTTGTTTTGGCATTTGATTCACCAAATTCCATGAGTTGAAGAACTTGCCCAGGGGAGGTAACAATATCCTCATTCAAACAAGCAACATATATGTCTCTCTTCATAAATAAGGTAGAACTTATAATTCAAATAGAAATAAATAAAGTTCATAGTGATGCAACATAGAACCATATTGAACAAATTGCAAATATAACTCAATTGATTCATGAATTTGCAACTTTCGATGCCCAGGAGCCAAAAAGTCATTGATCTCCACATTGTATAAGACACTCAAACAAGAAACTCTCTATCCACTTTCTAAATGACAAAGAAATAAAGCTAAATAGCTATGTAGAAAGTGCAAGATTAAACTAACTTTTGGATAAACTTTGATTCCTTTTAAAGAAACATTAAGCTAATAAATACAAGCAGATCTATGTCTGGCAGATGAAAAACATTTTTATAAGTCAGGGACTTCTATGCTGTAAATAAGGACATGGATGTTAAACTATTTTATTAGTTCAAAAAGGCAAGTGCAATAAAGGCCAAAAATTATCACAAAAAATAATCCACTTAAAGGAACACACCAAAAAAATATAAAAAATAGTGACAATAAATTATGAAAAAATATTCATAAAAAAGGCTGGAAGGATTTATAATTATAGAGGTAGACCACCTCTTGAATAATTTTGAATAACTTATGAATAAAAAGTGATATGATTCCCGATTGACTGGTAGATCCTCTCATGGTATACGTCTTACCAATGCTAGTTTGTCCATATGCAAAAACTATACTTGTTAGCAAAACGTGTTATCGATATGAAATAGCATGTAAAACAATTATTACTCAAAATGTTATCTCAATGTATACACTAAAGAAAATTCAACCACTAGAAAAGAAGATAAACCATAAACTGAAATATAGGTTTAAGAAAACTATACCTATTTGAGTGCATCAAATAAGAGGAGCTTATATAAAAAATCAAAGAATCGAATTCGATAAATTCTTAAGCTCACATAAAATAATGCCAAAGTTTGTTGGCTAATACCAAAGAAAAATTTTGACATATTCAGTAATGGAAAATACATATGATCTTATCTGTAATGAAATGATCTTTCAAAACATCCCTATTCAATTGAAAATCAAAATAGAATTTAGAGAACACTCAGTTTATATAAATTTATTTGTTTAAGCTATAGTCCCTTTTCAAGAATGAATAGCAAATTATAACATATTTCCTCCTCTTCTCTGTTGTGCCTTGAAAAATATGAGCTCTCAAAAGTAAAACATATATGTAATAAAATTACAACAAAGAAGAAAAGTTGGCTAATCCATGTGGAATAATTATCAAACATTGTTTAACCAAGTGACCTTAAGATATGATCTTAACATCACAACGTAGTATACTTCATTCTTCCCTTGAGCCACCCAAACAACTTTCCCAAGGCTCTATTTTTAAAGTTTGACTGCATTCCTCATCAAAGGAATTATTTTCATCAAACATTGTTTCTAAATACCTCTTTGATTTTATAATCTTGAAAGAAAACTTACAGCATAAAATATTTTGATTCTTCTATATAATAGTTCTTTATGATTTTCTTTCTACACCAAACATTAATATTTCTAAGAAGCAATGTCAAATATACTCCTCTATAATTAACATAAAATATATACCACATTTTTCCAAGTTAACATTCGAAATACTTATAATTAATATGGGCCATAACAAAAAATTTAATAAACTAGTAAGCACAAGTAAATATGCTTGTTAAGCTCATGTCCAATTTCCTGAATTTAAACTATGTAATATTATTACTGAACTGATACACTTTAAATGATTAAAGGTAGCAAACTAAATGAGATGAATTGGAAGTCTGCACAAAAGAGTTCAACAATGATCAAGGCAACCAAGTCTAGAAACTGTGGATAGAAATCTTCAGAAGCTATGACTAAGATCTCAAGTAGTGAATCCAAGGTTTGTTAAGTTTTGAATGCATATCAAAGATTTGTGGAGTTCAGTGACTTTGGTATTATATTTCTAATTTTCTTTCTCTCGTTCATTGTGCATGGTTTTCCTTTAGGCTGCTATTCCATTTTTGCTGCATTCTTTCTTTGATCTGTATTTTCATAGAAAAGATCATCTCCATTGTTTTTGGAACTTCTTACATGTAGTAAATTCAAGCTCTGAAGTATGGACTTCCTTCTATGAAAATTTCTTGTCACAATTACTACTCATTAATGTTTTCTTGAATTTCCTAAGATCTCATGTGATCGCTTCACTACATGATATGGATTCTCGTGTGACATGCTTAGTTCATTTTATGAATGGGTCATTTTTTTCTTTCCTTGTTGAAATAATTCCATATAAATCTAATAGCTCTCTATCTTCTTTAAAAATGATTTCAGATTGACTAGTCACATTTTCGGACAAGGATTGGCATGGAACAAAAGTTAAGTAGATTGTCCAATATCATTGAACCTTAATTTCAAGGATGAAATATACACCAGCCTAAGACGTACTCTACCACACTTTTCAACCTCTCAGTTCAATAGATCAGGCAATCAAACCATAGAATTGCATCTTCTAAAATAGTCTACTAGTTCAACGGGTTTCTTCCAAGTCTAGATTCTATTTAAACAAAGTGAAGGGCAGTGTTATGCAATTTAGAACCTGTGTAAAAGTAACCAAAAAAATGACATGAAGCCCAAACAAAGTTGCATTAATGTTAATGCATCCCGTGGAAGGAATGTGTTGTATTGTATGAATAAAACAGCAAGTGAGCACGAGCTCTATAGTCCTGGATGTTGTGTTAAATGGGCAAGTGCTAGCACATTTTCTTGGATGACTGAACAAAAAAGTCAGTCCAAGACACAAGAAATATTATAGGATATCAAAATATATGTACTTTAGTTAGAATGTTGATGGAATTTTTGAATATAATTATTCAATGAAAGACAAATGTTGCGCATTTAAAAAACTAAGTAGATACGAGAAATGGTAAATGAATTTAATACTATATGATTTAAGTTTGGACAATTAGGTTAGAAACATGATAGAAATAGAATTGTCATAATTTTCAATAAAAATTTAAAAGGTGTAATAGATGTTATGAGGCGTGGGAGAATTCAAGAGGACAAAAATAATTTCTTTTTGTTAATATTTTCTTTGTAAATTCAAAGAAAATTTAATTCACCTCTTAAAACTACAAACTACATATCAATAGATTCCTCATAACAATACCTTCGCAATTATATACTTATATAAATTAGGATGTAGGTTTTTTGGCACTTTTATTGAGACGCTCAAAATTAAATATATTTTTGAATTCTTGATTTGGATTGCTTACATTTGATATATTTTTTAGAGGATATTGGAGTTTAATTAAATAAGTTGTCACTAGAAAAAAAAACTTGAAAGAGATCCAAACGAGAGCTCACAAGTGTTTGGAATTAAGTTGAAAATCTCAATGCCATTTAAAGACTCATATTTGGAGCTCCACAATGGTTTGCATTCTATGCAAATTGTCGTGAAACTAATCCTCTTCCAATGAGAATCGAATAAGAATGTGTTGGTGATTTGGAAACCCCATTGAGAATAGTGCGTTAAACTTAATTTTTTTGAATTCTAATCGTACTGTTTATATGCTTGGGTGACCAATGGAGAGTGTCCCAATTAATGTTAATTTAGAATCAAACCCTAATTCTCCATCAACCATTACCACTATGGTCGGCCCCTATATTACCATCAAAAGTTGATATGATGGAAATTTGAGTGTTGCATCCATACACAGATGTTGTGTGAAATGATAACTTATCATGAAAAGTTAAAGAGAGAGGTGAAAACCCACAACGACCTTCTACTTGATAAATGCATCCCATCAAGAAGTTAGGAATTGATGCATGTATTAGCTCTAAAATTATATTGTTTTCAAAGTAGCATATGCCTTCATAAAAACTACAAGCATTTTAATGAGTCATTCACTATTTCATAGTTTAAAATTATTTATACTTCCACATGCATGGATTAATCTTTCAGATAAGTAGATGACTTCTAAAAAGATCAACCAGATTGAAACACAAAGGTAAAGCACAAGGAAGCACCTGATGTCATAGTTGACATGTTCATCATGTATGGTGACAAATCACAAAGGAATAATGAATGCATTTATCTTTTGATGCCATTCATCAAGTTTTGAAACATTGCCACTTGAAAATTGGATTCTTTAATGACAAACCTCCTTGGTAGTGAACGACGATAAAAATGCATGGTTTCAATGACTGTGCCAACACTAGAGCAGGGATGATCACATGTTCAATTGCATTACAAAACAACAAAAGTTCCAAGACATGAGAAGTGTCGTGTCAACAAGGTAATTGAATGGGAACATAAAAATTCGATAGAAAAGAAGAAAAACATATGAACTTCCTCCTTAAAAAGCTTTAGTTAACTGACATAGCCCTACAAATAATAATTGACAACAGCAAGAGGTAGCCAATCCATAAGAAGCACCACCACTAAAAAAAACTCTTATGCAAAAGTGGTCTAAATCCAATCTAATCCCACTAGCTCGAAGAGATTCAAAGATTTTAAAAAAAAGCACAATGGGCCTAATTATTGACGAAGGCCTTGGCTCACATACACATGGCATGACAACCAACAGGATCTAGAAAAATAACACAATAATATAAAAGATCCATCATGTCCTACACCAATCAACAAACCATTAAAATGTTTAAAACGTATTGCACTTGCAAATCGAGGTTTTTGAGCACAACTCATGTAATTATAAAATGTTTTTCCAAGATCCAAGGCAAGATAGAAAGCACATTATGTGCTCTAAATTTTGCTAGCCATGAAGCAACACCATGTTAATCACTTTAAAAAGTTGTAATTTTACAAGAAATAGGTCACACTTGTAAGGCCCCACCATGCTGCGTGCATAGGAATACAAAACATGAGGGTAAGGCTTTCCACCATGCATCATAACATGTACAGGTAATAGGTCACTCAACTAAGACATGGCCATGTTTAATTTGCACCATAGAAGTTTCCCTTTATCATTGGCAAATATCACATAAATTAAAGCTCCAAGTAGTAAGAAAAGTGTGACAATTTTACTTTTTGGCATATCAAGTCCCTGTTAGAGTGACACCTCATTCTTGCTTCACCTATCCTGAGATATGGCAATGGTGAGAAAAAGCCATGGAATTCAAGCACAAAATGTTGCATGGGAAGAATTCCAACACACGAGACACTGAGATGCTGCCATTCATCATACAACAAAATGCCTAGAACTCTTATGACAAAGGCATTGCTAAAAGCAGATGGCACTGCCAAACATTCACTACAACATAAGAAAAATTGTACTTCACAAAGCCCTACATAGAGGAAAAAGAGAGACACTTTTAACGTGTACAATGATAAGCTCTTAATTGGGCATCACCTTATACAGGAACCAACACATGGTAGTGCTAAAAATCCAAAAAAATGTTACACCTCCAATCACATGCACAGCATGTCACAAACCACGCTTAAGAACTATGAGCAATTGCACATTACTAAGGACGAAGCATAACATGCACAAACCCTTGTGCATATTGCATCATCGAACTTTTTCTTCATCATAGATGGCACCGTGCCACAAATTAACACTTGTGAATTGCATGTTGTGATTTATAATTCCATCAATTTGGAAGAGGAGTTTTCTAATGGGACATGACCTTGTCATTGCACCAATAGTCGATAATGGAAACATCCTAAACAAAGCCGCACTTTGTGGGCCCAAATACTCACATGCATTGGTTTTAATAAGGAGTGCACATACTTGCTACTACATGTGCAAATAGTACACTATCGATGTTGTAATGCACTTAGTGTTGTGTCACACATGCAAGTACAACAACTTAAGGCTAAGGCTATAATCAAGCTTACACAAACCCTATTACATAATGCACCATCCAATTGTCACTTTGCTATTAGCCACAACATGTTGCATATTTCCTTTAGTGGATTGTATGTTATGAAAATTCTATCTATGAAGAAGTAAAATCTCCTACTAAACTATTACCTTCTCAAAGTGTTAGGAGCCTACAACTACAAAAATTTAAAAAAAATTACACTTCGTGAGCCTCATTAGTCATGCACATCGAATGTTGAGCAATATAAATCTCATTTTTCAAGTGATAAAGATCTCTATGTTTTTAGATGAATTTATGTTACACAATAAAAGACAAATAATAAAAAATTTTGCATTTAATTTATTTTTAAAAAATTTAAATTATCGATAAAAATTATAATAACATATGTTGTCCTAGATCGCGTCGTGTTGTACCAGATCGAACGTGTCCAAATAATAACAAATCGGGTCTGACCTTGACCTACTGGGCAACAACCCAATTCTCTAGAAGTTCATCAGTTTTCATTACGAATTGGCTATGGATGAACGGGAAAGCTTAGTATGAATCTTTTCTTCTCTTTATGCTATTCCATTGACCAATGAAGAGGATCTGTATCACTATGCAAGCAAGGTCTCTATTGCCCGAATTGTCTCAAACGAGCCCTTGGAGTATCTCTGAGAATTCCATCTTCCTTGTTAATCTTTGAACCGTGCTTGAGTTTGGTAAGTCCCTACCACCACCACTACTACTCGAGATATATTGTTGCTCCAATAATCATCAAGACCTAAACCTCTTTATTTAACCTCAGATGGTGTTTTTGGGGAAGACTGCAAGATGGTTGAAATTTTTGACACCTGGGCAAAAGATATTGTTGCCTCTGTTGTTCGAGGATTTAGTGGTATGTCAATATTGGTTTTCCTTATGTATGATTTTAGTGTAATTTAATCAAGAATGCTTGATGAAGTATGTACGTTGATACCGTGGATACCTAGATGCTTGATTGCAGCTCCCGGGACTTGTTTTACACCTTATGAATTTGTTTAAAGTTAAGTACAGGAAATACGGGAACCAAGACCTACATAAGTATTTTGAAATGCTATCTCAATTTTTTTGTTGAAAATTGATCCACATTTTTTTCAAAGCTTAATGTTTTTTTTTCTTTTTTTTTTCAAAGATTTGAATTTTTTCCCATAAAAGTTGACCGAGGTAAATTGCGGTGAGCTACAATTCATGGACGTGAAAGTTAATGCATACACTTCATTCTCTTTATCAATCTTAGAGTACTAGCATGTATGGGTAAAAGGATATTTCATATATCTCATGTTATTATAAATTTGATAGTTACAACATATAATATTAGCAAGACATTATTGAAATATAACACTCTTCATCAATTTGAAAGCTACACTGCATTCCTGTATAATAACTTGACGATTCTCTTATGTGATGCTTGTATTAGTTGATCTTACTTGTTCAATCATTGTAATTACATCTCCTATTGATGTACTTACAAATCCTCTTTCCTTTATAATTGTTTACTACTTCAATTGACAATTATCCTTATATGTGTTGTTGCAATCATATTGCATGAAGACAAATTACTATCATACATAGGTGGATTTCATTCTTATGCTAGTATTCTACTAGTATGATAACTGTCATACATAAAATTCTTTCTTAATAGTTCGTTCACACTTACCTCTTAATTGTTGTTTCAAAATGGTACTATACATTTTCCTGACATTGACATGTTCAATATTCACAATTGAGCCATCAACAAAGCTTTTAGCCCTCATCAAGACATAAAATCAACTATTATGAAACTATAAAACTTTGATCAAACACATTTTGTATAAATCTAGCCTTATTATTAAAATTTTGAAACCATATGAATGACATATTAAATTAGGAATCACATACATTGGATAGCAAATTTGATGACCAAAGTTTCTTTATCCAACTAAAGAATTTAATCCATTAATATTTTTAATTTTATTGCATGTGACTTCATAAAAAATCCATATACATGAATTAACCAAATAAATATTCATAAATAATAATAAACTATTACTTTCATATTAAGTGAACATATATTGAACTAAAACTAGCTAAATTGGCACAATGTAATGTAAACGAATCAAAACATTATAAAGGTCATGTGAGGCTGTATTTAAAGTTATTTGGTAATAGATCCAAATAAAAGTGAAAAATTTGAAGAATTGAAATTAATTATATAACAAAAGTTGCATTTCAAGATTTTGAGGACTACTACTATAACTCACTCAATTGTCAAATCAAGTACAAATTGAAATATTTCTTAACGAATGCTAAAATTAAAAATTAAAAATATTAATGGATTAAATTCTTTAGTTGGATAAAGAAACTTTGGTCATCAAATTTGCTATCCAATGTATGTGATTCCTAATTTAATATGCCATTCATATGGTTTCAAAATTTCAATGATAAGGCTAGATTTATACAAAATGTGTTTGATCAAAGTTTTATTGTTTCATAATAGTTGATTTTATGTCTTGATGAGGGCTAAAAGCTTTGTTGATTGCTCAATTGTGAATATTGAACATGTCAATGTCAGGAAAATGTATAGTACCATTTTGAAACAACAATTAAGAGGTAGGTGTGAACGAACTATTAAGAACGAATTTTATGTATGACAATTATCATATTAGTAGAATACTAGCATAAGCATTAAATCCACCTATGTATGATGGTAATTTGTCTTCATGCAATATGATTGCAACAACACATATAAGGATAATTGTCAATTGAAGTAGTAAACAATTATAAAGGAAAGAGGATGTGTAAGTACATCAATAGGAGATGTAATTACAATGATTGAACAAGTATGATCAACAAATACAAGCATCACATAAGAGAATCGTCAAGTTATTATGTAGGAATGTAGTGTAGCTTTCAAATTGATGAAGAGTGTTATATTTCAATAATGTCTTGCTAATATCATATGTTGTAACTATCAAATTTATAATAACATGAGATATATGAAATATCCTTTTACCCATACATGCTAATACTCTAAGATTGATAAAGAGAATGAAGTGTATGCATCATCTTACTATAATTTACATGTATCTCTCCTTTAAAGTAGAAAAAAATGAGTTATTAGGAAGCATCAATATGATCTCCATGCTTTTCAAATACTTTATTTTCATAAGTATTTGCATGGTTTGGGAGACATTCGAATTGCAAATAATTTGATGATCGAAGATATTACATTTGTTTACTTTAGCATTTTGGAATGTAATTTACTACACAATTTACCCTGTTTCTTTGAAGTTTTTTGCTTTGATTTTGTTGCATTTATATGTAACTCTAAATCTCTCACATGACCTTTATGTCACATTTGTATAAGTATATTATGTTTCTCCATTTTATGTCATTTCAACTTTAATATATGTTTAATTTTTTAAAAAATAATAATTTAATCTTATTTATGCTTATTTACATTAATAATTCACAAAAATTGTAAAACTATATTATTTAGATGAAACAAATATCTCTAAAAAATGTTTTGCAAGCTCTACAAAATTAAATTAATATTTTTATATGTTCAACATTTTTTTTTCAAATATTTATCTTTAGTTTGGTTATATTACTATGAAAGTCATGTTGTTCTCTTATGTGACATAAACATCCCTTTTATTTGGTTACATTATATTACTTCAATTTAATTATTTTCTATATCATTATAAACTTATTTAAATTAAAATAATAATTTATTATCATTTGTACTTACTTTATTTGGTAACTCACAGTAATTGTAAATGTGGTTCAATTGAGACAAATAAAACTTTGCTCAATTAGTTTAGATGAACACTACCTAATTAAATATTTATTTTATTTTTTTATAATATTTTTATTTTCTATTGATTTTGTTCATTTTATGTGACATTTAGTGTTGTACCACATTTGATGCATGAGGATGTTACACTTTATCACTTCTATATCTTGGAATGTAACTTTCTTATAGAACATATCTCAACTCCTTAAATTTTTACCTTAAACTTTATTTTATTATTTTTAAACCATAATGATGTAACCTTTGCATGCATTTGAGTTGGTTATATTACATTGCATCAGTTTATCGCATTTTGGCTTAAACAACTTCTTTCTTAATATAAAATAGTAACTTTTTATTATTTATGCTTATTCGTTTTCGTATTTTATGATAATTCCATATGAGGTTCACTCATGGTGAAATAGTTGACATTGTAAATTTTGCACTATTTTGATTCTTACATGATTTAACATCAAGAATATTATACTCAATCTCATTAACATTTTGAAATAAAAATTTCTCTAGCAATTTATCTTATTTTTCTATAGAAACCACTCGTCGCTCCATGAAGGGCAAGAGTTTGAAGGGCAAGGAGGCACCATAAAATTTTCACTACAACATGAGCAAAACCACACCACACAATGCCCCACACAAAAGAGTAAAGAGTGGCACTTTGGACATGCAAAATGAAAAGTTGCTGTGGTGGGCTACACCTTATCCAAGAACCAACAACCCACAACATTAAAAATACTAAAGCAACCTAAAACATTTTGAAACCCACCCATCACAAGCACAATATATCATAGAGTTGTGAGTGAGCTGGCTTCAGCACTTCCACTTAGTTCATTACTGTGTGAATAAAGTGTTTTACTACACCCAGCTATAGGATCGTGTAACTATGGTCGTAGACCAACATGCACAAACCTTAATGCATGTTGTACCATCCAACTCTCACTTCATCGTAAGAAACACTACACTGCACTATGCCCTTTATGAATTGCATATTGCAATAATTTCATGAACAAAAAAGGTAATTCTACTAATAAGGCATTAAAATATTGATGCATCAGTAGCCTGTAATGCAAAAAATCTACAAAATAGTTACACTTTGGCTCCCTAACAAGCTACATACAAAGGGTCAAATAAGAAAATGGGTATGTTGCCACTGTGAGTGAGCATAGAGCTATGACAAACCCAATTATCTATTCATTGTGCACAACAGGACATAACCAACCATGCACAAAAAATTGTACATATTGCACAATCGAACCTCTACTTCACCTAGTATGCATGGCGCTACACCTCGCCCATTATGTAATGCATATTGCACCAATTCAAGAAAGAAGGAAAGTATCTTAATAGGGTGACACCTTATACATCCACCAACAACCCACAACACTAAAAATCTAAAAAGGTTACACATTGTGCATCCCACCACCCGTACGCAGAGCATTTTTAGCCATGTGCATGCATTTTGGACAGTCACACGTTGCAAAGGATGAAGCCCATGATACACATACCTTAGCACATATTTCACCATCCAACTTGCACTTCACCATGGGTCACACTGTGTTGCATATTATGATAATTTTGTCAACTAAGAAGTCAAGTATACTAACAAGATAACACCTTATAATTATGTTAGTAACCTGAAGGCCAAAATGCCAAAAAAATAGTTGCACTATACTAGCCTTATCGGTAGCATGCACAAGATGTCATAGGCAACACATGGACCTTTTGTCTCATGCATGAACAATGGAAAACTTTTTGTGGTTAAGGATAAAGCCTAGCATGCACAAACCCTAGCACATATCACACCATCAACCCCTACTTCTCTGCTGGCCACACCACACTACATATACCTAAGTTGATACTTGTAATGAAAATTCTGTCAAAGAGGATGCTAAGAGTCCAAGCAGATCATCACCTTATCGAATAACCAATGACTCACAATGCCAATAATCCCTAAAGGTGCACTTTGTGGGCCAGAATAAACAAACATATTGAACATTGGAGGAAGAGAGTGCATTGATAGCCACATGCGTGAAAGTGCACCACTGGTGCTGTAACTTGCCAAGTGCTCTATTGTGCATGAAGCATCAGTAGTGCAAAGCTAGGGCTACAACAAGGCTTACTTACACAAACCCAAGTGCATATTGCATCATAAAACTGCCTTTTTGTTGTAGCCCACACTACGTCTCCCATTGCTTCTTATGGTTTTCACATCATGACAATTTTATCAAAGAAGAAGACACGTCTCCTACTAGAGCGTTCCCTTATCCAAGCAATAGCAACTCATAGTGTTAAAAATTATAAAAAGGTTAACAATTCTTGAAGCTAGAGACATAGCCCAATTTGCACAAACCTTAGCTTTTATTGCACCATCAAACTTCCATTTTGTCATAGGTTGCTCCAGACCACTAATTTCCCATTCTAGATTGCATATTTTAACAATTCAGTTAAGGAAGAAAGCAAATCACTCAATAAGACATCACCTTATCTATGCGTCGACCACCCATAGTGCTAAAAATCTAAGAACATTTACACATTTTGGGCCACACTAGCCTGTAGGATGTTGCAGACCACGTGAGGACTGGCTGTCACTGGTAAGCACTTTGGACTACCCCACATGATGAGGGATGAAGCCCACCGTACACAAACCCAGTGCATATTGCACCATCAAACTTATAATTTTATCGCTGGCCACATTTCTGGATTGCATATTTCGACAATTCCATCAAGGAGGAAAGCATGTCTCTCAATAGGTCATCCCCTTATCCATGCACCAACAATTTATGTGTTAAAATCACAAAAAAAGTTGCAATTTGTGTGCCCCATCAACAATAAGCATAGGATGTTGTAGGCCGCATATGGCTTGGCTATGATGCCCAGCATGGACAAATTGTGGCACATATTGCACCATCCATCTTTTTCTTCATCATGGGCTGCACTATGTAGCATGTTTCTTTTTGTGGATTACAAGTTGCAAAAATGTTGTGAAGGAAGAAGGAAAATCTCTCAATAAGGCAACAACTTATTTTTGTGTCAGTAATCCAAAGCTTTAAAAATCTCAAAGGAAGAAACACTTTGTGGGCCTCAATAGTTTCACACATTTGATAAAAATTGAGGGCACATACTGGCTGTCACTCATGCAAATAGTGCGTTACTATTGCTGCAACATGCCCAGTGCTCTATATCATGTGCAACTCTAGCAAAACAAAGTTTGTGTAGTAACCTTACTTGAAAATACCTTAGTGCATACTACACAATCCAACTACTACTTCACCATGGACCACACCACACCATTCATTAAACCTCCTATGTTAAATATGGTAACAACTACATCAATGAAGAAGGCAAATGTTTTAGTTGGGCTTTACATTATCCAAGAAATAGAAAATGACAATGCTAAAAAACTAAGAAAAAGAAAATTACACCTAGTAGTACCCACCAACCACAAGGAAATGATGCCACTAGATGTGCACAGACTCTCTACTAGGTGCACAAACTATGCGATAGTGCTCAAAGTTCTCTATAGTGCATTACTAAGGGCTATACAAACACTAATGTATATTATGCCATCCAACTTTCACTTTGTCATAAGCCACATTGTGTCACTTATTTCCAATTACAAATTAACTATTTGGGTAGTTTAATGGAGGAAAGGAAGTCTCCTAATTATAAATCACCTTATCCATGTGCCAGCTACCTGTAGTACTAAAAATCCCAAAAAAGGTTCCCCATTGTAGGCCAAATAAGTCACTCGCAAAGCATGTAGAAGGGTGTGCATGAATTAAGATGATGTACACTAACACAGTGTTGTAACATGCCTGGTGCTTTACCAAGCATGTAGCTATATAAAAACATAACTTGGGTCACAGCCAAGAATAAACAAACCCCAGTACATATTGCTTCATTCAAATTTGTCATCACTGTTGGCCATATTATACTACACATTGCCCCTTGTAGATTACATTTTGAGAGCAATCAGTAAAGGAAGAATGCATGTCTCTAAATAGAGCATCACCTTATTTGTACACTAGCAAACCATACTACTAAAAATCCCAAAACAAGTTACTCTATAGAACCCCATAGGCCATGAAGAAGATGTCATAGACCATGCACACACTGGCATCAACACATAGGAACAGTAGAAAACCACATGTCGCTAGAGAAGAAGCACAACATGCATGAACCCTAGCTTATATTGCTCCATACAACTTTTGCTTCACTATGGGTTGCACCAAAGGACATAATGCCTGATGTCGATTAAACATTTTGATAATTTCACTAATAAGGAAGGCATGTATCCTAATAAGGCATCACCATATCCATGTCTCTTAAGCCCACAACACTGAAATCCCCTAAAAAGTAAAACTTTTAGGATGCACTACTCATAAGCATAAGATGCTATCAATCGGGTGCGTGATTGCCTACTATAAGTGCAAACATTATACTATTGTGCAAAGATAGGGATGAAGCCCAACATGAACAAACCCAAGAGCACATTTGCCATTCGACATCTACTTTGTCTTGGGCCATACAATTAAGAACAATCCTCTTTATAGATTACATATAATAATAATTATATCAACGAGGATGGTAGGTATCCCAATAAGGTATCATCTTTTCTATGTGCCAATAACCCAAAGTACTAAAAATCCTAAAAGAATTTACACTTTGTCAACCTAATAGCCATGTGCATTGGTTACAATAATGAGCATGCAAACTAGCTACCACACGTGTAAATTTGCTAGCAAATGTGTGAACAGTGTAGAGTTGGTCCTGTAAAGCACCCAGTGCCCTTCTGTTCAAGCAACTACAACAGCAAGAAGCCAATACCATAGTAAATCTTGCACAAACCTTAATGTAGATTGCTCCTTCCAATAGATGCGTTGTTGTGAGCCACACCATGCCAAAAATTTCTTCTTGTGAATTACATATTATTGCAATTCTATCAACAAAGTAGCAAAGCCTCCGTATGTGGCTTCACCTTATCCTAGCATGGGCAACCAGTGCGTCTCAAAATATGAAAGAAGTTACACATTGCGAGCCCCTGTAGCACTACACATTGGATGTCACTAGAAGCATGAACAATGGCTATCGAATGTGCACACAATGCTATAGTGTGTGCTATTTTCTGCATGTGGGTAAGTGTGTAGCCAAGAAAGCACAAACCCCAGAGTATATTACACCATCAAAATTTTGCTTCATTGCAAGCTACATATTGCCCCTCCAAACCGCATATTTCAACTATTCCATGAATGATGAAGGTTAGTATCCTAATAGTTCAACTCTACATCCATGCCCAAGAAATCAAAAGCAATTAATATGGTAAACAGTTGACACTTTCTACTACCATTATAAGTAGCATTTTAATATTGATTGCAGGCAAGTGGGCAATAGTTTTGAAACCTTTGAGGAATCTTTTGGGATGAATCTATTGTGGCATAGGATTGATTCTTATTGGGCTTTGAAAATTTGTAAAGAGGAAAAGGTGCTATAAATACCACATTGCACTATCCAACTTCAACTACTAGCAATGTGAGGCATTTCAACCTTGCACATAGGCAAGCCTCCAAGGTGTGCCCACAAGCTCAGTGCTCTTCTACAAGGAGTGACATGTAGCATTATACCTATGTAAACATGTCATTGGCTTAAATCTTTGGCTATAATTTTAATTCAAAAAATGTCTGGTTGATGGGATTCTATAATTCACAACATGTATCACATTTCATTATGTTCTTCATCATTGAAAAATATAAGATATCCTTCATCAAGGATCATTTGATGATTGATTAGAAAAGCCCAATAGACTATCATTAATCTCTCATAGCTTCCAGCTACACATGGTGGGGAATACACACACGATAAAAGAGTGAGACATCAAACATCCTTCACTCCCCCATACGTTGAATATATCACTTTATCATCCATTGCTCTCATTCATGATCCTTTCGTAAGTTCACATATGAGAACTTTGTTATGACATCTTCTTTTTGAAAGGAAAAGGTTCGATGGAATTCTCATCGAGTTGCATGTGACAAGCCAGCCACATCATAGCAATTCAAACACTTCACTTGACCATTTAATTGATCAAAGTGATCAGTTATGTGTATAAAGGGTAGGCACATTGTCAATGTGAGTTGATGAATTACACTTTTAAGAAACTCGTCTTTAAGGGCTGATGATTGCAATGATATATCCCCATCACAATGAAGGTTTCATAAGATTAGCCAAATCCTTTAACCAATGTAATCAAGTCATTAAATACATCAGTATAGTGCATGTGTGGCCACGAATATCTAAGTGCTTCATTCACTTGTTATTGCCTCAAACATCTATGGCCTAAGTGGCCATAGTTAGTTTAAAAAATTGGCCACAAAGCTTGAACCAACATAACTGGTTAGTAAGCTAATTTTTTGTTCATTAATAGAATTAACCAGAAAAATCACTCAACCAACTAAGAATAACCATGCATCACCACACATATAATCGAGAAGGTGATCTTTATCTATCAATCCTTCTTAGGTCTGCAATGGTAAGCTTTCTTGTGTTGAGTCAAATTAAGCTATAGGCTCCACTCCTAGTGGTGCTCTTCTATCAATTACTTTAAGCATGAAAAAATTCTTTCTTTGGTAGGAGTTGTCATCTCACTAGTGGGCATGTGTGCATGCCTTGATGCTTCATTATTTCTAGAGAAATCCTAAATAGATCTAAAATCCACATCCCTCTTAATACTTTTTGAAGGGTAGTGATCAATGGTCAGCACAAAATCTCAAAAGACTGAAACAAATAAGGGTATCTCCGTGCAACAATCCTAAACTAGGATGGCCAATGAAGATGTGTAGAAACAATTCAACAATAATGTTATGACAATTCAAGATTCTGGGATTTTTCATGTTGTCCAAGCTCTATCAATCAATAATGTAGCTTTGGCAAGTGCAAGAAACATTGTTGTGAAACAAATAGAAGCATCACAGTTAGATGATGCCTATTGTGATGATAATTTTTTTAGGATGATGAGGATGAACTTTGGGGATGCAGGTAGCATTAACTACGAAATTGGGAATGGTAAAATGTATTGGGAAGGATGTGAAAGAAACAAACTAATAGATGGTAAATAGAAGTTTAATGGCTTTATGAACTTATCACTACCTCAATGAATAATGTTGCACGTTTTAATGGAACTGAATTAACTAATTTATGCAGGTGCATGCAAAGTGTTTATGAGAATATCAAAATGACGATAAAGGCGAATTCTTTGAATGCAAATCATATAGCAAATAGCCAATTATGGTGACCTTCAAGGAGGCTTTTTTAAGAGGGAGAATGAATAATGCAATAAGATTTCCATAGAAGGTCCGTTTGATAATTACAAAGATAGACCAGCAAATTTAGATGTGGAGATGCTAGCACTGGGAGATAGCTCTTTCATAATTAATGATGAAATATACCTTTCAAATGAGGCTTGTGATCGACAAGTTCATTATCACTAGAATTGCCATGATGGTATAGTGTATGGTGGTCATTCGTAATTTCGATAGATTACTAGAATACACCATCATAGATATGGTCATTTCAAAAGGTTTTTTATTCTAAATTTTTCTCATTTTGTTCTATTTTGTAGTTTGAGCCAACTATGGATAGAGATTCTATGTTGTTTTAAGGACCTTCACAAGTTGTAGGCTTTGGTGTCTCTTCATACATTATGTTGCAAATTTTAAAAAAGTTGATAAAAGTCTCTTGTAATCTTAGTCCATCCACTATAGTTGCAATCCCTAGAGCTTTGGAAATGGAGAATGAATATATGGACAATAATGAAAATAGAAACAAATAATTATAGGGGATTCTCTTGAGCAACTTTCAAAATTAGAAAAAACATAATTGTTGTATTCTAGAATAATAAATTGATAGACTATGGAGTAGTGTCTTATTATATTCTAGAATTTTGAGGAAATTTAAATGGTTATGTTGTTACTGGGCTCACTTGAAAAATATTTCTATTATTTCTCGTTGCTTTACCTTGTCATGAATTCAGGGTATCTCGACTAGGGTTGATAAGGGCAGAGAAGGTATTTATATTGCTGTACAACAGTTGATCACGTGAACTTTTCTTGGTATAGAATCTAGTGGCATTCAGTTACCAGTATTGTGTTGATCTTAATGGATAAGGTTTAAGCTTGGCTTGAGCATGCCTACATCTTTGAGGTGGGGAGAAGTAACATTTATTTTTATTTTGATATGGCAATTGACAAGTATGTAAATCTCTATAGTGTTTATAGTAGAGAATGGATTGAAAATGGCAATAGAAAGGATGTACAATTCTTGTAGATGTATTCCATGCAAGATCCATTGAGATACTAGAAGTAGTGGAGGATTTAAAACTGTGTTCATTAGATTTACTGAAGACTGATCGACAAGCTTATTTGAATGCTTGTATGCAAAATGATGCATTGAATTCATACCTGATTTTATTATTGAGAATGTTACACTCCACCTCCTCACTATCTTGGAATGCAAAATTCTAAATTATTTTATCTCATTACCACAAATTATTTGCTTACATTATAGTGTAAATCTAAATCTCTTCTTTTCATCATTTTATTTTGTTATATTATATCGCATCAATTTATCTCATTTTAGTTTTAATATATATTTATTTAATATAAAAAATATTATTATTTGTCCTTATTTACATTAGTAATTCATTGTGATTATAAATGTAATTCAATTGACATGAAACAAACATTAATAGACTCGTCTCGATAAACTCCTTCCAATTAAATATCACTGTAATTCTAAATGAGGTCTTATTGAGTCATGACAAACATTATTAGAATCATCCCAAAAAAATTCTATAAATTTAAAAAATCTATTTTATATTTTTTAAGTACTTTTTATAATTTCAGTGCACTTCATGCAGCTTTTTGATTCATACATAATTTAATGATCGAGCATGATATATTCGATCTTCTTAACTTCTTCGAATGGTACTTTTCTATATAATTTCTCCCATTTTTTAAAATTTTTTGCTTTGATTTAGCTATATTACTATGTTACTTTAAATCTCCCCTCGTGTTAAGCTTAGTTCACTTTGATTTGGGATATCATATTGATTCAATATATCTCATTTAAACATTTAAAAATATTTAATTAATATTTATATAATAATTTATTATTACTTATGCTTATTTACATTGGCAATTCATAGTAATTTCAGATAGGGTTTGATGGAAATAAAGGTTTTTCCACTCATCTAAGTGAGCTCTATCTCATTAAATATTTAAATTTTTATTTTTAAACATTTCTTATACCAATTTCTCGACGCTGGAGTTGATCCTAAAGAGATACCCCTTCCTCATGAACATTACATGTTTTAAAACATATTTCTATTCATACCTAAATTGATTATTAAATATGTTACACTTAATCTTGTTAATATCTCAAAGTGCAATGTTTTGTACATTTTATCTCATTTTCTTAAAAACTTTGTAAAAGCTAATGTTTCACCCAAAGACTTTAGCATCTCAGGATGCAACTTTGTTGTATAATTTTGAAGTAATAATTTATTTATGTTTATATTTAATTATTTTGGTGATATACAATAATTCCCAATGTGGCTCAATAGAAATGAAATAAACATCATTAGATTCATCTTGAATATCTCTGTATAATTAAATATTTATTTTCATATTTTTAAATATTTTGTTTTCTAGGATTTTGGCATGTTTTAAGAGACCTTTGTATTCATGCTTGGTTTTATGTTTGAAGACGTGTTAAGTCACTCTTATGTGTGATAAATCAAGTCATAAATATTTATTATTTTAATTTAATGATATATTTTTTCTATGAATCAGATTTAGTTGTGAAAAGTAAGCAATGCACTTTTATAGAAGATGAATTAGTTCTCTTCAAAGCTTCATGGAGTGTTTAGCAAGTTTCAAGGTTTAAAGACATTTGCATCAAGTTTGAAAATACTTTTTTCTTATTATGAAATAGATTTTTTTCATGTTTATTACTAACCATAAAGCGCATGTCTCCATTCAAATCATTTAAAATCATATTTAAAACTACCACGATTTAAGAAACATAGTATTTTATTTTTTAATCATTTTTTAAATTCTACCTAAACTTTTCCATAATTTCAAAACCATTGCATTTCATATAATTTAGTTCATTCATTGTTTTAGTCTTACTTATATATCTTTACTAAATTTGATATTAAACTTTGGCCATATCAAAAAAAATTATTTAAATTTTCAAACCTATAATAGAAAAACTATCTTAGCCACATCCTAAGCATAAAACCAATCAAAAAGCTGTCCAACCAACCAAGCCTTGTGGGTGCTTACAAGCCTCAAGTTAGCAAACCAACAAGAACAAGGTTAGGTCAAGCCGAATCTTCATCAGGGTGCAATCCTAAAACCTAGTCGGGGTTAAGTAGAGGGAGGATCGAGCCATGCAAAATGAAAATAAAGAATGTAATGGGTCTAGTCAAACCCATAATCATGTTATACTTTAATGCATATAGATGGCTCATGTGATGAAATCTTTATTTTGCAAGGGGATCCAACCTCAATTTTAGCTCAAATAAAAAGTGCATGAAAGCTTATATAAACAATAAACTACATTGATATTTTATTGCTTAGTTGCCACTGTCTAATTTTTTTCCATTTGCTCGTTGATTCAATCTCTATAGTTTAATGTGCACATAAGCTTTTCTTTAAAGCTTAGATTGTTTGTTTGTAGTCTCATCCAAATTTAATGTATAGTAAGATTTCTCTTTTCCTTATCCTTAAATCATGTAACTCCAAGTTATCCATTTTGAGTCTTACAAAGAAAATCATTCTCATATTTATCATTGATTAATCAAATGATATGGGTCACATCTGATGTGCTTAGATGACCGAGATATGATCTATCTTGATCGAACCATCTGCAACTCCTCCACTGATAGAGACTATGATCTAATGGCCCAAAACTTCTTTGGTTAGATCCAAAAACTCTGATCAATCCCACCGAATAGCTAATTGCCTGGCCATTATTTAAGCTATTGCATGATCATTTTTGAAGAAATATTTCAGGATATTTGGAATAGCTTTTAAAGTTATTTGGTAATAGTTCTTGAATTATCTTTTCTTTAACATTTTAATGACTTTGATCAAACTTTTATATATAAACCTACTCATTGTTAATGAAATGGATAATGAATGCAAAAATTATTTTAATATGACAACAAAGAATTACATCATATTTTGTTGATGTAAACTCTCATAAAAGAACACTATAAATTGGTACAACTCCAAATTAAAATTTTTTTTAGCTAAGCCTAACACATTTAAGATTTCATTTAATCACTTCTCTTTAGAATTCTAAGCTCATTGTGCCCTGCTATTTTCGTCAATAAGTATAGAATGTTGTATGTTTTTATTAAAAAAGTTTTCTTTGTTGTATTTTCATTTTCTTTTATGGTGGGAGGCATGGAATTTGAGAAACCTAACTTTAATTTGTTTCATAAATAATTGAGTTAGGGTTGAGCTTTCAAAAAGCCTAGGTTATATATGAAATCACAAATTCTAGTAGATTAAAGGAGACCTATAAGGAAAACCCTCAAGTAGGTTGAATGTCAACTACAAAGAAAAACCTTGAGAAGGTTTGAGGTAAATCTCAAGGAAAAACCTCAAGTTGGTTGGAGGTGAACTGTAAAGAAAAATCTTAAGTTATGACTTGTTTAAAGGTAGAGTTTTTTTGGACCTCGGATAAGATTGGATCGAAGTTCTAGTTTGGATCAAAAGACTTAAAAGTTTTGGTGTACAATTTTTAATTTTATTTTATTTTTTATTAATCATAAAAATTAAAAAATTAATGAAGGTTTTCAATAAACATAAAATTATTTCTATGAAAATTTTTTGAAAAATTAAAAAAATTATGAAAATTTAAAAAACATTTACAAATGCTAGTTTCTTCCTTTCTTTTATGAGATTCACAGACACATATTTTACCTCAGGATGTTTCACTCGATCTCTCTACTGCCCTGGAATGAAGGTGTACCACATAATTTATCTGAGTTTTTCAAATTTTTTTACTTTTCTTTGTTTATATTAGTATGTGACTTGAAATCACTTCTTGGGTGGCTATTATGTTGCATTGATTTTGTTATTTACATTACTTTAATTCATCTGATGTTAGCTTTGCTAAATATTTAATTTATACTAAAATTATAATTTGTTATTATTTCTGCAAATTTAGTTTTATAATTCATAGTAATTATGATCAAGCTCTAATCGAGTTGAAAAAAAATCCTTTTGAATTCAATTTGATGAATTCTAACGAATTAGATATCATTTTTTAAAATTTTTAAACTTTTTATTTTTTTATGGTTTGGCTCACTTGTGTGGCATTTTTATTCATGCCAGATTTCATGACCAATGATGGTATTTTCAATCTTCTTAGAATTTGAAATGCAACTTGTTTTAGTAATTTATTCGATTTTTTCAAATCTTTCATTTTGATTTTGTAATATTACTATGAAACAATATTTGACTTCTTATGTGACATTTATATCGCTTTAACTTTTTTTTATTACACACATTAGATTTATCTTATTTTAGCTTTAATATATAACTACTTAATACTAAAATAATAATTTGTTATAGTAAATTAACATTGGAATTTTATGAAAATTTCAAATAAGGATTAACAATGAAAAATAATAGTCATTTGACACGTCTCAATGAGCTCTATTCAATTAAATATTTATTTTTTATTTTTTAATGTTTTGCTTCCAATGATTTTAACAAGCATTTTAAATATTTTGGCTCGCACCTAATTTAAAGAACAATGATATTACACTCAATGTCTTTAGAATCATAACGTAGTCTTCTCATAAACTTTATTCCATCTCTTAAAATGTTTCTCTTTAAATTGTTTGCATTATAAAGCTTCAACTTATCTTATTTAAACTTTAATATATTTTTTAACTTTATATTAAAATGTCAATTTATTATTATTTATGTTTATTTGTTTTGTTAATTCATTAAAATTCTGAAAGAGGCCTATTGTAGACAAAACAAATGTTGATGAATTTCTCTAAACAAGCTATACCTAATTAAACATACTTCTTTATTTTTCTAAATTTTTTATTTTCTAATATTTTTTATGAGAAATTATGATTCTTACCATATTTAGTGATCGATGAAATTACACTCGATCTCATTAATATCTTGCAATACAACTTTTTTTTTATTATTTATCGTATTTCTTCTAACATTTTCCTTTGATTGGGTTAAATTACTATAAAACTCTAATTCTCTTCTCATGTCAACTTTACATCACATTGATTTGGTTATATTATATTATTTTAATTTTTCTTCATTCAATTCAAAATATAACCACTTAATATTAAAATAATAAATTGCTATTATGTATGCTTATTTACTTTTGTAATTAGTAGTAATTTCAAATGAAGTTCGATTGAGGTGAAAAAATGGCATTTGATTCTTCTCGATGAGTATTGTCTAATTAGATATTGATTTTTTCAATTTAAATGTTTTTTCTATACCATATCATGTTTTATGAGACATTTAGATTCATACATAGTTTTATGATTGATAATATTACACACTGTCTTCTTAATATCTTGGGATATAACTTTTCCAAATAATTTATGTAATTTTTTCAAATATTTTACTTTGATTATGTTATAAAACTATATATGTCTCGACATCACTTTTTGCGAGACCTTTGTATTACTTTGACATAGATATATTTCATCACTTTAATTAATTTTATTTTGGCTTTAATAGAAATTTACTTAATCTTAAAATATTAATTTCTTATTATTTATGATTATTTGTTTTGGAAAGTCATAATAACTCTAAATGAGGTCCTACTGAGACTAATCAAATGTCGTTCTACCCGTCCCAACAAATTTTATCCAATTAAAAATATTTTTCGCATTTTTAAAAATTTCATTTATAAGGTTTTGACATATTTTATATGACATTTTATTTTCTATATTATTTGATAATTAAGGATGTTATACATGATCTTCTTAGTATTTGAGACAACAAAGTTTTTAGGTAATTTATATTATTTCTTGAGTTTTCTAACTTTGATTTGGTGATGTTACTGCACAATTATAAAAATGCTTGCCTATAAATTTTACATCAAATTGATTTAATTAAACTACATAGCTTTACTTTTTATCATTTCAGCTTTAATAAATATTTTCTTAATATTAAAACACTTTTTTTTAGTTATTTATGTTTAATTTCTTTAGAATTCATTGTAATTCCAATTGAGGTTTGAACGAGATGAAATAAATGTAGTTGAGGTCATCTTAAAGAACGATATCAAATTAAACATTCATTTTAAAGTTTTTAAATATTTTCTTAAGTGTATTGTTTACTTAATTAGACATGAACATGATTTTATGATCAAGGATGTTACACTTCAACATTTTAATATGTTGGAATGTAGGATTACGATATAATTTTTGTCATTTCTTGAAATGTTTGGCTTTGATTTGATAATATTATTAGCTAACTCTAAATCTCTTATTGTGCTTCATTTACATCTCTTTATTTTGGTTGTATTACATTGATTCAATTTATTGCATCATAGCTTTAATTTGTATTTACTTCAATTTAATATCATAATGTTTTCTTTATTTATTAACTTTCATAAATTTTGGTAATTATAAACAATGTCTAATTAAGATGAAATCTTACATTATTGGACTAGTATTAATAAGCTCTATCCAATTAAATATTTTTTTATATTTTTAATTATTATTTTATAGGTTTTTGGAACACTTTATGAGATATTTTGATTCATGTTTGATTTGAGTTAGAGGCTATTACACTCGATCTCCTTAGGTTTTCATTTGATTTTGTTATTTTACTACGTACTCTAAATTTACTCTCATGTGACCATTACATCACATTTATTTTCTTATGTTGCATTGCTTCAGTTTCTCTTATTTCATCTTTAATAAATATTTTCATAATATTTAAATAATAATTCACCCTTATTTATGTTTATCTCCTTTGTAATTCACAAACAAAGTTTATGATGTTCGATGGAGCATTTGACTTATCTCGATGAATACTATCCAACTAGATATTCAATTTTATGTTTTTATAAATTTTATTTCCTAGGGATTTTGCACACATTATAAGATATTTCAATTCTTAGATGATTTAATATTCAATGATGTTACCCTCAATCACTTCAATATCTTGAAATTAAACATCCTTGTACACTATATCATATTTATTAATTTTTTCTTACTTTGGTTTGGTTATGTTATTGTGTCACTCTAAATCTCTTCTCATGTGACCTTCACATCATAATGATTTGGTCATATTATATTACTTCTATTATATTATTTTTTAATATATTTTTACTTGATACAAAAAAAATAATTGGTTATCATTTTTGTTTAAGTACTTAGCTAATTCAAAAAATATTTAAATCATGTCCAATGGAGACAAAACAAAGGTAAATGGACTCATTTTGACAAATCCTATCAATTAAATATTTATGTTTATAATTTTAAATATTTGTTACAAATTTTTGACAAGTTTTACAAGTTATTTTAATTCATACTAGATTTAATGATCTAGGTTGTTACACTCAATGTAATTAATATTTTGGAATGCAACTTTTAGGTACATATTTTCACATTGATTCAAAACTTTCACTTAAATTGTTATATTATTACGTAGCACTAATATTCCTCTCATGTGATGTTCATAGTTTTTTTGTTTAATTTTACTATATTGATTCAATTTATCAAATTTTAGCTTATATATATACTTAAAATTAAAATAATATTGTTTATTATTTATTCTTTTTTTACTTTCGTAAGTCACAATATTCATAGTTGATTTGACAATCTAGGATGTTATGCTTGAGATCTCTAATTTCCTAAAAAGTAGTTTTGTTGTGTAATTTATCTCATTATTCAAAATTTTCAATTTGATTTAGTTATATAAGTATGTAACCGTAATTCTCTGCTTGTATGACTTTTAAATGACCTTAATTTTGTTATATTTCATTTCTTTAATTTATCTCTTGTTCACCTTTAACATATATTTAATTAATATTAAAATAATATTGATTTATTATTTATGTTAATTTTTTTTATAGTTCTTAGTAATTCTAAAACAAATGTAATTGAGAAGAAACAAATGTCATTTCACTTATCTCAATAAGCACTATCATATTATATTTTAATTTTTTAATTTCTAATGTTTTGGAAAGTTTTCTCATATAATTTAATTATTTCTGAAATAGTTTTTCTTTAATTGGTTCATATTATTTTGAAAAAATAAATCTCTTACCATCGAATCTTGATATGTCCTTGATTTTAATGTAGTATAGTACTGTAATATATATCATTTCAATTTTAATATATATTCAATCAATATTTAACAATTAATTTATTATTATTTATGTTTAATTAGTTTGATCATCTATAGTAACTATGAATGTGGTCCAAACAAAGCAAAATAAATCTCATTGGCCAAATGAGCTCTAACAAATAAAGTATTCATCTTTACATTTTTTAAAAAAAATTTCCAAGCTTTGGCATGTTTTATAAGATTTTTTATTTTTACGTTCTTTGATGGTTGAGAATTTTATACTCAATCTTCAAATTTTCTTGGAATACATCTTTCGAGTATCAGTATCTCCTTTCTTTTATTTTTTTGGTTCCATTAGGTTATCTTACAATGAAACTCTGAATATAATCTCGTGTGACTTTTGCATTATTTTAATTCAGTTATATCATATTATAATAATTTATCTCATTTCAATTACACACATATTTATCAAATATTAAAATAATGATTTTTTATTTTTTAATATGCAATTAATTTGGTAATTTTTAGTAGTTCAAGGAGAGCTTTGATCGAGTTGAAATAAGCCATTGGTCTTATCTCGACAAACTCTTTGCAACTAAATACTATTTTTTTTAATATTTTTTAAAGTTTTATTTTTTTGAAATTTTGTATTCTTTATCAGATATTTTGTGTAATAACTGGTTTGATGATCCAGGATGTTACGGTCAATCTCTTTAGTAAATTAAAATATAGCTTTTCCATGCAATTTCTCTAATTCATTTAAAAGTTTTTATTTAATATTACTAAATCATATCGTTGATTTTGTTATGCTACAATGATCCAAACTACCTCAATTTAGATTTTATATATATTTATTTATTAGTAATAAGTAATTTATTATTATTTATGTTAATTTATTTATTTAATTTATGTTAATTCAAAATAATGTCAAATTGAGATAGAACAAATGTCGATGGACTCCTCCCAATGTGCTCTATCTAATGAAATATTCATTTTAAAAATTTTAAGTATTTTATTTTGTGGTTTTTGTATGTTTTTGAGTCATTTTGATTTATATCTTGTTTAACGCTAGATGATGTTAAAGTAAGTCTGCTTTGTATATTAAATAGTAATTTTTTCAAAAAATGTATCCCATTTCTGAAAGTGTTTTGCTTTGATTCACTTATTTTACTAGAAACTATAATTCTCATATTATATGAAATACTTTTCCTTTATTTTTCATTGTATATTTTTTAAAATTTATCTCATTTTAACTTTAATATATGTTTACTTAAAATTAATACAATAATTTCTTGTTATTTACATTTAATTACTAATGTCTAATGGAGAGAAAACAAAATGTCATTGGACTCGACTAGATGAACTCCATCAATTTAGATATTACTTTTAGAATTTTATATATTTTTTTATTATTTTGGCATCCTTTATGAGACATTTTAATTTTTAATTGATTTGATGATCAAGAGTGTTGCACTCAATCTTATTAATATCTTAAAATGCATCTTTCACAAACATAATATTATTAGGTAACTCTAATACTCCTATTATGTAATGTTTGTAATATTTTCTTTTTCACATTGGGAATCCAATTATCTCATCTTCTGATTTATGACATGCATGAATGGATTAATTATATTTCCAATGTCCTTATCTACTATCCAGAAAAACTATAGCCTATTGAGCTTTTAGTCTAACTTAATGAAATGACTTTAGAGGTGTAGCCTAAGTTAGATTCAGCATGTCAATAGAATTGAAATTCCACTACTTTTAATGTTAGTTTACTTATTTTGTAAGATTGAGGTAGGGCACAAAAATGCTTTTTGGCTACAAGTCTAGCCATTGCATGTTGATTTAGGTAGAAGACATTACCTTACGGAGACTATGGCTGGGGCAAAACTTCTACTAAAAGATATCACAACTGTCCAAACATGAGCTCAATGAGAATAGAAAACTCATCTAGATTAAAAGGTTGAAAACTCATTTGGTTCTAATTTCTAATACAAATATGAACCAATAATTTTTTTCTTATCAATCATTTAAGCTTTTAGAATTTGAAACTATAGTTGTGAGCAAAGTTGCCATAGGGATAGTTGGCTTGTGCAAATCAAGCATTCATTGCAACATTACTTTTTGATCCTTCGATGTTAGCTCTTCCACTCATTGCAACGTAGAATTCACCAAAGTGTGGGATTGTTCCCTTACCCATAAGCAACTAAGTTGGGTTTAGATTTTTGTGATATAAGTTAGTTTGATGAATGTGTTCTGATCGTAATTAAAAATAGTATAAGAGGAATCATTGACTCATACAATTGGTCATCGCACTTGGATGAAAAGGTAGTGGCACAAAGCTTTTTTGTATAGGATTATGACTAAATGACCTTAACTCATACTCTATGCTATAATACAATGAATTGGTCTATTGCTCACCTATTGTTCAATAATAAGGGCTTCACACACCAAGGACATACTATCATGGCCCCACCTAATGACATAAAAAGTTTGATAGCACAAACACCATAAGAAATGATAGTTAAGAATGAAGGGTGGGTAGAAACTTGCAACATAAATTTGTAATGAGGCATTGTAAGTGGTAGAGTGGCCTTATTATCATAATCTATTCAGATTCAACCCTTTTACAATAGATTCATCCCCTCAAAGAAATAGATATCATAACAGTTTCAAAACACCCGTTCCAGACTCGATCACTTGGTCAGCTTACTACACTTCCTCCACTTATTTCAATACTTATTGTGATACTTACTATGATACTTCACATGATACATTGTGTAGTATAGTACAATTCATGTCATGCCCCTTAGAGGTCTTCCTAGATGCAAAGTTCAAATGCCTTATATTGTCCATTATGAATGTTGGACGATGCAACGTTGGAAGTATACCAAATTGTCCTAAAGAGGTCATGTAGGTTTCAAAAAATTTTTTCCTTTGGTCGTATCAATTGTTAAAGTAGTACAATAGAGGTTCTTTGTGCGTGGCAAAAATATCACTTTTTAACCTATTCAACACTTGTGATTGCTCGAGCACAGATTTGGTGCCATTTTATTAGGAGACTTGACTGCTTCCATTATAAAATTATTACAATATGCAATTCGGAGTCCTAATGTCAACTATAAATGATATAGACTTGGGACTTACAAATGCAACTCTTTGGTGTATGTTGCTCATTGGCAAAGTTTTGCAATTTAAGGTGATGCTCTATTCAGAGCTCTCTTACATCCTTGAAGGAATGGTCACAATATGCAATCTACAAGGGTGATGGTGCGACAATGCGTGGCCTAAGACAAAGTGGATATTGGATGGTGCCATATGCTCTCGGAATTATGCATGTTGTGGTACACCCTTCACCACATGCTGCTATAACTACATGCATGACCTGTAACTACATGTGCAATAGCACAAAGCACACATGTAATAGCCAGTTTGTGTACATGTAGTAGCATCCTTTGTGCATTGTGGGTAGGCACACTAAGTGTAATATTTTTTTATTTTTTGCACTACAATATATTATTGTATGGATAAGGTCATGCTCTATTTGGAGATGCACCTTCTTAATTGAAGAATTGTCATAATATGTAATCCACAAGGGATAATTTAGGGCATAGTGTAACCTAAGATGATGCAAAAGTTGAATGGTGCAATATTCACTAGGGTTTCTGCATCTTTGGTTGTGGCCCTCCTACGTGCACAAAAGAGCCCTTGGTACTCTACAACACTTTGTATGCATGTAGTATTGCATTTTTCGAGCATCCAACAACAACTACTTTATAAATCCCATTATATATGCTAATCAACTTGCAATTTTTACATTTGGATGCTCTTTGAACTTTTGGGATAAGTATGACCAGTGCATCTTTACATTGTTTTTATATAAAGAAATCTTAAAGAATATTTTCACTATTATAATAATGTCCAGCTATGTCATCTTTGAATAACCATGCACAAGCTCAGTTGAGATGTCATCCATAATAAGGGATTTATTTCTTTTTATGGACATCACCGATCTGAGCTCAATGTTACTTATTAAGGTCACATTTTCAAGTGTTGATTCACTGTTAATAGTTTTGAAAGGCTAGAAGGGTGGAAAGGGCTCATATTTGATGTGGTTATGCTACTTTTTGCTAAAACAATTACATAACAATGTCTGTAATTTTAGTTGGAGAATCCAATAGCATCCCAATAACATTTTTAAGTTGGTGAAAATAGTTTCTCTTGGTAGTAGAGATAGGTGTTGCTTGGAAGAAACATGTGTCGAACACAAGGCTGGCTCAGCAAAGCTTGGCACATAGCCAGCACCAATGTTCTTCTAAAGCCATGATAGTGTGATAAAAAAATACACTATGCCAAAAGACCATCTTCTTGCTTAGTTAAGCCACACATAAATTTGTTAAGTTGAAGATCATAGATTTCATTTTCCAAATAACATGGATTTTCAACAAAGTTTTATTACACTTTTTCTTTAGTGCTGATAAATCTCTACTATATTTAGTGAACAAATTATCAATTGTGTTTCATCTAAGAGCCATTTTTCAAGCTAAAATCACTAAATTTGTTAATTGGGAAAGGGGTAACTAGTTGTTTTCTCCTGATAATGATTGTCTAAACATTGTGTAATGGGCAATTGTCTGACTTGATGCAATGGAGGTGTGCAATGGTGTTGCTCAGGAAGGCTTACATACCATTCTTATTCATAAAAGTTTGATCTAATATTTCATAGATTAAAGCATTACCCTCTTTTTTGTTGCACCAAGTAAGGTAATTTCCAACAAAACCAAAGTTATTTAGATCCAAATTATGAATACATTGAAGTCCCGTACAACAAGTAGTGGTCCACTAAACTTAGCAGTATCTTAAATTTAGTCTCAAGCTGATTAATGGACTATATAGTATTTTAAAACATAAATAGTACAACATTGTAAATCTCTTTGTTGTCAGATCTCACCTAGATGTTAACCACTTATGAAAGGTGATCCACTATCTTAAGCTTGACTAAGTTTTATCATAATACTATAATGCCATCAGATTACCCAGTCAAATATTAAACAAAGTAATTATACTGTCTACTTAAAAACTAATCCAACTGATGCCAATTAAAAGACTTCACACAAGTTTTTGAATAAGAAACTTCAAAGACATTATTCTTCTTTACCAAATGCTATATGTAACCATGTGATTTAGCTGCTTCAATCCCCTAGATATTCAACAGTATAAACGAGATCATAATTTATCAAGAAAAAAACATTGCCACTAAACATAATAGTTTCTCTTAATGTACACCTTATCCATGCCACATCTACATTTTAGACACACAACAATTCCATAACCACACATAGTGTTAAGATAATTCGTGAAAGTGACAACATTTGGATAAATCAATCCTTCCAAAATAAAGTTCTTGAAATTGATTGCCAAAAAACAATAACCCATCATGATATGTGCAACCCTCTATTAAACAAAAATAGAAAATGACATACCTCACTATAATAGTTATCAAGTAATTCAATGAAAACTGCCCAATGCAACAACGACCCATAGCCACTGCCCAATTTGCTACATACAAACTTGATATACATTGATATTACACCAAAAGGGCATGTTGGAGTGCCAAAGTTTCCCTTTTCTAGGAATGTAATACTAATATAAGATTGTTTCTTGTAATAATGACTTGATATTTATAGATACACTCATCTTTGTATCAAACTACATAGTAGTCAAAGTTCTCACTTGGAAAAGAATTTGAATTCTAGCCCACAACCATGTAATAGCAACTAAGAAAGTAATTTACTTCCCACGTTGCACAATAATAAGTTCGATTGGAGCATGCAAGATCTGCCAATGTCGTAATCATAACAAAATTTGAGTGACTATGCCTCTAAACTAAACTTCTCAAACATACAAGATATTTATAACTCACTCAACTATAGGTTGCACTTTTAAATATACACAAATATAGCACAAGCTTTCTGCACGTAAGAGATGCGTCGGGCTGACCACTCCCTCATTTCCAACTTCTATTTAATTTACAGCTACAACATCTTTGCTAAATTTATTTGTAGTCTTCCAACATTTCCATTGAAAGTGGTTGATGCAAAAAAAACTTTTCCAAGACTCCTAGAAAGTGATGGTGTGAAAATAAGGGTAGCCATGTGCGAAACTTAGTTCGTGCAATTGCTAAAAAATAAAGTGACATCTTTTAGTAGAAATTTCCACATGATACATCGAGCTCCTCCTCTAAAAATCAACTTCCATATCGTGCAACTTTTATTATAGTTTTTAGAATATTGTTAACACCATTTTACTTGAGTACTAATTATTTGAGACTAAGAAAGGATGCCATCCCCCAAATAAGACAATTCCTTTGATAACTCACCCTAATGAATGCTCTAACTTAATTTATTAAAAACCTTCATTTGATGCTATCTGTTAAAGCCTAAAAACCACAACTCCTAGTGGGCACCTATTTCGGTAATTGATACAAAACAACGCTTTTCTACACATAAGACTAAATAGGGGAAGCAACTCACCATAACCTTAAGAAGCTTACCTTCTAGCCACAAACAATATTATTTATGCCATGAGCAAATGTAGCATAGTACCATCCATAATAATTCTTCCAATGACATGTTTTCAATGGCTCCTACAACATGTTAATATTGGTGCAATACATGGATTGATTATAATGGCATATGTAACAATAGCATAGAGAGAAACCTGACCTATCTTAAGTAATTAATTGGTAGAAGTACCTTGACATCCACATCAGCTTGAATTTTTCAAACCATCCTCCACCAAGCACAACCCAAAGAATTGCAATTCCTCTCTTTTGCAAGTATGAAACATGCCTCTACTATAGACAACAAAAATATTCACGCAAAGCTATTAGTGATGACATCTAATACAAAATCAATCATTCTTCCCCTCCTCACAATTGTAGTGATAATCAAGCCTAGCCTGATGCTGTATGTAATGCATTGATGTTGAGCATGGTGTTTATGTAAATTCTTATTAACCAATTGATAATACAACACAACAGTAGCAAAACAAACTACATCCAATTCCTTAGCCTTTTGAATGTGCAACTCCATCAAAATTAGTAGCAACTCAAGTGAGTTAAACTCCTTGTTGTTAGTCTCCCCAGTCGTAAGATGCAACATTGCAAATTCACTCACCTAGAATTCCTTAGTCATCCTACATTCCCAGAGTATTGCATAACATTCTCTAGCACCATATAGCCTCATGGGCACAAAAGCTTCATCTTAATTCGTCTCATGCATAAATAAGAATTGGTTGGAAGAAGATTCAATAATAGTCTCCACATGAATATACTTACTTGAGGCTATATTTTTAATTTCCATACCCACTCTAGATCATCCAATGTTGAGTTTTGGCCATTGTAGATGTCACTATAAATACATCATGCTTTTATCATCTTACCTTCAAAATGTTTAAAGTAGAGTACATCCATATTTTTTTGTTTTCCCATGAGAGATGCATAATCTGACCAAACAATGTGGATGCAAATAGCTAGTGTAGCTTATTATGGTTCCCTGTACGCTAATCCTTAGCAATTGCTATCACTAGAGTGGAAAACTCAATGTCCTTTTTGAAAAATGTTGGCCATACAATAATAGAAAGATATCCCAACCATTTATCCATCATGAAAGACACTTCCTTCCCCTTGACAATACACCAAATTTTATTCTCACTAGTCCATGGATTAACTATTCACAATGGCTTACACATATGTGAAGCCCCATGTTGCATATGTATCTTTTTATGACACAATATTTGGATCTAAATACGTTAACCAATAACCCATCCTACTACACAAAAACCTACCGAATATGCTTTTTAAAGCTACCTACCATGTTAATGAGCTCTAAATTTTTAGTCCTCCATACTGCTTAGGAAGCATTTCCAAATTCTTGTTTGCATCATCAATCAAATTATTAGAATTAGAACCACTCCATAAGTATGTTGGCCTAACCTTTTTGACTTTTCCATAATTTCGTTTAGAATTAAAAAATGTCCTAAATAATATGTTGAAATAGTAGCTAGCATCAAATTAATTAAGGCAATCTATCCTACTATCAATAGCGGCCTAATCCTCCATCTCGATACATAGTTCTTACCTCTATCAATAAGGAACTTACTGTCTCTATTTTATTATTTTTTTCTACAATCAAATTTCCTAAATAATTTAGTTAAGTCAACTAGTGCATATCCAAGTTGCCAATAATCATCTTTCTATGGCTGTAGTCCATACCTTCACTAAGCAGTACTCCAAATTTGTTAAAATTGACAACATCCCGAGTGTGTAGCTTGTATTGCTTCATTATGTCTCAAATAGTCCTAACTAGAACACACAATGTAGTAGTACATAAATCAAAATATCATCATCATAAAGATGGTGAGTAAGGATCGGTGAGGATGGGTTAATCCTGATTCCAATAGTTGCATTATGCACAACTTGGTGCATAATCAATCAAGAGAAATATTCTAATATAATTATGAAGATGTATGGCAACAAAAGGCACCCTGCCTAAGTTCCTTAGCTATGTCAATCCATGGAAGTGGGATCCTATTTTATAAAATCCCATACAGGAGTCGTGATACATGCCTCCACTGAATCACACAAAAAATTTGGAAACCATAACTAATTTTACATGTCAATTAAAAATTTTAGTTGACATTATAATTGGCTTGATCCACATCCAACTTCAATAGCATGAGCCCCTCTTTGGAAGTAGGTGAGTTTATGCAAGCTACCATCTCCTGTGCTAAAAAGATGTTATCCAATATAGTATGAAAAGTCATAAAAGCCACTTGTTGTCTTGCAATGATACAAGGATGCACCAACTTCATTCTACTTACTAAGATGTTTGCCACAACCTTATATATCACATTACATAGAATAATCACTCCAAATTGTTTAGGTTTTGTAGAACCCTATACTTTGTGAACTAGAATAACTAATATGTCTTTCCATCTCTTGGTAAACAATTACCAAAGAAGAATTGTTTCACAACTATGATAATATCCACCTGGGTAATATTCCAATAACAAACTCTGTAAATATGCTATCAATGCTCAAAGCTTTATCTTTTTTAATAGAAATAATAGTATTCTTGATCTCCTCATTTATAATTAAGGACATTAGACCTTGTTCTTGCTCACTATCAATAGTTCTAAAAGGCTAAATTATGGGAGAGGATTATACTATTCCAAAGTGCCTCACTTCCTACTCAAGAACTACATAAGGATATATTTAATTTTTAATTAAGGAAGCCTTTAATTCCCCGTTATCCTTTTTAAGTAGATGAATATAATTACTCCTAAAGTTAGATGGAATTACAACGTTAAAAAAACACATCTTTTGATCCCCAAGTTTAGTAATGTATGTAAGCATGTTGCCACCACCAAGCTTCCTCTATGGTCATAGCCATTTGATAGGAAGAAATATGAAATACCAAAAGTTTATTCTCCTTCTTTATTAAACCTCTATCATACTCTTTAAGTTGTAATGTCAAGATTTCTTGCTGCAAATGGCATGGGTTATTAAGAATATTAATAAGTTTAATAGTACTCCAATTTTATGAAGTTGATTTAGCTCCATGGAATTTAATGGAAAGTCCAATCATAGGCTTACCCCTAATAATACGTTTCTACATAACTTACACAATCTAAGATGAATGTAGAAATGATAGCCTTACATTTTTTATATTGGAGTCTCCTTTCCATCTTCTTTAAGGACAACCATTCAAACTAAATAAGCAAAGTGCAATGGTCAGAGATAATGTGAGGAAGGTGAGTCACTATATAGCTTGGACAGCCCATACCCGTCATCTTTCAAATAGCCATATCCAATCTTTCCAAATTTGTGTCCTACCTCTCTTATTGTTGAACCATGTGAACTTGTTCTAAATAAATCCAAAATTAGTAAACTCTAAATCCGATGTGAAACATGGGAACATGCACTGAGCTTACCCACTAATAAATTACTCCATTGCTTTCTTCCCATTTTGCTCCGATGAAACATTAAAGTCCCTTGAAATAATCAATAGTCCACCTAGCTTAGCAGTTTCTCTATATTTGTCCTATGCTACATGGTGTGGTATATAATCCATTGATCTATATACCACATAACAAGACAAGTGGTATTGCTACCCAAATTCACAAGTATACACACCACCGATGAGGATGATCACATAATCTATAATCGGATTTAATTCCTCCAAAGGACTATAATGGCCCATGATATTCTTGATGAAGAGAGAGTGAGAAAGCTATAATTTCTTCCAAATAGTGTGTATGCCTCCCACTTATCAACATTTTTCACCCTTGTTTCAAACAAAGTAGTAGTACTTACATCGTATTCTTTTACAATGCATTGTAAAAAGTAATGAGACTTTGTCACTCTAACTCCTCGAATATTCTAAACTCCTAATGCAACCATATCTAATTAAGGGAAAGGATGGTAGCATGCTTATGGATCAACTACACTTCAATAACACATACCAAATGTCACTTGTGTAACAAAATGCACCACACTCGTATGATAACATCACTCACTACTTTTGCAATCAATATCGGAATTGCAGCTCCCATGTGATTTCCACTTCCTATAGCCTTACTAGTCACCCTAAAACATATGCAAAATTATGAAGTAATGTTGAGCTTTGTTTTTTTTCTAATTCAAAATTCCTTAAGCCATGTTAAAAATAATTATGTCTAGGAAAACTAACTTTGCTATCAATCTTGTTTAATAAACTATTATAATTTTGTGACATTGATGTAGAGCATATGTCAACAAACTAAAAAAACTGCATGTTCCTTTGTTTAAAATAACTTGAAAGAAATTGCTCCTAAAAAGTCACCTATAGTAGTACATCCACATTGTTGTTATGTAGATTCCAAATATTTCCACCTTTTTAGGCAAGAATATTAGCACCCATAGGATTTTCAATTCCTATAGCCTTCCTTCTCTCACTAAAACATAACTAGAAATATGAAGTACAGCCCTATGCTACATAGTTTTTGATTCTACATTCCCTAAGCCATGTTTGAAGACTATTATGTCTAAACAACTTACCTCTGCTTTCAATCATTTTTAAAAAGAAGTTATAATTTGGCCATATTGATGTGGAGCACAATTCCACAACATTGTAATTTTTGCACCTTGCCCTTCTTAAAGGAACATGAAAAGCTCTACTCCTCAAGGTTCACTTTGACTAGTACATCAACTTTGTTTTTATGTAAATTCCAATGATTTTGACCTCTGTAGATTTGAATTCTAGCTCCTATATGATTTCCAAATCATATAACCATCCCTAATCCATAATCCCCACAAACTCAAAATTTTTTCACATTCCTCTACCTAAAATAATTTGAAGAAATCTACTCAAAATTCGTTCAAGATAGTGCATTCACTTTGTCATTATGTAAGTTCCAATGATTTTGACCTCTATAGACCTGAATTGCATGTCCCATATGACTTCCACTTCCTATAGCCATCCTACTCTCCAAAAATAGGCAAAAATATGAAGTAGCACTTTACTCAGTTTGTTTACTAACACTACATTCCCTAAACAACATTTGAAAACTATTATGAGTAAACAGCCCACCTCTACTTTTTATCTTTTTTAGTAAGGTATTATAATTTTTCCTCATTGATTTAGAACATAAGTACACAAATCTACAAACCTATGTCTTCCTCTACATTAAAAAATTTGAAGAAATCAATGAATCAAAAATACCCATGAGTATTACTTCCACTTTTTTGTTATGTAGATTTCAATTTCCATAATAATTTCATGCTAAAGCATTCTCGTTAAACCACATGTTCATAAAAAACGTCCTATTATATGATCCCTTATTCTTATTGTAGCCATGTTGAACCTATATTAAGATCATCAGCAAAAGAAACTTCCTCAAATAAATATCCATAGCCCTCTAGTAATTTCGACCAAGTACCATTCATGCCAACAATGTCGTAATAGCATAATAACACCTTATAATAATGTCTGAGTTAAGGGGCCAAAGACCCTAGACTATAGTTTACTATTAGTTAAATAATCGAGTATCCCCTAAACTTGATCCACTCGAAGACAGCTAACTTTACCACAAAAATAAATAGACAATTTTAGGCAACATAATCCCTAACACGTTGCACATAGTGATTCTTTTCAGAATTTGCATTCCTTCATTATTAGTAACTAGAGTCCTTCCTCTATTAGACATACTTGTCAAAATTTCATTTTTATAAATCATAGAATGCCTTTAACAATAGTGTAATAGTAACTACACAAATATTACAATTCCAACATGCACCCAACAAGGTCTACTTCCAACAAATTCATCACCATGTATGTTGTCATAATCCACCTATTGCCATGCAAATTAAACTTCTCACAACCCATGGCCATATAGTAATGAAAGCAATATTATGCCTTCCTACTCCGTTATTCACTACAGCCAAGATGTCCTCTATAATTCCCAAAATAAGCCTTTGAATAATATCCCATAATATTCCCAAGTATTTTCAAAGGTAACATAGCTATCCACAGATCTACACATTCTCAAAGAAGTAGGAAATTAGTTTGTCTTCAATCTCCATCATTCTTCTACACCATCTTCTTTGTTTCTTTTTTTAAATTTGTCTAACACATATGAGAAACCTCTCCCTTTATTTCTTGTTGAGCTTCTTATCATTACTAATTTACTCTATTGGGCATTTACCCTTTTCCCTACCTCTAGTGGTGCCCCACTTTTTGATGTACTGGACTATTTACAACATTAGAATGTTTCTCCACAACCTACTCTATGGTATGTGAAATGTCATCAAGGTCTTCAACCACCTCATTTATATTAATTCCTTGTTTCCTCAGCATTTGTTTGGGGGTTCACACTCAACTTTATATAATACCTCATTATGCACATCAACCTTGGACCTTGATTTGCTCCTATTCCTTGCTTGCCCAATTTTTGGGTAAAAGTACTTGCATGCTCGTTCCTTGCTTCCACGTTTTCTATTAACATTTCTCTTTGACTATATCATTATAGTCAATCCTCTGTTTCTAATTCACACCACCATCCATGGTCCAAAGCCATGTCATTTATCGCCAAGCTCTTTCAACCTCCATAGAGCAAGAACTCTCATTAGCATTATTATTCTGTATCAACTTACTATGTAGACACAATATTGAGTCATGCCCTACTCCACCATAGGTAAAGCAACAATTAGAAATACCCTCATATTCAAAGTTCTAAAAGGTCCCAATCAGTAGATCATTTAACTACATATCTACCCTAAGAGGCTTAGAGAGGTCAATTCTAATACAAACACTAATAAACAATGTCCTCTACCAATTTATCATCAAATCATCCATTTCAATAGGATCATTAATAGCCTTTACAATGTCAAAAATGTTCTATATGTCCCAATAAACTAGTGTTTGAAAATTGACTCACATGGGGACACACCTAATTTCTACAGAGCTCAGACTAAAACCTAGTGTCCACAACTTCAATCCTCCTACTATTCCCCCTACTTGCTAAGGCCCACCAAACAACACTGAGTCTCTATTTGTTACAGACTCAAAATGTGGATGGAAATAACAACAAGATAAATGTAAGACCCAAAAACCATTGAGGTGCCCCCATTTATGATGTAGTACTCTATCAATTAACTAAAATGGTAATAAACTTCCATACATCCTACCAACAAGCTCAGATCGGTGATACATAATTTGTCACTCGTAAGCATCAATCTACTAGTGAATATCATCATTAATAACAAAAGAATTATCTTTTGGTATGCAAACCTTCACTTCCATAACGGTCACTCTCTGCAATGGACCATCACTAGAAAAGTACTTCACATTGCTTGCATTTCTTCTCGTTAGCACATCTTTGAAGTTAATTTTATTTTGGCTGCATACTTGTTGATCATTATCCAAAGAATTTTCTTTCTCCACCTCTTGCAATTACACAAGCACTTGAAGTGCATTCTTTCAAAATGACTACCTCATTACTATTTGGATTTATGTCATGTTCTTATGATACAGTAAATAATTCTATAGTTTCCTTCAACTTTAATGCACTTTCTATTATCTTTAAAACTTTTGCTTCCTTGCTTATCTTAATTATTGTATCCTAAATTCATTTGACACTCTATCTTCATCATCAGAGGAATTCAACTTGCTACAAACCTTCTTTAACTCAAATGAATTCTCTGATGTCTCCATAGTATTACCTACACTTTCTTGATGACCACCACTACAATGCATTGGTGCATTCATATTAAGAACAATGCTAGATTCTACCATATTCTGTCCTGTCAAGAAAAGAGTCGTCATGCTTATTGCAATGTAGAGGGAAAGTCCCATGCTTTTTTTGTTTTATTTTGAACTCTTCCTTTCCTCAATCCTATCATTGTCTCCACAATAAGTAAATTAGTTGATTCAGCAAACTCCATTCAAAATTCACCCACATAAGTGCATGGGCTTTCATCCTTTAGCTACTTCCAATAGTTTTGGCTATCATGAGCACCACTACCTGCAACACCACCATCCATTATCGCCACCCCCAAGGAATTAAAGACTCTCCCAACACCTACCATTATCATCTGTTCTCTTAATAATGTATAAATGGTCGAAGCCAACACTAGACTCTCTCTAAGGAGGTTCAAGCCAAAAGTTTGAAATGGATGTAATAGAAGTAGTTTGGGAATGGGCATTCCTCATGCCCAAACAAAATCACCTAATAGTGCATGATGTGCAACTTGATCTGTTGCACCACATCCTTGTCTCAAAAAATAATATAACTGGAAAGAGCTCATTCTTTTCACAAACATAATTACACCTTGGTATTTGTTCTCATAGGAAATAGCCACTATCATCCAAGTCACCTCCTTAATCATAGTTATCAAATCTAAATGTTTCTCCACAGCAAGTGCACTTGATAGTTCTTAAAATCTCCACAGCATTAAGGTTTGCAAGTGTTTCCATATTAGTGATAACTTTTAACATGTATAATCTATTAGAAACAATTAAAGTTTACCCATGTGATCCCTTATAACATTGCCAATCCCAACAATATGCCTTTCATCTACCACTACATCGTTATTTATTTTTACCCACACTATTGGAGGAGTGAATTTTTCAGGTTACACAGCCAAAAATTGTTGCATGCACTATTGCTAGATGGGCTAAGGAGTTTTGAGCACACAATAATAGCAACAAAATCAAATTGAATATTTCTCTACAAAGCAACTTGACATAACACGTTCTCTTTATCTAATTTCTTATTTCAATTGACCAAAATTGGTATAGCACAATTAATGCAAATTGAACTCCTTTTGCATTGTTGAAAGTATGAAAATTGCTGCACCCAATTGATTAATTCTTTCAATGAGTGAAGGTGACTATAGTTTTTTCACCTAGCATAAATAGGATTAGTAATGATGCTACTCTCCAATTGTTCTTTGCCCTTAAAGAATTCCCTAAAAAATGCATGACATTTTCCTCCATGATACACTACCACAAATATGTCTCTTTCTTGATTAAACCTATAACACCCAATCAATTGTTTTTTTGGTAAGATTCAGGATCAATCTACATAGGAAAACATTAATCTAAGGTTGCACCTTCATTTTCCAGACCCAAGTTACATCCTTCCCACTGATATTCAGAAAGTTCAACATGTTGAAATATTTTTTTAGAATTGAGCATAATGAAATCATTTTTTAAAAAGAAGACTCTTTCATTAGATTTAGACAAGGTGAGGAGTTGTGTAGACTAAGGTTGTAACAAATATGTTTTTAAACATTTTACAACCCTATTCTCTATTTTCAATTATAAGCTCCTTCACTTTTAATGGGTACTCCACATGCACATTAATAATTGTACACCACAAATCCATTGAGAGAAATTCAAACTAGTTGTATGATAAGAAGGATACCTATTTATCTCCAACAATCTGTTACCATCACGTCTCCCAAAGGCCCACGATTCCATGGAAAGACAAAATGTGCTGGCCTAATATCTAGTGTTCTTATTGAGCCAATTCTAGCTCAAATTCCTTAATTTGTAGCACCTAAATATCTCACTCGAACTGATTATTCTTCTTAAGAAAACTTCTCATTTCAAATAAGTTCAATTTTCTTAGAGCTGACAATACCTTTTGAAATTTTGTAGGCAATCCATCCATCAAGTTTGCACTTATTGTTTTACTCCAAACTATCTAGACAATCCTCCTTGTCCATAGGAAAGAATGTCATACATTTTCAAACTGGCTGTATTTACCCACTCATTCAATAGGCTACAATTTGAATTGAATGTGTAACGGATAATGAATTGAGCCAATACAAGGATGATGTGATATGGTGATATTTGGATATGCTTAAAAACCCATAATTTTCACAATAGCTCTACCCAATCTTTCATAAATGCGAGCACTATCATCCTTATTATTGCACCAATTATATTTATTTCGAGTGAAACCCATGTTAGTTGGCTATATATCTTATAAGAATCTAGCAAATTTATGCTGCACTTATGCACTGAAAACATTTTTCTCCCTTTCCTTTTATTCTATGCAAAAAGAATATTAAAAATCACTTGCAACAACTAGTTGGACTCCAAGTGTTTTCATTTCTCTAACTTAATCCCATGCCACCTTACGAGTGGCATAGTCCTTAAAGGCATACTCGACAAAACATTGTTGAGCTTGTTTACTTCTTGCTTCTCTGAATTAACACAACTTTTTATAACGCCTTAACAACGTCTAACTTAACCCTAATTTCTCCATAGCACAATGATCCCACTTGGTATGCCCACTAATGGCTGAGCATAGACTCCTAATTCCTATCAAGAAGTCTTTCTACATCTTGTTTGTCAAACTTCTCCACTCTAGTCTCCAACAAAGCAATTGCTAATACTCCATGTTCCCTTACAAATGGTTATATAAAACAAATCAATTTTGTTGCCCTTATTCCTTACAAATTCTAGACATCTAACACAACCATATAAAGTTAGGTGGTACCATTATAATTGCTTAAATAAATACCCAAAGAACATGGAAATAACCAGAATATAATAGAGAAGACAACATAACCCTACATGTGCAATGACATCATAAAGTGGGTTGGATAGTCATATTACTATCATACCTCCCATAGACATGTTCTGTTCTATATGTGAATCCTCCTCTATTGACTTTATGTTCTATCTTGACTATACAACATATATTCCAAGTAATCACTTAATATCTTAGCCCCTTCCAAAGATTATTTTAATAGCTAGTTGTTGCCAGATATACTATTAGCACATCATAGCTCCCAAGATGTTTCTTTCTATATATGTTGTCATACTTTTGCTTCCATGGTTTCATGATGAATTGCGCTTTACTCTTCAGATGATAACATTCAGGTTTCATTATACCTTACAATTAAAATAGTTTATCATCCACTATATTGCCATTTTTATTACTACCACTTTTTGATACACTTCATAATTTAATAGATCTATTTCCCAGATTGGCCATATAAGTTTGCTCAATTTCCCTCACAGTTGGTTAAACATTTCAAATTTGATAACTGTAGAGCAAGTATTAGTATTATTTTTCATATATACTTTATTAAATACACTTCTACTGTCTCCACCATAATAAAGCAAAGTCACTTGGTTCCTCCTATAAATACAAACTTAGAAACATGTTGTTTTACCCCATAATTCATATAATATATACTTCTAATAGGCTCATAACTATAGAAAATTTACAAAGCAAACCTCCGAAAATATTCAAACTTATGTGCTTTGAAATGCCTAAAAAACAAAGATGCATGGATTATACCCAAACTCCTTTGCATGGAATTACTACAATTTGAACTTTTGTTAAGACACTCAATACATATAATTTCCTTGGCAAAGCTCCTATATTTTTGGTGTCTATGTAAGTTGAGTTGCTTGTGCAACAAAGATTATCAATAATCTATCGATTCATTCCTAGCTTTTTCCACTATGTGTAAGTAGTTCATTTCATCCATATGCATCCAAATAGTGTTTGCCTCAATTAATAGAATTAAACATTTGCTCCAGTTGACACCCCGACCCTCCCTCAAATTTGACTTCTAAGAATATAACTCTAAGTGCCCTTAATTACATTACATCTCCATTATAGTACTACACTTCTTCCATTCTACTCCTACTAAATAATACACCTAAATTCAATCTTTAATGAAGCCATCTCATGTTGTCTCCCACAATTCTAAAAAATAAACCTTTCATAACATTCTTCAATGAGACCTGCACAAAGTATCCCCAGGTTTAAGGCACATTGCACTTCAAAGACTTCAACTCCTTGTAGTTATCGATCTTGTTTATTCCCATTTTGTCAAGCTTACTACTATTCTCAAAGCTATTTTGAAGTTCTTGTAGCATTCTCCTCCTCAAAAACTTATCCAAATTGTTCCATTTTCTCCTAATATGTTTCAAATATGCAACCTCAATGTGACAGTAAGTAGTGAAGTATCGATATACAACCCATCTCAATTATTTTCTATAGTGGTGACACTATAGCAATTTTTCAACAACAACTAAAATTACAACGAAATTCAATCACACCATAACATCATCAAGATTAAGGAAGTAGTAAACATTACTGAAGTTAGTTCTCCCAATACATTCTTTATTTTTTGGAAATTAAACATCCTAACAACTTGGGTGTAACATCTCCTTTTAATCCATATCATGTGCATTGTATAACTACATGATCCAAGGGATGTTTACCAACATCAGGAGATATGGGTGGCTCCTTCACGGTGAATTAGCTAGCATTCTCCTCATCTTGAACCTACCTACTTGAGGAATACTCCATGCTTAATTACCATTGTACATAGTCGTCTCCTACACTTTTATGCCCATTAAGCCCTTGATCTTGAGTTTGCAATGTTTTCTTCCTCTCCCAAGGTCTTTGTTCTAGGAACCCAATAAAGCATAGATGTACACTTTTTTGTCCCATCAACTTTGGACCTTAACTTCCTTATATATTATTGTTGCATATTTCTTTCCAAGATTCTCTTCTCAATATTCTTCTGCTTTCTTTCGAAGTTGACATTTCCAATCCTCCTTAATTGTGCCTTTTGAAATAATCATTACTTTTCTAGACTGTACTACTATCCATGCCCTTAAACCATGACACCTACCTTCTCCATCACTTTCCTCACTCTCACTAGCACTTTTTTCCTTTTTCTCTACTTGCTTAGGAGTTTCCTCTATAATTCATATTTTTTTGCATAAGCAATAATATGAGAATTTTGCATTGACATATACGATGGAGACATTTTAGATGGACGTCCAACCTCCTCAAAAGTAAAGAAAATTAAGGGAAACCCCTCGTATTAAAATTTTTTAAATGAGTTACCCAAAAGTCTATTGAGCCACATGTTTACTTTAAGTGGTTTTGATAAGTCAAATATTGCACAAGCTCTGGTAAAGGATGACCTCTGCATATCAATCATCTATTCATCTATTAGTATTATCTTCTTAAATGCCTCAGCTTTGTGAGGAATATTCATCATATGGGTTTCATAGGAGACATTGTCACAAGGTTGAAACTTAAATAAGTTAACGAATGGGCACCAGAAGAGTAGAGCCTATGGCTTAATTTAACTTAACAAAAAAAGCTTATTAGGTATAGACATAGCAAGAATTGATTGATTGAGAGCTTCTTTTTTGTTGTACTTACGATACATTAATGTATTAAATAAGTACATTAACTTGGTTAAAAGGTCTAGATATTCTATAAAAATTTCAATGTGATGGGGATAGAGCAATGTAATTATTAGTCTTCAATGAGAAATTCCTAGTAAGTGTTAATCTTTACTCATATTGAGTACATACTTGCCCTTTGAAAACACTACTTGTTGCTCTTACCAGTTGAATGGTCCAGTGAAGCATTCAAATTGATGTAATGTGGGTCATCACTTAGGACTGCTAATGTAGGAATGAGGTGTCACTTTAATAGAGACTTGACTTGGTGCAATGTGGAAGTATCACACCTTGTTTGTATCTCTAGGCTTTGTTTTGTGCCCTTTTCCCGAGTCATAGTGAAGCTTCAATGGTGCAAATTGTGCTTAGCCATGTGTTATTTGGACATGTTGTTGCCTCTAAATGATGTAGCACATTGTGCCAAACCATGCCCCCACATTATCTTTTTGTGCATTCAGCATGGCTAGCCCAACAAGTAAGACATGTTTCTTGTGGAATTGCAAAAGTTTTTAGTGATTAACATAGTGTTTCTTTGTGGTTCGCCAAGTTTTGTGCTTGCAATTTTCTTGTATTATTGACGCTGATCTTGGACAAAATTTTGTAATTATATGAGTGTGCCCAATTTCTTTAATTTGGTATGTTCCACTTTTCACTTAAGTCAAAAGCAATTGGTTCATTATAGTAATGGCTATAGTTGAGCTTGATTTAATCTCCATTATTTAGACATTAGGAAGTAAGCTTTTAAGTAGTTTCATTACTTCTAGAGTAGTAATAATCTTCATTCCTAAAGCTACATCAGAAACAAATTTCTTTCTAGCAATAGTAATAAGTCTACACATGTCATCACAAACAACAATGCAATTTTAGCAAAGGGATCAACCTACAAAACTACACCACAATTGATTTTAACCAAATCCATTGGAGGAGGGGTCCAATAGGTTGTAAAACTAGCCCGTCAAGGCTACAAGAGGTCCTATTGGAAAAAGTTGGAGAGTTGAGACAAGTAGCAATAGTAAAGTAATTTGAGTATCTTTTAGAGTATAGTTGAATTAAGAATCTTATCCACTTGTTCTTCTATTTTCTTACAAAGCCAAGGGTGAATAATGCCAAAGCAATGAACTTAATTGTATGATAAGAAATAACCACCTGCACACTTAAAGACATTTAGTTTTGAGGCTTAATTAACAAAGTAACATCCTTGTCATTTACCTTATCGAGTGTGAAACTGTCATTTACGAAGTTGCTGAACCGTAATTCATTTGTACTGTGGCACCACCACAAGCAATCCTGCAAATCACTATTCACATCATTGACAAAATCTTTGACATCTCAATCCCTTATGCATGAAGTTAGTTGCAAATAAGAAGTAAATTTGACATTAATCTCCATAAGAAGATGCTAATCGAAGGCTACACATAAACTTTTCAAAGCCACATACTCCATATTATGAAAATTATAGCTTGTATGCATGCTGTTGTGAATGGTCTTTGAGTACACTACCTTATCCTTACTCAATTGTAATCACAACACATCTCTTTCATTTTGTTTAGCCCAAGGGAAATGCACAATACAAAATATCAAAGAAAATGAGAATAAACTCTCTATTTTTTATGATCCCACAAACGAAGCCCCTTAACCAAATCTTTTATAAGAAGATGGTCCGCCTCCATGTTAAGATTGGTCTGACACAATGAAATAGGAAGGATGCCAAGCTGATTAGCTAACAAGAATGAAATTGAATTTAAGAAGGATGCCAAACCAAATGCCCAAAAAGAATGAAAGTAAATTACTAACAACAATCTTACAAATAGTATTTCTTATTATCCATGTGCTTGCAATATTGACTAACTTACACATATGAGTGCATCACAAGGAATATAAAAAGTATTGCTTGTCATGAAGTACTTGGATTTGATGGACTGAATCCATAAACAATCTTCCCAAACCAAAACAAGCCCATGTTTTGCAATAAATGCTAACTACTAGGTTAAGAAACTCTAGATTTTGAGTCCTTTATATCACTCTAAATAAATGAGTGAGCAAAATAATTCATAAGAATAGTAGCTAACACCATGTTTATCATGATAATGCATCTTGTCATCCATAGTGACCTGATAATCCATCTTAGCACATAATGTTAACATAATTAATAATGAAATTGAAGTCTTTTTTTATAGTTTAGTTGTTACAATTAGTATGCTAAGATATTTTAATTAAGTAGCTTAACATGTAAGTAATTTTTTTATATCATCTTCTTCACCAACATTCCATGCCCATGTTAAAAAATACTCTAGATTTGTTAAGATTGGCCAACTAGCTGGAGTGATGCCAACACTACTCTATAATATATCAAATAGTCCTCACTGTGACGTAAGTTGTAGGTGTAAAGTCATGATATCATCGCCATATAGAAGGTGTGTTATCATAAGCTAGGATATTCCAATCCTGACCCAATCAAAGCAATGTCCTCATGCTTGTATTGAGTAAGTCATAAGAAATACTTAAAGATAATAATAAAAAGGTATGATAGGAGAAGACATCCCTACCTCAGACCTTTTGTTGCTTCAATCCATTATAGATTGTTACCATTAAACATAATTCAAAATCTCAATACAGTGATACAGTCCTTAATCCAATCACACTAAAGAGTTGGGTACTATAAATTCTTTAGCATATCCAATGCAAATTTCAAGTTATTCTTATTATAAGACTAGTCATATTTAACTTTAGTACCATCAAACCTTCTTTAGAAATCCAAAGTGTATCCATGTAGTCATTTCTTGTGTCAAGAATATATTATCTAATACAAAATAGCTAATACCAAACCTAGTTGTTCCCAGACAGTAATATTAGAAGCACCATCTTCAGTCTTCCAACCAAAAGTTTTGTAACAATTTTGTGAATCACACTATAGAGACTAATGGGATTGAAATGGTTGGGTTTAGATGCATCATGAAATTTATGAATAAGAATGACTAGAATGGCTTTGAAATGTTTGGGCATAATGCTTTCTTTAACAAACTATTTCACATCTTTGATAATATCTATTTGTGTGATGTTTTAATAACCATTCACAAACTTAGTAGAGATGTCATCCACACAAGAGGATTTATTTAATTTGATGGATAATATTGTACTTCTAATCTCATCATCACCGTTTGAATTGGTAAGTGAGGCCACATATTCATTACTTATAGTTCTCAATGTCCAGAAGGCTAAGGGAGGCACATATTGCCGATTGTTACACCACTTCTTGCTAAATAACTATATACAAAAGTCTTTGATCTCAATTGGCGATGTCACTAATTCCCCACTTCTATTTTTACATTGGTGGATATAGCTGCTCTAGGATGTAGATGTTCTCTTCAAAAAATGCATGTTCTGGTCTCCAAAAGTGGACTAATGAAGCTCAACACACTGTCACTACCATGCTCCTTCTAAAACCATGACATTATAATTGGAAACCAGACATCATGCCATAAGATTGTGTTTCAACTCAATTAAGTTGTTTATAGATTTCATAATTAAAGCTCTTGGATTTTCTATCTTAATCGGAGTAGCTTACAAAGGATATTACCAAGTTTAGCTTCACTCCATTTATTAAATGTTGACAATGCTTTCCTAAATTTAGGGGACAAAATGTCTGTGGTGTTACCTTCAATAGTCATTCTCCAAGCAATATACACATCATTTGTGCATTGTTGAAAGGATAACTAGATGCTTTCAAAATGGTTTCTTCTAAAAATTGTCTAAACATTAGAAGTAATAGGTAGTAGTTCAAGCTAATGTGGAAGTTGTGTCACAGTAGTGCTTTGAAAGGTTTGCATACCATCAATAATCATGGAAATTCTATCTAATCCTTCATCAATAATCATGGAAGTTCCTTATTATCACACCAAGTAAATTGATTCCCAACAAAACGTAACTCAGTTAGATGTTAATCATGAATGATGTTAGAGAACTCATATTGAGCCTATCCACCACTAAATTTCTTTCCACTTTTTTTCACTTCTTATGCAAGGCAATGCAACCCCCTACAATAATTAATGTTCCTCCAAGATCTTTAGTATTTCTAATTTGGTCCCAAGCTAATCAACTTTTAATATAATCTTTTGATGCATATGAAGCACAATATTGCCAAATCTCATTACTGTCCAATCTTATTGGAACAATAACCATCTATTAAAAGTAATCCATAATCTCAAGCTTGAACGAATTTTTGCAAAATACTATATTGCCCCTAGATAAGAGTTCCAAACAAGGCAACTACAAAGGAAATATTCTCCCTTACTATGTAGTACAACTATCCATGAGATTTTGCTGCTTTAATCACCTTGAAATACTAAAAAAGAGATCATAATTGATTGATATAAATACATTTCCTCTAGGCAAGAGCGATACCTTTGCCACACTTCCTATCCAAATTCATGAAATTGCTCACAAAATTTTGAAACAACAAGCCTTCATAGAGAATGTTATAGAAGTTTGTAGTCAATAAAATACTAACCCAATTGAAAATGTGCCTTCCTTATGTCAAAAAAAAATAACATATAACTTATCCCACAAACACGGTCATTAAGTAATGCATTGAAACCCATTCGATCTAGCATCCACCCACAACCAAAGTCCAATAATGCTGCTTTTAGACCAATTTTACATTTGGATCAAACTTATAAGGTGTATTTGAGTTCCAAATCATCCCTTTTTACTTTTGAATGAACCAATAGCTTTGGAACTAATTATGTGTAGCCTCAATTCCTATATATTCAAAGCTACACTCAATCTTGAATCTTAATACAAAGCACTCCAATTTCAAACCTAAACTAGAAGTTAAATTGTAGTGCCAAATTATGTTGTGGCATTTAAAAAAAATTACTTCCCACCATGCACATCGTTGAGTCCAAATGAAACGATTGAGAAGTTTCAACATAACAACAATCATGACACAACCAATAATATATCCTAAACTTTGTACATATAGGAAATAAACGATGCTCACCTTAGATGTAGTTCTAACTACTGCTTGATCTGTTGCTCGTCACACCTTTGAACAAATTATTTGTATACCTCCCATAGAAAAGTTTAGCATCATTGATCCACACATTCCTAAATAAATGTTCAAAATAGCTAAAGTTGAGTGAGCAAAGACACAAATAATATGATCTGTTCACCCTAAACAGACACATGCATAAAGCATCATCTTTGTAATAAAAAATTTAGTAGTCTTTGAAAAGCTCCCTCCACCATTCTCCATCCAAACCCTATGGTTTTATTTATAGCAGGGAAGATTATTGAATGCCATTTCATTTATATGCTAATTTTTTGAGACAAAGCTAAGACTCTAGACCCTAAAGTTGCTATTCTTCTTATCAAAATACTTTTTGGCCTCACCTAGATAGCCATGAGGCTATTTTGATAAAGGAGATCTCACCCTTACAAACTTTTTAGTAAAGTTCATATAGGCCCACCCATTGGGGCTCTTTTGCAAAGCTAGCAAATCATAATTTCCAATTTGTTTTAGTTGTAGTTGGTTTATAGAGACAAACTCCTTTCTTACATAATAATTCTACTAATAACTAGCCAAGGCCAAGGCATGTCAGAATGTTTTCTTAAAATCTATAGTGACATAGTTTCTCAATCATTCCTACATAGAGTACTACCTCAAGTATTGTACTCCCTATTTCCTATATAAAATGAGCCTCTTTTATTGATGAAAGAGAAACTTCCAAAGCTATTGATAACTGTAGCTATTCTACAAACAATGAAGATTTCCCCCTCCTAATGGCTCTAGCCAAGCTTAAGCTTAGCCCTATTGGAGAGGTGAGGCCACTACTCAATGCTTTGACTGATCCTTTGTTCACCTATTTTGTCTACCTTTTTACTTTTAAATTTTATAAATTACCTAGGAGTTCTCCATCCTTATATTCATTTTGCTTTTCATAAACATAATTAAAATCAATCCACATTGCCACAATGACTTTTGCCCTTTTTCTGAGCTCCTAGTCTGACCATAGCATTGCATGAATTTGAATAACATCATAGCTCTACCTGTTGCTCCAAATTCTTCTAATATGTGTACAATCGATATTGCCCTCCATCACATCATTATAATTGATGGACGTGGCTTTTTAATTGTAATAGGATGGCCTATTCTTTAATTTTTTTGCTTTGATACCCATTCAACCATTAGTTTACCCCATTATGCCCCTCTTGCTTGGTGTGAGCCATTCCACTTTCCATTTCTTCTATCATATTCTCATATTTGTATTACTTTCTTGACTCTTACCTTCTTATATCTTTACTTACTATAGCCCTCTACTATTATGATGTTGTAATTAGCTATCTCTTTCTTGGTTAGAGTGCCATCAAAGGTCCTAGTCCTTATCTTTTCACATCATGCTTCTTTATAATCATTTGCATCAAAAAAACTTCCCCATTTTTATCATGATTATATCTACATTCAAAGGACATGATTCTTTAATTGCCATGATATTATGTATAGATTCACCTAGTATACATAATTCAAAAACATGCCCCACCATACCACACTTGCAACAAATAATAGGTAATCCTTTATGCACAAACTACTAAAAAGTTTGTCCCAAGGGTATATTAATCCACATTCCTTCTCTAAGCTTTTTTGAAAGGTCCATTGTAACACACTCTATGACAAAGGATGATCTCTAAATATCTATCATCGAGTCATCGATATGAATAAGATCCCATACAACTTTGGCATTGTGTAAAATATTCTGCCCTAATACATACGAGGGAGCTCTATAAAATGAATCTACATCAAACAACACATCATCTCTAAAGTATCGAGTTTTAATTGAGTGGTCCACATGTCTAACCCAATTGAAAGGCCAATAATCTACCATGGTCCACGAACTAAACATGATATTTATTTGTAATTAAATCAATGTGCAAATCAAAACATCTAGTGGACAAGTTTAGAACCCGAAATTCTCTTAAATGGCCACATCTATGTTGTACTATTCTTGCTATCTTTTGAATGGAAAAATAGTCATCATATGCTCTAAACTAGTGGATATGAATTCATTTTTCACATGCCTCATTTGATAGATATATTTCATTATTAATCAAGAAGAACATATCCTTTGGTACTAATAGCATACATTTATGTACTAGTTAAAAATCTCATAGTTCGACCTTTCTTTAGGTTGGTCAACCCACCTTTTGATGCGCATTGCCCACCTCGATCTTTTTTTGGTACTACGGTTTAGCAATAGCTGACCTAGTTATCCCCTAACCATGGCTACCATGAAAAAATTAGTGTTCAAAGTAAACCCGTGCTCTACATATATTATCATGGGATAACATCACATGATTTTGATCCTATTATGTCGACCATCAAGATTAGAATCATGGGCATTTGCATTTCATAGTAAAAGGTGAAATTTTGGATTAATTAAAGATGAACCACTATAAAAGGATTTGTCAAAGATTTTTATTAATAATGAATGAAAGTTGGTGCTCAAAGAAACTTAGATATCATCCTAGTCCTATCCATAAGAAATTTTATCTAAGGATTTGTTGATGTTGCACTTTGGACTCAATGAACAGCTTATGAGAAATCAAAGTCTTTGATTTCATTCATAAGGTAATGGTTGTTCCCTACATCATACTTACCATAAGGAGGTTCTTAGTTGAAGTAGTTTTGGAATGGGCATTTTTTAGTCTCAAATAAAATCATTCAAAAGTGTGTTATGAGCTACCTAATTTGTAGCTTTATTACCTTGATGCTTTATGTGAGATTGTTTGAAGGACTTTATTCCTAAGGCATATGTAATAAGCCTATGGAAAGATCTATTATTTGTTGTTGACAAAAGTAACTGGTTAACTATAGCGATGGATATAGATGAATCTAATTCAATCAATGCTACCTCAATATTTGGAAGTAGAGTTCTTAGAAGTTCCATTATTTTGAGAATAATAATAACACCCATGGATGAAGCTGAACTTGGAACTAGGGTTTCTCCTAAAATAGTAATAGGTCTACCCATGTCATCCTATGCAACAATATGAATTCCTACATTCATGTAATCTTGCATATTTATGTTCCAAATGAACTTACTCCAACCAATTGGAGAAGTCTAATAAGGGGTAATAAATTGCCTATTAAGGCTAAACAAGCTTTATTGGATGTTATTGAAGAGTTGTAGTAAGCTACAGCTACATTGTGAATGTTCCCTTCATAGACATTGAATTAAGGAGCTCAAAAATGGAAGTGATGTCCCTATGATTAATCTTACTTATGGTGAAGAAATAAATAATGAAGCTACTTGGCTAGAGTTTTTTCATAATAAGGCACTCATATAAAATATATGACATGTCTATATTGGTAGTACATCCCCAAAGAAAAAAGTTTAAATCCCTCAATACCTTTAAAATAAAGCAAAGTCCAAGTAGGAAAAAGATTTATTTTTGGGTATGCATGCACTTTACAAATCCATATGACCTCCTTCCTTGATGGATTATGGCTATGTACATGCTATTATATATACTCATTCAGTCCAACACAATATCCTCACTCAATTTGAAGCATATCATATCCATTTCATTGAATTTAGAACATGAACAATGCAAAATAAAAAATAGCAAATCAAGCTCAAATAACTTTAAAATCTTTTTGTGATCCCACACCCTGTGCTCCCCAACCAGCTTGAAATGTTAGATGTTTCACATTCATGTTCAAATAGCTGGCTAGATGCTATAGGAAGGATGTAAAGAAAATATCCAAAAAGCGAAAAAAAAATTTCTTGTAGCCAAACAGTTTTGTTTGTGTTCTAGTAAGCATTATATTGAGTCACTTATGCTATAATATTTAACATGAGGATTGTGAAAAGTATTATTTCTTAGAAAGAATTTGAACCTGAAGGTCTAAACTCATAAATACTCTTCCTAAGCTTTAACTTATCAGCAGTATTTTATAATCAATGCAAACTACTAGGTTGACAAACTACAAACTACAAGGCTAGCACATTCCTTAAGAAGAGTTACCATTTCCCAATAGCTATAGTGTATTGTGTTACTATCATTTGAATAGCTCCACAAGTAACGACATGAAAATTTCTCCAACTTTCACTCAAAATTAATGTGTGGGCTAGGTAAAAAGTAAGAATAGTAGATAACATCAAGTTGATAATGAAAATATAGCCAACCATTGATAGTGACTTAATCATCCATCTTGACATAATCTTGAACATGATTGATAATGAAATTGAAGTCTTTTTTTCTAATATTAGGTTGCTGCAATTAGTATGTCTAAATATTTTAATTGGGAGACTTGATGCATATGTAGTTTACTCACAATCATCTTCTTACTCTTGCATTACAACCTCTTACTAAAAAACACTTTGCATTTGTTCAGATTCACTTCCTAACCTGATTAATGGCCATACTTCTCCATAATATCTTCAACATTTCTCACTACAACACAAGTTGTAGGTACATAAAGACTTTGTCAACATATAGAAGGTGTGTAATCATAGAGGAATGTCAAATCTTGAACGTAATCAAGGCAACATGATCAACTTGGTACTGAATAAGTCATTAGAGATACTTAGATACAATAATAAAGAGGTGTGGCAAGAAAGGTTATCCTTTTTTAAGACTCCTAGTTGCTTTGATCCATTGATAGATAGATACTATTAAAAACAATCTCAAATCTCAGTTTACTAATACAAGTCTTAATCAACCACACCAAGGAGTAAGGAAACACAAGTGCTTTATCATATCTAATACAAATTTTTAATTTACATCATCATAACCCTGATCCATATCTAATATTAAGGCCATCAAATATTCTACAAAAGTAGATAGGTGCAAACGAGTAGCCATTACCTATGCCAAAAAAATAAAATTATGTATAACATGGCATAGCACAAAAGCAACGTGCTCTCTGGAAGCACCACTTTCAAACATGTGACCACATGTTTTTCCAATACTTTATAAATTACATTGTAGATGTAAATGAGCTAGAATTTCTTAGGTTTGGTTGCCCTTTGAACTTTTGGGATCAGTATGACCAATACACCAAAAGTACTCCCCACTTTTTCCACACCTTTAGGAGAAGACAGTACACTCATATTAAAGGGGCTAAAAAAATGAAACTAAGGAGTGGTATCAACAGTGAATAGCACAACCAAACCTCCTTTTGTACAACCAGATATCCTTTTTGTACAACTTTAGGAGAACACATCTCCTAATGGCCATAAGTCTGTGTACACCTTTAAGGGAAGACCAAATCTAAAAGCCTGTCTATAAAACAAAGGTGCATGATGACTTGCATTGTCCATGTCAGGAAGGACATATGACAAACTCTCACATTTGTCCAAAAGGGTTGATGGCCATGGCTTATTATAGGGCCAAAAAGAATTCCCAATAGTAACATCACATTGTTTATGTATAAAGTTATCTTAAACAATAATTTCACTATTATAGTAATGACAACCTATGTCATCTTTGAATAACCATGTAGTAACTCGGTTGAGATGTCATCCATACTAGGGCATTTATTTTTTTATGGACATCATCACAGATCTGAGCTCATCATCACTGGAAGGGTGGAAGAGGCTTATATTTCACATGGTTACATTGCTTTTTGCTAAAATAATTACATAACAATGTCTATAATTTTAGTTGGAGAAGCCAATCATTTTCCAATAACATTTTTAAGTTGGTGGAAATAGCTTCTCTAGGTAGTAATGGTAGGTGCCGCCTAGAAGAAACATGTGTCAGACCCCAAGGGTGGTTGAATTATGGTTGGCACATTGTCACCACCAATGATCATCTAAAGCCATGATAGTGTGATAAAAAATTCACTAAGCCAAAAGACCATGCTCTTGATTAATTAAGCCACCCATAAATTCCTTAAGTTGATGATCTTGGATTTCCTTTTCCAAGTAGCCATGCTTATCAAGCATGCTAGTAAGTTTTACTACACTCTATTTCTTCAGTACTGCTAATTACTACATTTAGTGAACAAACAATCAATTGATTTTCCTCTAATAGTCCTTTTTTAAGTTAGAATCACTACATTAGTTGATTGGGAAAAGAGTAACTAGTTGTTTTTGCCTAATAATGATTGTCAAAATCATATCTAATAAGAAATGATCTGAGCTGATGCATTGGAGGTGCGTAATAGTGTTTCTTAGGAAGGCTTGCATACCAGCATTATTAATAAAAGTTGTATCTAACATTTCATAGATATGGGCATTGCCCTCTTTGTTATTGCACCAAGTAAACTAATTTCCAATGAAACCAAAGTTATTTAGATTGAAAATTAGAATACATTGAAGTCCCTTACAACAAGTAATGCTCAAATAAACTTATTAGTATCTCTAATTTCGTTTGAAGCTAATTAATGGATTATATGACCTTTTGATACATATATAGTACAACATTACAAATGTCTTTTCTATCAGATCTCATCTAGATAGTAACAACCTATGAAGGGTGATCTACTATCTTAAGCTTGACAAAATTCTACCATAATACTATAGTGCCATCAGATAACCTAGTCAAATGATGAGCAATGTAAATCTAGTTTCTACTTAAAATCAAATCCAACTAATACCAATTAAAAGACTTCACACAAGTTTCCAAATAACAACTTTAGAGACCTTATTCTTCTTTACCAAATTCTATATGTAACCACACGATTTAGCTGCTTCAATCCCCTATATATTCAACACTATAAATAAGATCATAATTTATTAACAAAAAAAACATTTACATTGAACTTAATAGTTTCCCTTACTGTACACCCCATCCATGCAACAATTGCATTTTATAGGCACAACAATTCCATATCAACACATAGTGCTAAGATAATTCATGAAATTGATCACACATTTGGGATAAAGCTTGCATTCCAAAATTGAGTTATTCAAATTGATTGCCAATAAAACAATAACCAACAATAATATGTGCACCTCCTCCATCAAATAAAAACAACAAATCACCTACCATGCCATAACAGTAATCAACTAATGCAACGAAAACCATCCAATGCAGCAACTACACATAGCCACTACCCAATATTGCTACATACAAACTTGATATACACTGAGGTTACATGAAAATGGCTTGCTAAAGTGCCAAAGTTTCCCTTTTCTTGAAATGTAATAATAATATAAGATTATTTCTAGTAATAATGACTTTATATTTATAACTACACTAATCCCAATATCTAGCTACATACTTGTACAAATTCTCACTTGGAAAAGAATTTGAATTCTAGCCCCTAACCATGTAATAGCATCTAAGAAAGTAATTTGTTTCCCACCTTGCACAACAATAAGTCCAATTGGAGCAAACAAGATTGGTGAATGTTGTAGTCATAACAAACTTCAACTCACTATGTCAATAGACTAAATGTCTCAAAAGTAGATGCTATTTCTATAGGTCACCCATCAAAAGATATACATATATTGCACTGGCTTTCTTCACATATGAGATGAGTCAGGCTCTCAACTCCTCCATTACTAACTTGTGTTTAATTTGTAGCTACCACATCTTTGCTAAATTTTTTTGCACTCTTTCTACATTGCCATTTAAAGTGGTTGATGAACACAAAAATTATTCAAGACTCCTAGCAAGTGCTACTGAGAAAATAAGGGTAGCCATGACTGGAACTTACTCATTGCAATTGCCAAAAAATTAAAGTGACATCTTCTAGCAGCAATTTCCACATTACATATTGAGCTCCCCCTCTACAAATGACCTTCCACATCATGCAGCTTTTATTATAGTATGTAGAATATTGTTAACACAATTTTACTTGAGTAGTAATTGTTTGAGACTAAGTAAGGATGCCATCCCCCAAAGAAGATAATTCCATTGATAACACACACTTCGGCCTTGCTTGGATAGCCATGAGTTCATGTTGAGTAAGGAACTCTAACCTTAATGAATATTCTAGCATAATTTATTAGAGACCTTCATTTGAAGCTATCTCTCAAAGCTAAAAAACCACAACTTCTAGTGGGCACCTATTTCAATAGTTGAATCAAAACAACCCTTTTCTAAACACAATGACTAAATAAGTGAACCAGCTCACCAAAACATAAAGATGTCTTACCTTCTAGCCACTAACCATATTATTTATCCCATGACCAGATGTTGCATAATACTATCCACAATATTTCTTCCAATGACATGTTTTGATGGCTCTTAGAGCATGTCAGTATTGTTGCAATGCATGGATAATAATATATGTAATAGTAGCATAGAGAGCAAATGGACCTTTCCTCAATAATTACTTGGGCAAAGTACCATGACATCCACATCAACTTGATTTTTTCAAACCATCCTCCATCAAGCACAACCAAAAGAAATGGAAGTCCTCTCTTTTGCAAGTACGAAACAAGCCTCTACTCTGAACAAAGGAAATATAATGATAATCAAACCTATCCTAGTACTTTTATGTAATTCAATGATATTGAGCATCATGTTTATGTAATTTCTTATTAACCCATAATATAATGCAATAGTAGAAAATTTAACTAAATGTAATTCCTTAGCCTTTTGGATTTGCAACCCCATTGAAATCAGTAGCTCCTGAAGTGAGTTAAACTCCTTGTTGTTAGTCTCCCCAGTTGTGAAATGTACAATTGCAAATTTGGTCTCCTACAATTCTTTAGTCAACCTGCATTCCCAAAAATATTGCATAACATTCTCTAACACCATACAACCCCATTGACACAAAATTTCCATCTCAATTCATCTCATGCATAACAAAGAATGGGTTGGAAGAAGATTTAATAATAGTCTCCACATAAATACACTTACTTGAGGCTATATTTTAAATTTCCATACCCAAGCCACATCTTCCCATGTTTAATTTTGGCTACTATAGATGTCACTATAAATACATCAAGCTTCTAGCATTGTACGCTCAAAATGACTAAAGTAAAGAACATCCATATTTTTTGATTTTTTTCCATGAAAGATGCATAATCTAATCAAAGAATGTGGATACGAATAGCTGATGCAATTTATTATGGTTCCATTGTTCTAATCCTCAATAATTGCTATCACTAGAGTGGGATGCTTGATGTCCATGTTGATAAATGTTGGTCATACAATAATAGAAAGATATCCCAACCTTTCATCCTTCATGAAAGTCACTCGCTTCCCCTTGACAATAGACTAAATTGTATTCTCACTAGTCCATGGCATCACTTTACACAACAGCTTACACATATGCGAAGCCCGACATAGCATACATATCATTTTATGACCCAATATTTGGATCTAAATGCTCTATATGATAACACATCCTCCTACACCAAAACCTACCTATAATTCTTAATAACTAAAGCTACCTACCACTTTAATAAGCTCTGAATTTTAAGTCCACATTGCTTAGGACGTATTACGAAATTCCTATTTCCATAATCAATAAAACTATTTGAATTACAACCACTCTACGAGTACCTTGCCATCACCTTTTTTGACATCTCCATAATGCCATTTAGATTAAAAGAATGGCCTAAATAATATGTTGAAAGAATAGCTAGCATCAAATTAATCAAGGCAATCTATCCCACCATCAATAATGACTTAATCCTCCACCTCGATACACAATACTTACCTTTATCAATAAGGAACTTAATGTCTTTGTTTTATTATTTAGTTGCTACAATTGAAACTCCTAAATAATTTGGTTGAGTTAGTTGGTTCTTATGCAACATCCTAATAATCATCTTCCTATGCTTGTAGTCCATACCTTCACTAAGTAGTAGTCTAGAGTTGCTAAAATTGATAACTTCGCTATAGTTTAGCTATTATTTCTTCTTTATGTCTCGAACAGTCCTCGTTGGAGCACACATTATAGTGCGTAAATCAAAATGCCATCAACATAAAGAAGGTTAGTAATGATCAGTGAGGATGTGTTAATCCTGATTCCAATAATGGCATTAAGTTGAACTTGGTGCATAATCAGTCAAGAGAAATATTCTAATATAATTATGAAGATGTAAGGCAACAAAAGACATCCTTGCCTAAGTTCCTTAGTTGTTTCAGTCCATGGAAGTGGCATCCCATTCCATTAAATGCCAAACTTAAGTTTCATAATACATACCTCCTCTCAATCACACAAAATATTTGAAAACCTTAACAAATTTCACATGTCAATGAAAAATTCTAGTTTACCTTGTAGTTGGCCTGATCCTTGTCCAACTTCAATACCACAAGCTCCTCTTTGGAAGAAGATAAGTTTATGCAAGATGCCATCTCCTATGCCAAAAATTTGTGATCCAATATCATATGACAAGTCACAAAAGCCACTTGTTGCCTTGCAATGATACAAGGAAGTGCCAACTTCAATCTACTTGCTAAGATGTTAGACACAATCATGTATATCACATTACATTGAATAACCAATCTAAATTGTTCAAGGTTTTAGGACCCTGTACTTTGGGAATTATAATAACTAGTATGCCTTTCCATCTCTTAGCAAACAACTATCAAAGAAGAATTGTTTTATAGCTATGACAACATTGATCTTGGCAATATTCTAATAATTGTGAACAACTCTATAAATATGATACCCATGCCTAAAGCTTTATCTTTTTTAATATAAATAATGGTACTCTTGATCTCCTCTTCTACAGTTAGGGACATTAAAGCTTCTTCTTGCTCACTACTAATAGTTCTTAAAGGCTAAAATGTGCAAGAGGATTATACAATTCCAAATTTCACCATTTCCTACTCAAGAACTACATAAGGATATGTTTTAATTTTAATTAGGGAAGCCACTATTCTCCACTATCATTTTTAAGCTGATGAATATAATTGCACCTAAAAATAAATGTAGTTACAACATTAAAAAACACATCTTCTAACCCCTAAGGCTAGTAATGTATGTCAGCATGTTGCCACCTTAAATCTTTCTCTATGATCATAGAATGGTAAGAAGAAACATGAAGTGCCAAAAGTTTATTCTCCATTATTAAACCCATCTCGTACTCTTTAAGTTGTAATGTCAAGACTGCTTGCTCCAAATGGCATGGCTTATTAAGAATATTGCCAAGTTTAATAATACTTCAATTTTATAAAGTTGATAAAGCTCTATGGATTTTAATGGAAAGTCCAATCATAGGTTTATCCCTAATAATACATTTCTACACACCTACACCATCTCAAAAGAATGCAGAAATGATGGCCTGACATTTTTAGATTGGAGTGTTGGTTCCATCTTCTTTAATGGTAGCCATTCAAAAAAATATGCAAAGGAAAAAGGTCAAAGCTAACATGAGGAAGATGAGTCACTATATTTCTTAGGAAAACCCATACCCACATCTTTCAAGAAGGCCATATCCAATCTTTCCCAAATTTGTGTCTTACCTCCCATATTTTTCCTCCATGTGAACTTATTATGAATAAATTCTGAATTAGTAAACTCTAAATCCTATGTGAAACTTGAGAAGTTGGATTGAGCATACCCACTATTGAACCCTACTTTTTTCTCATTTGACTCCAACAAAATATTAATGTCCCTTGCCATAATCAATAGTCGACCTAGCTTTGCAATTTCTCTAAATTGGTCATACTTGGTGAGTCATATGATCCTTTGATGTAAAGGCAATGTAACAAGCCAAGTGGTACTGCTACCAAAATTCACAAGGTACATTCATCTATGAGGATGATCATATAATCACCGACTATCTTGATGAAGAAAAAATGAAACAGCTATAATTTCTTCCCAACAGTGAGTGTGCCTTTCTTCTATCAAAATTCTTCATTGTAGTTTCCAAGAAAGTGACAATACTTACACTGTATTATCTTACAATGCATTACAAATAGCAATGAGACTCTATCCCTATAATTCCCCAAATATTTCAAACTACTAATTCAACCATATCTATTGAAGTGAAAGGATTAGAGCATGCTTATAAGCCAACTATTCCAAAATAACACATACCAAATATCACTTGTGTAACAAAATGCACCACACACATATGACAGCATCACTGACTACATTTACACTTTGTACTGGAATTCCAACTCCAATATGATTTCCACTCCTTGTAGCCTTGCTACTCACCAAAAACATATGCAAAATTATGGAGTAATATTGTGCTTTTTATGTCTTCTAATTCTATATTCCCCATCCCACGTTAAAAACTATTATGTATTCGCAAATAAACTGTGCTATCAATCTTGTTAATTAAAGTATTTCAATATTATAACATTTGTGTAGTGCACAAGTCCACAAACTAGAAAAACTACATGTTCCTTTATTTAAAATAAGTTGACAGAATTTTCTCCTCAAAAGAAACCTATAGTAGTACATTCACATTATGTTATGTAGACTCCAAAGGTTTCCACCTTTATAGACTAGAATACTAGCACCCATATGATTTTCACTTCCTATAGCCTTCCTACTCACCCTAAAACATAAGTAGAAATATAAAGTAGAGCTCCATTCTACATGTTTTCTGATTCCACAAACCCTTATTCCACTTTTGAAAACTGTTACGTGAAAACAACCTACCTCTGCTTTCAATCATGTTTAGTAAGATGTTATAATTTTGCCACATTGATGTAGAGCACAAATCCACTAAGTTGAAATCTTTGTACCTTCCTCTAATTAAAATAATTTGAAAAAAATGTACTCCTCAAAATTGACACTGGGTAATGCATCTACTTTGTTATTATGTAAATTCGAATGATTTTTTATAGACCTAAATTGTAGCTCCCATATGATTTCAATTTCATATAGCCATCCCTAATCCTTAATCACTACTTACTAGCAATTTTTATACATTCCTTTATTTAAAATCATTTAAAGAAATCTCCTCCTCAAAATTCACTCTGAGTTGTAGATCCACGTTTCTGTTATATAAATTCCAAAAAATTTTGACTTATGTAGACCAAAATTCCAACTCCCATATGATTTCCACTTCTTATAAGCATCCAAGTCTCCCAAAAAAAGACAAAAATACGAAGTAGCACTTTACTCAGTTGCTTTGCTAACACTACATTCCCTAATTCACATTTAAAAACTGTTGGGTAAACAGTCCACCACTACTTTCAATCTTGCTTAGTAAGATGCTATAATTTGGCCACATTGATGTAGAGCACAAGTACACAAGCCTACAATACTATAACTTCCTCTACCTCAAAAAATTTGAAGAAATATATGATTAAAAAATTCCTATGAGTATTACATCCACTTTTTTGTTATGTAGATTTCAATTTCTATAGTAATTTCTTGTAAAGGCATTCTAGTTAAATCCCATGTCCACACCAAACTTCTATTTATATATTCCCTTATTCTTATATAACCATGTCAATCCTACACTAAGATTGTCAACAAAAGGGTCTTCCTCAAAAAAGCATCAGTAGCCCTCTAGAACTTAGGCAAAGTGCCATTCAAGCCATAAATGCCATAATAACACAATAGCACCCTATGATAATGTCTGAGTTAAGATGTTAGAGACCTTAGAGTATTGTTAACTATTAATTAAATAATCCAACATCCCCTAGAGCTCATCCACTTGATGACTGCTAAGTTTACCTAAAAAATAAAACGATAATTTTTGGTAATATAATCCCCAACGCATTACACATAATGGTTCTTTAGAATTTGCATCCCTTCATTATTGGTAACAAGAGTCCCTCCACTGTTAGACATACTTGTTGAAATTTCTTTTTTATAAATAATAGAATGCCCTTTAATAATAGTGTAATACCAAGTATACAAATATTGCATCCCCAGCATGCACCCAAAAACATCTACAAATTCATCACCATGGCTGTAGCCATAATCCACCTATTTCCATGCAAATTAAACATCCCACAACCCATAGCCATATAATAATGAAAGCAATATTATGCCTTACTACTCCTCCAATATTTGCTATAGCCAAGATGCCCTATATAATTCAAAAAATTAGCCTTTTAACAATACCTCATAAGATTATGAAGCCTTTTTGAAGGTAACACAAATATCCATGGATCCACAAATTCTCGAGGAAGTAGGAAATTATTTTTCCTTAAATATTAGTCATTCCTCTGCACCAACTCCTTTATTTCTTTTTTTAAAAATTTGTAGCCAAAATGGGAGGAACTACTCCCTTTATTTCTCATTAAGTTTCTTATCATTACAAATTTTCTCCATTGGGTATTTTCCCTTTCCCTTATTGTTAGTGGTGCCACACTTTTCGATGTACTTGGAGTATCAAAAACAATAGTCTGCTTCTCCAAAACCTACTCCATGGTATGTGAAATGTCATCAAGGTATTCAACCGCCTCATTTATATTAATTCCTTTTTCACCCAACATTTGTTTGGTTTACACTCAATTTTATATAATGCCTCATCATGCTTATCAACCTTGGAACTTGATTTGGTCCTATTCCTTGATTGTCCATTTTTTTTTGTAATAATAATTTTATGTTCCTTGCTTATTTCCATGTTTCCTATTAACATTTCTTGAACTATATTACTATAGTCATTCTTCTTTTTCTTATTTGCACTACCATACATGGTCCCAAGCCATGTCATTTATCACAAGCTGTTCTATAACCAACTACTACTTCTTAATTGAATTCTTATGTCTATCATGATCAAGATCAGCCTCCATAGAGCAAGAAACCTCTTCAACATTATTATCATGTATCAACTTACTATGCAGATATATCTTTGATGCATGTCCTACTCTACCATATGTATAGCAAAAAATAAAAAGACCATTATATTCAATGTTTGAAAGGACTTACTCAGTAGAGTATTTAAGTACATACTTACTCTAAGAGGCTTAGAGAGGTAAATTCTAATATAGAACCTAACAAATGATGTCCCTTACAAGTCTTTTGTCAGACCATCCATTTGAATAAGATCATTAATAGCCTTTACAATGTGAAAAATTTTCTATATGTCCCAATAAAGGAGTGTTGGAAATTTGACCCTCTTGGGAGCACACATAATTCTTGTAGAGCTTGGCATAAAACATGGTGTCCAAAGGTCCAATCCCAATACCAATCTCACGACTTGCTCAGGCCTATTGAACCACACTAAGTCTTTATCCATTACAAACTCAAAATGTGGATAGAATAACAACAAGATAAATCTAAGACCAAAAAACCACTGAAGTGCCCCCACTTATGATGTAGTACTCTAGCAATTAACTAAAATGGTAATCAACTTCCAAACATCTTACCAACAAGCTCAAATTGGTAATACATAATATGTTGCTTGTAAGCATCATTCCATAACTGAATTTCATCATTAATAATTAAAGAATTATCTTTTGGTGCACAAACTTTCACATCCACAATGGTTAGTCTCTCAAATAGACCGTCGTTAGAAAAGTAGTTCACATTGCTTGCATTTCTTCTCATTAGCACATCTCTTAAATTCATTTTATTTGGGCTACAAACTCGCTAATCATTATCCAAAGAATTTTCTTACTCCACCTTTGGCAATTGCACAAACACTTGAAGTGCATTCTTTAAAAACAACTACTTCATTACTAGTTGGATTTATGCCATTTTCTCACGGTACATTACTTAATTCTATATTTTCCTTCAACTTAATGCACCTTGTATTATGTTTAAAACTTTCACTTCCTTCCTTATCTGAACAATTGCATCCTATATTCCATTTGACACTCTATCTTCATCATCAAAGGAAAGTTAAGTTTCTAAAAACATTGTTTAACTTAAATGCATTCTTTGATGTTTCCTCAATATTACCTACACTTTCTTGACAATCGCCACTCAATGCATTGGTGCATTCATCTTAAGATCTATGCCAGATTCTACTACATTGTGCCCTATTTAGAAAAGAGTCTTCGCACTTACTAACAATGTAGGGGGAAAGTCACACTTCTTTTTTTGTTTTAATCTGAACCCTTCCTTACCTTAAATCCTAACATAGTATCCACCTATCCTTGTCATTTGGTTTCTTAATAATGTTTAAGTGGTTGAAGCCTACAATAGACTCTCTCTAGGGAGGTTCAAACTAGAAGTCTAAAATAGATGTAATAGAAGTAATATAGGAATGGCCATTCCCTATGCCCAAAGAAAATCACCTAATAGTGCATGATGTGCAACTCAGTCCACTACACCACATCCTTGCCTCAAAAAAAGATATAGACTGAAAGTGCTCATTCTTTTCACAAACTCCATTGCATCTTGGTTTTCGTTCTTATAAGAAATAGATAGTATCAACAAAATCACTTCCTCAATCATAGTCATCAAAATGTAAATGTTTCTCTATAGAAAGTGTGTTTGATAGTTCTTAAAAACTCTATAGCATCAAGGATTGCAAGAGTTTCCATAGTGCTGATAATATCTAGAATGTACATTCTATTCACAATAATTAAACTTTCCCCTTGTGGTCTCTTATAACATTGCCAATCCCAACAATATTCCTTTCATCTACCACTACATCATAGTTTCTTTTCACCCACACTATTGGAGGAGGACTCAATTTTGAGATTACACGCAGCCCAAAATTGTTGTAGTCACTAACCTAGATGGGCTAGGTGTTTTGAGCACACAGTAATAATAAAAAAATTAAATTGAATGTTTCTCTATAAAGGAACTTGATAGAACTATTTCTTTTATCTACTTTCTTATTTCCATTGATGCACAAATGGTATAGCACAATTATAATAAATTAAAGTCTTTTCGCATTGTTGAAAACACGAAAATGTTTACACCCAGCTAATTAATTCTTGTAATGGGTTAACCCAAAGCAAATATGATTTGTAATGATGCTACACTCCCATTGTTCTTTGTCCTTAAAGAATTCCCCAAAAATATGGTGGACATTTTCCCCCAAGATACACTACCACAAACATATCTCATTCTTTATTAAACCTCTAACACCAAGCCAAGATTTTGGATCAATCTATAATTGAATACATTCTCTTGAGGCTACACCATCCATTTCTAGATCCAAGCTACATCCAACCCACTTATATTTAGACAATTTAGTGTGTTGAAATATGTGCTTAAAATTGAGCATAATGTCTTCATTTTGTAAAAGAAGACTCTTTCATTAGATTTAGCCAAAGTGACAAATTGTGTAGACTAAGGTGGAAGCAAATATGTTTTTAATCATTTAACAATCCTATTCTCCATGTTCAAGATAAGCTCCTTCAGTTTTAATGGATACACCACATGCACATTAGTAAATGTATTACACAAATCAATTAGGAGAAATTCCAACAAGTTGTCTGATAAGAAGCATAAATATTTACCTTCAACAATTTGTCATATGATATTCACACATGTATGTGAGGCCCCTAGAGGTACAATGAGTTTGTTATTGACCATTACATACCTAAACATGAATATCAACACTCATAATCCATTTTTAGGAGCCAGCACCCATTTATATTGCTTGTTAATCAATGCCTCCTTCCAAAGAGAAAAACCATGGATGCCAAGGCCACCAAATTCCGTAGGGAGCATCACAACATTGTAATTGGCATAATGGATTATGTTATTTCAATTTCTTCCACACCACAAATATCTATGAAACAATTTTTCCAAAACCTCTTTGAACCTTTTAAAATTAAATAGTAGCCTAACCAATTTGTAGGAATAGCTTTCAGCATCGAATATGCCATAACAATATGCCCTACCATGCAGGTGCTTTGATCCTCCATTTAGCCACATATGTTTCAACACATTCAATAAGAAACTCAACATAAACTTTTGATAATTTATTTGCTGAAATAGGAATTACTAAATATTTGGCATTAGTATCATGGGACATTTGAAGCTTTCTTACATCCATTTTTCTATTTTTCCAATCCATTCCCTTGCTAAATAAAACTTTTTATTTGTTAAAATAAATGAGCTGGCCAAAGTGTATACCATATTCTTTCATAACCTCTTGGATCATCCTAGCTACAACATAAGTAACCTCAGTATAAACCATGAATCCATTAATATAAAGGAGGTGTGAAATCATAGGTGTAGATGGACCACTTCTAAAACCCACCAAAGCATTACTCTCCATCTACTACATAACAAGACTAGATAGAAACTCAAAAACAATAGTAAAGAGGTAAGGAGGCAAACAACACATTGGTCTAATCCCCCTCGTAGCATCTATCCATAGGAGTCATACCCCATTCAATAAAATATCAATTATTGATGTTGATATGCACACCTCTACCTAGTCACATGAAGTACATAGATACCCTAAGATCCTAATCATATCAATCATAAATTGCCATTTAACTTTGTCATATACCCAGTCCATATCCAGCTTTTGTGAAATAAGCCTTCATTCTTGATGTGTTCATATAAGGTATCATCTCCTGTGCCAAATAAATGTTATGTGAAATAGCTCTACTAAGAACAAATGTTGGTTGCTCATTATAATAATGATAGAAAGAACCATCTTTATTTGACCTACTATTCTTTGCAATAATTTTATAAATCACACCACATAAGTTAAAGGATCTAAAACTTTTAGGTTTTGAAGCACCAACAAACTTTGGAATTAGTATGATCAAAGTGTCTTTCTATTTTGTCTGGCATATATCTATGATGAAAAAAATTATTTCACAACATTAACAATGTTTGTCTGAGTAATCTCTAATATCCGTGCATGATATCGACTGTAATGTCATTCATGTCTGGGGTCATATTTCTCTTGATAAAATTCCTAGTAGTGCTAATTTCCTCATCAGTGATCAGTGCCTTAAGAAACGCTACCTACTATCTAGCAATACATTTAAAAGGCTACAAATATAATGGTTAAGTGGAATATACTACTCATCACTACACCATTTTGAACTAAGAAATTGCATTAGTATACTCTAATTTCACTCTAAGGATACACTAAGTCCCTTTAACATTTTGTGCTGGTAAATATAATTATTCCAAAGGGTAGATGTAGCTACAACCTAAATAAATTTTATGGTCCTTGATGTATGTTCAATGTGGCTTAACATGCTGTCACCATCATGTCTCCTTAAGGCCCACCATTCCATGGAAAGATGCAATATGTTGACCCAATAGCATGTGCTCTTATTGAGACAACCCTAACTCAAACTCCTTGATTTGTAGCTCCTGAATGTCCAACTCCAAGTGAAAATTTTTATTAAGAAAATTTATCATTTCACATGAATTCAATTTTCTTAGTGCTAATAATGACCTATGATATTTTGTAGACAATCCATCCATCAAGTCTGCACTTATTATTTTACTCCAAATGATCTACACAATCCTCATTATTTATGGGAAAGAAAGCCTTGCATTTTTAAACTAGTTGTGTTTACCCATTCTTTCATTATGTTGTAACTTGAGTTGAATGTGTAATCGATAATGAACTAAGACAATACAAGGATTATGTGATATGATAACATTTGGATATGCTTGTAAACCATCAAAGTTCACAACGGCTCTACCCAATCTTTCACAAATGCGAGCTCTATCATCTTTGCTATTGCACCAATTATAATTACTCCAAATGAAACCCAAGTCAGTTGGCTCCGTATCTTATTAGAAACTAGAGAATTTATGCTGTGCTTGCCTACTCAAAAATTTTTTCTTCCTTTCTTCTCATTTTATGCAAAAAGATTATTAAAATCACTTGCAACAGTTAGTGGGCCTCCAACTATTTTCATCTTGCTAATTTGATCCCATGCCTCCCATCTAGTAGCATAATCTTTGGAAGCATACCCAACACAACATCTCTAGGCTTGTTTACTTCAAGCTTTAGTCTGTATTGACACAACTTTTTATAAGGCCTTAACAATGTCTAACTCCACCCAATTTCTCCTTAGCAGAATGATCCTACTAGATATGCCCACTGATGACTAAACATAGAACTCCTAACTCTAGCAAAGAAGTCTACCTACATCCTACTTGTCAAACTTCCCACTCTAGTCTCCAGCAAAGCAATTGTTGATAGTCCATTTTCCCTTACAAATGGCTATTGAAAACCTCATGATTTTGGAACCCTTATTCACTGTAAATTCAAAACATCAAACAAAATCATATAAAATTAGGTGGTACTGTTATAATTACTTAAATAATCACTCAAAGGATTTCAAAATAGCTAGCATATAATAACAAAAAATAAGATTGTATAACCCTACATGAGCAATAACATCATACCTCCCATAGACAAGTTATATCCAATACGTGAATCTTCCTCTATTGACTTTATGTTCTATCTTGACTATACAACATATTTCCAAGTAATCACCTGATGTCTAGCCTCTTGCAAATATTATTTTAAAAGCTAACTATTCCCTCAAAAAATACTAGCACAACATAGCACCGAAGATGTTTCTTTCTGTGAATGTTGTTGTACTTTTGCTTCCATGGTTTGGTCATCAATTGCACTTTACTATTCTGATGATAACATTCAAGTTTCATTATATCTTAAAATTGCAAAAAAATTATCATCCACTGTATTACCATTTTTAGAACTACCACTTCTCGATACACTTCATATAATTTAATTGATCTATTTCTAAGGTTGGCCATCTAAGTTAACTCAATTTCCCTTGAAGTAGGTTAAACATTTCAAATTTAAAAACTACAGAGCAAGCATTAGTATCTTTTCAATAAATAATTTATTAAATACACTTCTACTTAATCATTCCACATTATAAAGCAAAGACAGTTGGTTCCTCCTATAAATACAGTCCTTAGATATATGTTGTTCTCCCCCATTGTGCTTATAATACGTACTTCTAGTAAGCTCACCACTATAGAAAATTTGCATAACAAAGCTCCCAAAATATTCAAACTTATGTGCTTTGAAATGCCTAAGCAACATAGTTGCACGGTTTTTCTCCCAACTCCTCTACATGGAACTACTATAATTTGAGCTTTTTCAAGCCCCTCAATACAGAAAATTTGCATGAAAAAAGTTGCCATATTTTTTAAGTCTATGAAAGTTGAATTGCTTTTACAACAAATATGTATTGGTAATATGTAAGTTCATTTCTTGCTTTTTCCATTCTATGTAAGTAGTTCATTTCATCCATACACATCCAAATAGTGTTTGTCTTAGATAATAGTATTAAACATTTGCTCCAATTGACATGCTAACCTTCCCTCAAATTTAACTTCTAATTAAATAACTCTAGATGCCCCCAATTACATTGCATCTCCATTATAGTACTGCAATTCTTCCATCTACAAAATAATGCACTTAATTTCAATATTCAATGAATCCATCTCATGTTGTCTCCCACAAATCTACAAAATAAAGCTTTTTAAGACATTGTTCAATGATTCCTACCTAAAGTTTCCTCGGGTTTTAGGTACATAGCACTTCAAAGACTTCAACTCCTTGCTGTAGTTATCGATCTTGCTTCTTCCCATTTTGACAAAGCTTTCTGTCATATTCGAAGCTATTTTTAAGTTCTTATAGCATGCTCCTCATCTAAAACATAACCAAATTGTTCTAGGTTTTTTCCTAATATTTTTGAAATAAGCAACCTTCATGTGACAGTAACTAGTAAATTATCTATGTATAACCTCTTTCAGTTTTTGCTTATATTGGTGCCACAATAGCAATTTTCCTACAACAACCAAAATTACAACAAAATTCAATCACACCATAACATCTAAAAGAATAAAGAAGTAGCAAACTTTACAAAAGCTAGCTCTCCTCAATACAACCTTTATTATTCGAGAATTAAATATCATAAGTACTAGGGTGTAACATCTCTATTTAATCCATCTCATGTGTATTGTATAACTACATTGTTCCAAGGGGCATTTACCCACATCTCAAGATCTTGGTGGCTCCATCATGGTGAATTAGCTAGCATTCTCCTCATTTTGAACCAACCTACTTGAGGAATACTCCATGCTTAATTACCATTATACCTTGTCCTCTCATACACTTTTATGTCCATTAAACCCTTGATTTTCTTTTATATTTAAGTTTGCAATGTTTTCTTCCTCTCCCAAGGTTTTTTTAGGAACTTAGTCAAGAGTTGATGTACCTCCTTTCTCCCATCAAATTTGGACCTTGATCTCCTTATATATCATGGTTTTATATTTCTTTCCATCTTTGCCTCCACAATATTCTTCAACTTTCTTTTGAAGTTCTCATTCACATCCTCCCTAGTTGTGCATTTTGAAATAAACTTAGCTTTCTTGGTTGTATTACTATACATAGTCCTAAACCATGCCACTTATCTTCTTCATCACTTGCCCCACTCTAGCTAGCTCTTTTTTCCTCTTTCTCTACTTGCTTATGAGTTTCCTCCGTATGTCATACTATTTCATTATAAGAAACAATAGGAGCATACTAATTTGGCATTCCATAGTCATTTGTAGTCCCTTGAATTATGATCATTAGTTCTTTAGCTCTAGGATTCATACATGATTCCTACTTATTCTATCTAATCTAAATATTTTGTAACATTGTTATAAAATTGGTACTCAACAAGGCCCATCACAATCCATTATTGAACACTCTAGGTTACTATTTTTCCTTTTTCAAGCCTATCCATAACTAAATCGATTCATTGCTTTGATCCAATATGGTCCCTATAACCAAACCTAAACTATGCCAAGGTCTAGATCAAATAATATAGAATCTGACCATAGGTGAGCCCTACTTATTAGTTTATTTAGGATATCCTGAGTGTTCTCAAATCTTAACCCATATATAAGGTATGATTTCCTCATAACCAAAAGAAACATATCTAAGCATCATAATGTTTCCTCATAACTCTAACTAGTTTAACTAACATTATCTTAGCTTCTCTTCTAAACTGTGGATAACTATCTAGTAAACCCAATGATTTCTTCAAAATCTTTATTTCATAACATACATACTATAGAATTCTTCAATCCCATTAAGGCCTTATTTTTTATAACTATAGCTTTCTTGATTTCTCATCTAGGATTAGCAATTAAGTTTAACTATCCTTTTTAATCCTTAATTGATTACTTTAAACTTATATAGCCTTCAATCCAAACATTATGATTATGCCCAAAGATTAGACTTTACTCAAGAAATTATATGAACACAGCTTATTCTTTGGTCCCCCAATAAAGAAGTTTCTCTTAAAATTATGGTTTAAATTTGTTGCATTTTTGGCTCAACCCTCTCCTTAGTTTCTCTTGAGCTACTCTAAACTCTATACTACAATCTAAGGTTCCAAACTATGGCCTAAGATCAACAAAAATTGTTGAATGTTTTATCTTAGATATAATAAAGCTGTTTTATCTCTTTGGCTGCACCGTATACCTTTCTTAAGTTCAATCTAAAGGTTTCTCTTACCCCTACCAACTCAAGGGTCTCTCAAGTCTAAGTCTATTTCTATGGTGTCATCATAATCTCACCAAGCATTATAGGTTCTTTATCCTTATCATCATCCTTAGTTTATGATTCATGCTTACCAAAGTAAATCACAAATTTCATCATAAACAACAAGATTAGATTATCATCATTCTTTTTCATGGTATGCTTAAAGGCTTCCTTACTTAGACTTCTCTTTCTATGTTAGATATTGATTTACAAAAATTTGAATTATAACCTTAAATGTGTAAGTCAATTTTAAATTTTATATTTAATCTTTCAATTTCAAACTTTTAAATATCAAACTCCAATATCTTTAAACTTGAAACCCTAAGATATTTTGATTTTTGCCATATAACCACTAAATTAAAGACCTTATGATCTTTAAGATGTCTCAAAAGGTCTTTGGTTCTAACTACTGGTTTGCCAAGCCATAATAGCTAACTCTAATAGTCTTAATTCCTAAATTATTCTTCAAACAACACAAGCTATTTTTTTCTAAATCTATGACTTCCTCAACCTTAGCATTTTTCAAAGGCTAAAGAAAAGAATTTCAATCCTCCCCACAATGAACCTAAGAGCATCTTTTCCTTAAAAGACATTTAAGCAGATTTCCAAGGTGTCTTATGACATTAAAAGCCCTCAGTAGAGCCTAACCACTTAATGTTAAAGCTTTACTTTAAGCAATAATTCCCTCTTACCCATAATGGTTCAACCATTTGGTTTTATATTTGTGAATTAAAATTTCATATGTTCATAGCCAGAAACTATTACATTATTTGAAATTCCTACTAAGTTTTCTCAATAGGTTGTTTATGATCATGTCATTATTTTCTCATAGCTTAGTGTAAACAACATCAAGAATGATAAATGCCATCTTTTTTATAAAAACGTGATTGCATATTTATTATGAAAAATTTTAAAGAATTTACTCATAATTATCAAAGGTTACTCACAATAGAGAATTTATTATAGTATGGATGAAATCAAATTTTGGCTAATCCATAAAATCCGATGATAAGTCTCAACTTCGTCTTAAGTATTATTGAAATGTTAATATGAATAAAACTTAAAGAATTTATTTGAACAAGTAATAATTGATATTTAAAATTAATAATGTGATGATGGATTACATTTTTCTAGAGAATTATAGTACCCATGGTCATGGCATAACTTGTTTGATAACAATAAAATCAATTTGGAAGCCCTTTTTTGCTTTCCAATATCTTAAGAGAAAGTATTTTAAACATCAAACATCATATATAAGCTTATGATGTGGGACTAAAATTCCACCTTCTTTTCTTCTAAACAAGAGTGAACTTGTGCCATCTAGTCATGCATTTTCATCATCAAATAACTAGTATTGCATCCACTTTTGTGAAGAGTAGATTCCATCTAATCATTGCATCCAAGTTTGACACCTCTACTAAAATTGTGTTTACAACTAATTTCTTTCTTCTTCTTACTTCAACATTCTCTTCTACTGCATATCATAAGAGTGACTACTTTACAATTAATTATTTATTTCCTTGTTCTTTTTTATTTTTTGAAAAGACAAGATTAATGTATTATATTTATTGATTCCATTTTGATAATAAATTTAATCCATATTTATAAATAGTTTGGATTTGATATTTGAAAACTATGTCCTATAAGATTATTTCAACAATTTGATTTGTGTACTCATCTTCCAACATCATAATCCATAGATCTGTGTCACAAATACTTTCGTAAGTGAATAATGAGACATTATTATTTTGTATAATGCGTCAATATTGTAAGCTTTTACAATTAAAATGTTTTGCTGAAACCTAATAAGTCGATAAAATGGAGCAGTTTGTAATGGCTATCTATATCTGCTATGATAAAAAAAGAATTTTTGAGAGAACAATCCTAATTTGGTTAATTAAGAGTAGATCTAGGCATGAGCTAAGCCAAATAACCTAAAAACCTATCACCAATTTTATTTTCTTTCTTATTATATAATTTAAGATATTTTTCTTAAATAATAATATTTCATTAAAAACACATATAGAAGAAATCTATAAAATTATTTTCATCAAGCATAAAATTGTTTATTACAAATATGTTAGAATCATTAATTTTTACTTTATTTTATGTTCTTTATTTAACAAAAGTATTAAATAAATAATTTTATCATTATAAAATTTCAATTTTTGAAAGAATTTAAAATATGAAAAAAGTTTAAAAGCACAAGTCACCACCTTCATGTGCATTAGTCTAACAGAGATTAAATCAAGTGGTATAAGAGATAAGTTACATCAACGGAGGAATTTTCTAAGAGATCTTTTTTTCATTTCTTTTGTGTAGTGAACTGTTGATTATATTGTTAACATTATGGAACCACTGATATTTCGTGATCAAAATTTTTCTTTGTGAAAAACTAAACTTGAAGCCTTTATTTAAAATTTAAATGTTGATCTACTATCGTTATGTAAAAATCCTTTTATGGCTTCAAAGAATTTTGATGAACAATCTAGAAGTTCAAGGGAAAGTCATGGTTACAGAATGAATTACTTTTAATTTTTCTTTTCCACAATAAATTGGAATCAACTTTCTCATCTAAATATTTATTTAGATTAATTAAAAAATTTACATAAAAAATTAGTCATGCTTAAAATCCAATTTATGAAGAAGATAAGAAAAAAATAATAAAGAAAAAGAAAAAAAATAAGTGAGAAATTTCATGCACCTCAAAAGCAAGCTCTTCATCTCAAGGTGCAAAAGATTTTTCCTTCTCTAGTAAATATAAATATAATGTTAATGTTGATAAATTATCTACTTCTTTTCATGGACATCCAGTTAAGGATAAGAAATTGATTCGGATGTAGGCAAAACTTCAAGTAAAAAATAACAAATAACTGCATCTTGTTTGCATGTTAAAAGGAAAATGCAATGAGTATAAAGTTAAATATTAGTAGCTTCAAAGTGATTCACTTATACATGTAATTTATTTAAGTACTTTAGAAAATAAATTTGATGAATGTGACACATCTTTAGCTTTGTCATATTTGTGCACTAATTCCTTGTGATTTGGAATGCTTTTTTAAGAAAAGAAAATACTATTTTGAAAGAAAATGTAAAAAATATTTTGTTTGATAAAAAGGGTTAAATGATTTGAAAGAAAAGTTTGCTAGTGTACCTTTATGTGCATTTACTTTTTCTGCTTATACAAATTCATATGTATCTTTACATGCTCAATCCTTTACTCATATGAATTGAGACAATACTTTTGTGAATGTAAATTTTAATGCTACATCTCATTTGACTCAAAAATATTAAATAAAATATTCGCATCTACATGTGAATGATAATTGAAGTTATTATATTCCACCTATGCATAAGCATGCTTCATCGTATAATTATGTGGTAATTTGGATACTTTTTATTTTGATGCAAAATTCCAAGTTGTATGCAATTATTTTGGTAGGTATGAACATTTTTTTTATGATTGTCCAATTAAGGAATTCATCTATTTAATGTAGGATAAATATGAATTGATTCCTAAGAGAATATGTTTTAGAACACATTTATTAATGTACCACAAAAAACACCACCATTATTGAACCCACAATTGTTTGTGTTCCATAAATTTATAGCTTAGGTAGCTATATTGGTGTGTCTCCATAATTAAGACTTATGAAGACAAACCCTTCTTTGTGTGTTTGCATATGACTCATTTGCAAAGTATGAGTGGTCCTTTTTTTAAACATTAATGATTTAATCTTCTTTGTAACTATGCTACATTTAATTATTATCTACTTATGGAAATTGGATAGATCACATTTCAATATGTAGCTTTAATATCAAACTTTTGCTTACTTACAAGGATTTTAAGAAGATAAGAATATCATGTCTATGATGCTTTTTATTTGTTATCATGAAAAACTAGATGATGTTGGTCTTGTGCTTTGACTATTTAGTTGTTGATACAAGCAATATGAATGTATTTGTGTCTCATAAAAGTCATGTGAACTTTGTTGAACTAATGGTCACATGTGAGGAAAGTGAACATGCTTTTTGTAATGACACTAGTTATGAATTCTAGATATACAATTTGAAAGGATTTAACTTGTACTTAATGTGATATATAATGTGCATAAATGCCAAACTCTTAGATGATTTTTTGGAATTTAAGGAACCAATTAATGGTGAGTAAAATCTAGATATTTTTAAAAAAAATAATAACTTTACGAAAATGTTATTTTATTATTCCTTCTTATAGATGGATTCTGAAATACAAGATTGCTTGCAAGAATGTCGAATTCTTTTTACCAAATCTTTAATGACTCAAACCCTTCATTAGCTCATGTTATTCTTAGATATGATTAACATTTTTGGGCCATTATAAAGGGATGAGAATATACTGTTAAAACTTAAGAATGCATAAGAAAGATTTTAAGGTGACTTAAAAAGTATACCAGTTAATTATTCCCATAGTCTTCTTTGTTAAAACATTCAACAATTTGGTTTAAAGAAATAATTTCTATGGATGGTGACTAGAATGTTGTTCTCCTATTTTGAAAGATATTTAGAGTTGTTAGTCCACATCATCATTTTTCAATCACAAATAATTTTTATAAGAGAATTATTTGTCTTTATTGTTAGAATAAAAAACATATAATTTCCTAATTACGAATTAAGTGTAGTTCTTTGAATTTTTAGATGCATATCCATAGTTTTATTGCATATGTTTTACCTTTTTGTGCTTAAACAAGACAGAAGGCCTTATAAGTTGTTTAATATTATGGCCATGTTTATGTTGAGTTATCATAGGAATTACTAAAAACATAAATAAAGAGAGTAATAGAGTTGAAAATCATAAATGTTATTAAGCTAAACATGGATGTAATGAATGATAATTAATTAGTATTGTTATATTTGTATAAGATTGCTATTATGGTTTTTTTATAAAGTTTAATAATTCACATTGGTTTGTGTATAAAATAGATAAATAATTTTTTGATATATTTTTAACAAATATTATGTTATAACTTTTGCCCTTAATTTTTTAATGAAAAATTAAGCACAAATATTAGCTCCTTCTTTGCAACTTCTATTTTTGTTTTATCTTTTTGTTAATGAAAAAATGGGAGAGAGATATGTGCCATATTAAAAATATTAATTGCATCCTAGGTTTTTGGAATAACTATATGAATTTCATTTATTAAGGTGCAACAAGAATGTAGGGGAGCATAAGTATGCTTTCATGATTTATATGTTTTAATTTCACTATTTTGTCATTGGTGTTGTCATCACTGAAAGGGAGAGATTGTTGCAACCCTAGTTATGACACAACTTGTTTAATTACAACAAAGCCAATATGTTTGTTTCTCTAAATATTTCTTAAGTATCTTTCGTGTCATGCATCTCAAGCTCTTATGAGATCAATCAATTGAAGAGCTTTGACTAGATGTCTCTTGGAGCAATTTATAAGTAAAGTATTATGAAGCAGTGTTCATGGCTATGCTGTAGCTATATCTTAAATGTCATATCAAGCAGTCATTGATCAAACTTTTATTGGAGTACCTAACTATTAAAAGTTAGTGTTAGAAACATCTATTAGTCTATTAGTTTATCCTATCACTTATTTACATGACATAATTAGGTTATATAAATCATTCATTCACATGCTTTTTTAGTGATTTATTATGTATTATTATTTTAGTAGTTGTTGAATTATTTTTATTTCAATGGCTATAAAAATTCCTTTAAAATAATTAAAAAATAATAAATATATAAAAGATGGTTTTAAAAAAAATTGGCTTAAGAAACAAAAGCATGGCCAAGCCCAAAGCTCACATCAGGTGGCCCAAAGCATTAGGAAATGGCTTGAAGTGTTAAGAAACAGACTCAAGGAGACCCATTTAAGGAGACCGAGTGAATCTAGTCAATTCAAGCCTGACGTTTGATTAGACGCTTAAGGGCTTGAGTTAAATCAGTTTAAGAAATAATTCTTGGATTAAGTCAGGTTGGCCCCATATACAAATGAGCAAGTGACTTAGGTTATGACCTTCTAAGGGCACAAAAGGGAAACCAACCCCATTTGGCTATCCTATATGTTGAGCATAATATTATAAATTCTGAACATCATGTATAAGTTTGTAATGTAATGGTAAAAATCATCTCTATGTGCTTCTATATGTTAAACAACTACTTTTGTGAATAGTAGATTTCATCTAATCGTTCATCTAGTAAGCCTTAACAAATGGATGAGGTTAGTTCTACAAATTTGAACAATAATGTTTATCTTATTAACTATCTATAAAACTTGATCAAATTGTTAAGATCTTCATAACATTTATTAACAGGCATATCATCGAGTCATTCATTTGTAAAATGGGATAAGATGGCCACGATCATCTCCACATTTGTGAATAGTCCTCTTATGCATCAAGATTACATCTGGAGCCTTTATTTTGCACTTTTATCGAGTAGCTCTGTTTTGTTAGGTTAGAGCAGGTGACAATTGATGTTCGAGATCATAATTGGCATTCCAAAAAGCCATTTGCATTTTTTTATAACTCTAAAATTTTAATGGTTATTTTGGTTGGCCATTTTAGCCCTTAGAAAAATTTAGTATTAGTTTAAACTTTTCTAATATAAATAGAGGAGCCTTAAGAATTTGAGAATAGGTGATTTGACCTTACTATATGAATTTTATTTAGAAGAGAAGCAAAATTAAAAATCTCAACACAATTTTCATACATGTGTTGGGGCCATGTTTGTGACTAATTTTTCCACTTTCTTGTTTCAACATTCGCTTCGATTGCACATCTTACTATTGACTTGTTTATAATTAATTATTTATTTTTTTATTCATTTTTTAGTTTTTTTAAAAGATTATATTAGTGGAACATATTTTTTCATTCCATTTTTCTTAATAACTTTAGCAAAAATGATAAGATTTTGAATTTAATGTTTCAAACTTATGTATTTTAGGTTTTTTTCAACTTTTTTCATATGTGCACTCATATTTTAATAACATATTCTATAAACTTGTGTCATACATGCTTTTTGAAATGGTAGTGAAACAATATCGTTAATTATTATTTCATGTCATCCTTTAATATTTTAAGTCTTTATAATTTAAATTGTGTGAATGAACCTCTACCTTTTGTTCTGAAAGGGTGTGGTTTGTAAAGATTACGTCTACTTGCTATGGCTAAAGAGAATTGTTTCGATAGTCGAATCCAATCGGGTTCAACGAGGTGGACACAGCCACGAGTTAGGTTGAACTACCTAAAAATCTTTTTTATTTTTTTTTTATTATTATGCAACTGGTGATATTTTTTAATTTAATAATATTTAATTTAAGACATATATGAATGAAATTTTCAAAGTTCTTTCATTTAAAAAAAATATATATGATTTAAAAAAATTAAACAAAAAAATAATATTTTTTTATATTTTTATTTAAAACTTCTTTTAAACAATTATTTCGTATTTTCAAATTTTAAATTTAAGAGAGATGTTCAATAACAAAATGTTTAAAAGCATAATTAACTACTCTTTTGTGCATTAGCAAGGCAAAGATGACATGAAGAATAAGTTATAGAATATAAGATAGATCGCAATTTTCTTTATTTGCATAGCATGATCAAATCATTCAATCATGATGAAATCAATGATATACTTTATCAAATCATGGTTTTTTTTCAAAAAAGGCTGAGTTGTGAAAAGAAATTCATATCTTCCTTTACCTAATAAACGTTCCATTCATATGTCCTATATCAAGTTCCTTTAGAAGAGCTAAAGAATTAAAGCATGTGTTCATAGCAAAGTGCTCACTTTTTAATCTTAAATGTAACACTAAATTTACTTGCATACCTTAAGGTTCATCTTATCTCATATGAGTAATGGACTTCTACAACAAAATTGTGCTTCTTCTTCTTCAAGGTCCTCAATCATCGTCCATACTGTTGATGGCAATGTTTCCAACTCTACACTCAATTATGGCTATCAAAATCTCAACTAGGCTTTCTCAAGGCCATCAAAAGCCACATCTTGATCACTTATATAACTAGTTCAACCCAATTGCAAAACATATGTCATCTAAAGACTTCAATTTAAGATATAACTTAAATGATTTGTAATAAATCCTTAATTGGCTCTCCAATCATATCTTTATGCATTAAATGAAAATGATATACATTTCATGGCTAAAGGTACTGCTAGTTTAATGCTAGCCTCACATCCTAACCATTTAAATTTGAAATTAAAAAAGTTTAAATTTTATACTATCTTATAAATATATGAAGCATTATAAATTATAAAACTTTTTTATTTCTAACTGAAAAAACTTTCTAATTTTTAATAAGAAATTACAATGAAAAGGCATACCTTTGATCATCTCTAAAAATACGTCATAGAAATCTATGAAATAACTAATGGGTGCAACTCCCAGATAGGACTACATCATACAAATCTATTGAATAGCTTTCACCATTTACAAAGTGCTCACTATGTAACTCCTCAGTAGTTACTCATTCCTCAAAATTATTCCATTACAACATAAGTAACCTTCTATTCCTTTTTTATATAGTATAATGCTCTAAAATGCATACAAGACACTCCTACGAAGATTCAACTTTCTATAGTTGAAAAATCTCTTTTACTTATATATGTATACACACTAGGTTTTGGACATATCTTTTCAAATTAAAGGCATGGAAGACTTCATTAGTCATTACCAATTATTCTAGCAACTAAAACAAGTGTGTTGTTGACCCAATCCTCTTTAAAACTTTGTACCAACCAATATACCTATTTTTTACTTTGAAGTATTTCCAAAAGCAACAAATCTACACATTCAGCTAACCTTAAAGAATATGAAAACTCCATTAGCAAATCTAATTAGGCTGTGCTATCCATCAAAGTTTTTTTTTGGCAGTCCTAAACTGCGTAACATGTTGTCTAGTTATAAAATATCCTTAATATTCTTCTCAATACCACCTTCTTAGAATCATCCTTCCCATGTGCAATCGTGATCTACAACACCACCCACACAATGCATCATATGATTCCATGTCCATCACCAATTGGTAGTTATTTTGGTACGAAACTTCAATAGCAGCCACTAGTACCAGTTTCTAGAATATGATCACATACATAGCCTTATAATGTCCTTAATATTCTAAGTCATCCTCTAAAATTGATCATTCATTTAAGAAGAAAATGTTTTACTAAACAAAAGAGTTTTCCTAAAGCTTGATGCAAAACATTTTGGAATTGCGTATTGAATTTCATTTATCTATAAAAAATGATCACTATAGGAAATCTATTAAGTCTAACAATCTACTATGCAAATAACTCTACTAATCTACTAGTTGAATCCTTCTTCTTATTAACATGACATTGTTTTCATTTATTTTGTTGATACATAATCTCCAAATTCACATTAAAGCTATTCTTATCCTTAGGAAACATTATGCAAAGCCCATTGTGATATTGTACTATTTACTTAAAAGTATTGCCTAATTATAAAATAAACCACCATGCTTCTAATTATTTTCTTTACTCATTCATAAATCATGATGTTTCAAATATAGTAGACTACATGTATCTTTAAACCTCTCCACAAAATATTGGCATTATGGTTTTTCTTACCTCTTATTCTCACCTAGGTCCAAAGCTAACCTGTTATCAAGTGACTTTGTTAATAGTCTCTCTAAACTGTTGGTGTTCTGAAATATAACTCCTATGTTGTTAGGTCAAAATGGAGTTCCTGATCACAAAAGTCTTACAATAACTACAATAAAGTATAGAAATCCTCCTATATAACATCGAGAATTTCTATTGAAGAATCCAAAATAAATTTATCCAATTAACATGAACATCAATAGTACTATGTAGAGCCACTAATGACTACGATACCTACTGAGAAAAAACTCTGTATAAATCCATCACAACCTCTTTCGTCAGTTAGCTCCTCATTCATAAAGCTAAGAGCTACACTTTTGCTCAAAGTATCTATCATTGCATTTCTTTTCCCTTGAATTTGTTCATGTTGAAGTAAAAATAATTAATGAGGTCCAACTAATATCATTGCCATAGGTTAAGCTCCGTAGATAAGAAAATAATGTTGAGGCAATGGTCATTATTATGATGATCAACCTACATCTGATACACGAAATGTTTTTAAATGTTGACCGCAAATAGTACAACTACAAATTATAGGTCATGCATTAAGTAATTCTGTTCATGCTTGCATAACTAATCGAAGTTGTTGGCTACTAGTAAACATTTCTTCCTATGTTACTTGAGGTTAATCTCGTAGAACTTTTGCTCTCATTGATTTGATTGAGAGAATGCTTGACCAGCATTATTAATTTTGTCAAAAATGCATTAAACATTAAGAAGTTAGGCACAAACTTCTTATAATACTATAACACACCCAACAAAAAATGGATCTTCATCATTATAACCCTTCTTTTTCACTTATTAATATCATGAACCTTGCTGGGTTCTATTGAAACTCCCTTGGCATTGACAACATGACCAAGGAATGTTATTTGATCTAACAGAAAGGAGCACTAAGAATATTCTACACGTAACTACTTGCTCCAAAGTAACCTCAAAGTAGCCTAATGATTCTATATATGATAAGATTTACTCCAAGAATACCCAAAATCTAATCAATAAACATTATGATAAAATAGTCAAGTTAAGGCTAGAAAAAGATGTTAATAAGATTCATAAATAATATGGCTATGAACTCATAAAATTTGTATCATATGTGAAATTTTTCTTGACTAGATCCACCTCCTAAATTTTTATGTATTGATATCTTGATTGTAGATCTATCTTGAAGAATGTTGTAGTACCTCAAAGTTGATCTAACAAGACATATGTCTTAGAAAAGGATATCAATTCTAGTCTATCACTATTTTACAATCTTGGCGATTCACACATACAAGTAGACTACTATCCTTCATTTTAACAAGGGGTGTTCCAAAGAGAAGTATTGGCACTAATAAGACTATTTGTTTGTTAAGATTGACAAGTGAACCTTTGTTCTTATCACCTTATTAGGGACATACAAAAATATTGTTTAGCAATAGGGTAGTCTTAGCACTAGGGCAATACCAAACACAACTTTGTCTTATAAAAACAATCCTAACAAATCACTTTGATAACTGCACATAATCAAAGTATCATAGATGTTAAGGTTCCATTCTATGAATCTTCGTTTCTTTGCCACACTAAACAACTTCTATATAGTTAATCTAAATTTTATTGCTAAAAGAATGGGAATCTATAATTTTTTTACAAAGAAGGAATCTATCATTTTATTACAAAGAAGACTATGCTAATAGAGTTAGCATCGTCATAAGAAATGTTATTTTCCTAATAATCAATCACTAAGCCATAATAAGTCATTTAGTCCATACCTAGAGATAACTTCAACCTAAATGTTCGACTTGGATAAGCTCATTCTTAGAACTCTAGCAAAAAATATTTCTCTTTGAGACCTATTCTCAAATTGAACCTCATCATTTGAAGGTCCCTTCACCATCAGTGTTGATTATAGATATTTTTTATAACCTTAAATCCTCTCCCATTGTAGCTTTGGAAAAAAAATGTCAAACCCAAGCATCATGAAGGAAAATTGAAGTTAGTCCACAAAATACGATCATGTATGTCATTACATTCAAGTGCGTATATCGTTTGCTAAACTCTTAAAACATCACCTAATCAACCAAGGGCTTTAATTCTCTTTCGTCTATAAAAAAAGTCAACTTTTATGGTTGGAGTTTAAAAAGATAACCAAATCACTCCATGAAATAATAAGAACCACCAGGTCTCTTAGAACACTAGTGACACTATATGCTGACTCTTTAGTTTGCTTTATTTGTAGATCACTTACTAGTGTTGGAACAAGTATAGTCTGATCGATAATATAAAATCTCTTATGCCTCATTTTTTAATGGAACACACAAACTTTTTTGTTCTTGAAAGAATCAAAATACCTTAGTGTCTTACCGACCACTCTTAATGTTAGAGCTTTCCTACTCAACTATCTTGGCTACTTTTAACAAATCTTGATACAAAGTAAATTCATTCACTGCCATGTTCTTCTCAAGAGAAGGTCAGAGTTGCTTCATGTAAATCTCACATCTTTGTTCCTCTAATGGCAAAAGATTTCTTTCATATCATGTCAAGTTAGTGAATTTGGAGGTAGAATAAACTATTATCATCCATCTCTGATTGGGATATATAACATATCTTTGAATCTTAGCATTGGCATTCTTTGCAACATAAAGCTCTAGAAATTTAGCCTCAGTTTTTCCGATGAACCATGCCATTCATGGTATCATTGAACATAATTTGGCATTGATCTCACAACCATGTGGCCTCTCCATCCCTGATTACTACTACAATTGTGACCTATCTCTTATCTAGGCTCAACAAAAAACATCGACTAACTTGTCATATTTCGTTGTTTGGCTTACAAAACTCACAAAGGCAATTGGCCTTAAATGTATAAAGGCTTCCAGCAACCGTTCCACTGTAAGCGCTTCCATCTTTTTTTGTGTCTAAGCCTTAACTAATGTACTGCCTCGAGGTCTTCTTAGACATGATCACTACTCACTCAAGAATCTCCTCACTATTCTACGACCGCTCATTATCCTCTACTCAGTAAATGCCATACAAACATTATATAATGCTGGTAGGAATAAACATTAAAATAATATAACAAGATAATATAATTCTATGACCCAATCTACCACTCAAATGGTCGTAATACTAAAATTCCTATGGATGTGTTGGAATCTAAACTAGATTCTCATGCCATCCCTAAATAATTTACATAACTAGCCACTTTCAACACTCCATGCTTAATGTTTAGAATGGGGGCAGAGATCTCATAATCTAATGATCATCTGAATGGTCTTTCACACAAAATGGACCCAATCTCTTTCGCAATCGATCAATGAAACTGGTTTAGAAACTTGCTAAATAGAGCCTAAGATAACATTTTGGCATACATTAATTAGTATATTGTACCTAAAAGAAACCTACAAATAACTTGTGCAGCATCGACTTACAATCCACGTATGAAACAGCTAAACAAAACCATGCAATTAATGCATGATAATGTCGATTAAATTTTTAGTATATTCCATGATAGTAAATGTCACTCATATTAATAGAATAGTCCCACTACATACTAAAATATTAAGGAATGAATATTGAAAGCTAAAATTACTATGGTGACCTAACCTGCCTACCAAACTTTGCCTTCAAGGGAAGTACCTAATTTTTTGGCACAATATGTAATAGTAGGGGGTGAGATAGAGAGGTGAACAAGAAGTCTCGATGTATGTTATCAAAGTATGAATTTTTGAAATGAATATAAAATTTGGCATATAATGAAATATAACAAAGATGCATTTAAAGTAATTTGTAGTGTAACAATAATTGACATTAGCTAAAAATGTTGAGACAAACATAACTAAGATACCAAATACTAAATATACATTTCCTACACAAAATAGAGAACCTTAGATCACTGCAAAAATGTAAGGACATTTTGAATCCCAAGAACAACAAGATTTACCAATGTAGTAGCTGTGTAAAATATGCAACTAATAGTCTAAGAGACAACCATCACTTAAATAAGGTCATCCATAATTCTAGGAGTGTGCAAAGAAAATTTTGGCACATTCGTAGTTCTTTTCAATGACTTAAATAGTGTGGTGCATATAATGTTCTTTGTGTTGTCCTAAACAATATAGCACTTAATTGTCCTCTTAAGTTTGAGCTCTCCACTACCTTAATTTATGATATTATGCTCTATAACTCTAACAGCAATACATAGTTCCCAATGAGCATCTTTTTTCTAAGTCCTTTATTATGCAATTTTTAAGTTTCTACTAAAGTTGTGAACTAGTTAGAATCCTTTCCACTTCACTTTAGGCACCAGTTTCTTTTACACTAAGGTTAGCTAAAAGCTTCTTATTTCTTAACTCAAATATATTATAGGTGTTATTGCATCACCCCAACTTAACCTAAGTTTCAAATAAACATAGCTACAATCAAACCAAGTCTTAGCCTACTAAGCAACCTGTTAAAGATATTTTTAGGATTTTGAAAGCCCAAACCCACTTATCTAAGTTTTTTGGTGTTTCATCCTAGGCATAACCAACTTATCTATGTAATTTAGGTTTCTTTAAAAACGTAAATAGCCTATCTATTATTATTCTAAGGTTCCTGCTAAATCTTAAAATACTTATTACGGGTATCTTCTGACTTTCTTAAAACTTAGGTATTATTCCTAGGTGCCCTATAGTTCTTGTAAACTCTACATGCCTTAATTGTTGTTACCATGGCTTCCTAGATTCATCCTCTATTGTTAGCCATTCACCCATCATGCTAACACTTGCCATTACCATTTTACTATGATCTCTCTCTTCGGTCACTCTAATCCTTATTATGTTATTTAGGCTTTCTAGCATATGCACTAAGAGCATTAAAATGTCAACTAATGATCTGACCCTTATACTGGTTATGACCAACACCTTTCCTAAAGCAAAATGCAAGTGTTCTCTCAACTAAAAAACATCATCTAGCAAAAAATTGATAGTGCCCTAAGTTGAAGTCCTTTTCTAAATAGTCCTTAATGACTCACCAAGTGCTATAAATTCATGTCCTTAACAAAATTGATACCATCAGGTTTGCACAGACAAAATAAAGTCATAATCCTCAACAAATGCAATAAATTAAGACTATCATCATTCTCTTCAATGTTATGCTCATAAGTTTCCTTCCTTTTGTAAGGCTAGTCATGGCTATATCCAAATTTAAAGACTAACCTGTGTTCAATTTTTATGAATTAAAATTACATGTGTTCTTAATCTTGTCTCATGAAATTGCTTCAAGCTTTTACAAATTTCAACTTAGTTTTCATCATCAATGCTTGGTGCACTCGTGATTTCTTATTAACTACAACATCCTTAAAAAATTACATTGCTTTTATAAAACAGTTGTTGCATATTTACCTTGATAATGTCCAAGGAATTTCTTACAAATTATTTAAGTTTAACCATGACATGAAAAATATTATAGTATGGATCATGACACAATATAGATCAAATACATAACATCCAATATAAGGCTTGATTTCAAGTAAAACATTGTTATAAAGTCCATCTAAATAAAAATTTTAGGAATTGTTTTTGTTAAGAAAAAAATTAATTTTAGAGGAAGTGCCCTATTCATGGAACAAACTTTGTAATGAACAGTTATAGATTCTAAGATAGATCATTATTTTCTTTCTCAATCATACTTATTTGAAACATTAAAACTTGATGAAATATGATATATATCCTCTATAAACTTTGAACTCTATCAAGTTACTTGCATAATGTATTTCTTAGTTAATATTAGATATTATTATATATTTCTTTCTTGAGGTTTTTTTGATATCCATGTCATTTCAATAGCTCATTGATATATTTGGTTTGTCATATCAATGATTAGTTATCATCATGCTTTTCTTCAAGTCCTAAAATGATATTAGTTCTAGGGAACACTTGAACCACGTTTTACTAGTTAATTAGAAATGGAACAACTCTATGTTATCCTAATAATTTTTCTTGAAGTGTTTTAGATGATGAATCCAAAAATATCATTAAAAGAGTTGAAGAGTTTAGTAACGACTCATTGGTTTTAGTGGCATGTTTTGGTATGAATGAATCATATACCAAGCAAGAAGCTTATACATAATTTGAGATGTGACCTTTAAGAGTCATGTTTAAAAGGATTGACAATATATATCCTACAACAAAATTCTGAAAGCACTACAAAAAGAGTTAATTTGAGTGTGTGAATAAAAATCTTTTCAAAATATTTCCAGCACAACTCATTATTCTTTAGTTTACATAGAAAATGCATTCAAAGATGGTCCTAGGCTTATAAATATATAATATTAGATATTAAAAATGTTTATTTGCATCTATTAATAATGAAAAAATTCATTAGTTGTAAAATATAAACAATGACTACAATTGCATATAAAAATATGTCTTATAATCAGTTGATAAGAAATAAATTTAGTTCAAGTCAATAAGCTTGTAGATTGAGAGTGTGATAGGTCAATTAGAAAAAAGATTTCAAAGATTTCATTGTACTTGTTTATGTAGTGCATTTACTTCAACTTAATAAGCCTTCAGATTAAGAGAATTATAGATGATGTAATTAATTTGTTTTCAAGGCTTTCATTTTAATTGTATAGTACACAAAATGAAGTGATTTCATGCATTAAGCAAATGCATAACATGTGTAGTACTTAACATGAAACCAATTGTGCATATAGTACTTGATTTTTAATGCATAATATATTTAGTTCATTTGGGTGTAGGTTTTATATAGTGAGCCTAACCATAGGATTCATTTGAAAATATTATTTAAAATATGGTATGAAGATAAAAAGTATTGTTCAATAAAACTTTTAACACATAAAATGTTGGGTATATTTTGTAAATTCTAAATGTGTAATGACTTGTTTGAGAAGATTTTATGTCATTAAAAAATAACTATTAAAGAGTCATTGGTGGGTTTTGGAGCCATCACAGGACATATAAAAAAATTATGAAAGGTTTCAAACATTTATATCTGAAAGACACCCTATTCTTCAATTATAATAGATTATATTAAGGCATGGTTGTTTCTAAAGAATATAACATAATGAAGGAGAATATGAAATAATGTAATAGTAGATTTACTAATATTTTTAGTGGTTTCTTAAATATTGGTAGATTATTTTCTAATGTCGAGCAACTGAGGAAGACACTTGAAGTGATGATTAAAGAGCTTTATTTTTCTATGACCATAATTAATGCCTCCAAGAAGCTAAACTTATGAAGCAGATGAGCTACTCAAAAGTGTCATAATAAATGTGGTGGCAATGACAAGGGAATAGGGATGCTAAAGAACAACGAAAACTTGGCATTCAAGGCTACGACATCCTTGTTTAAAGATAAATAAAATAATAGTTTAGAGCAAGAATTCCTTACTAAAAGTTTTATCTAAAATGGTTAGGAAATTACCTACAAGAAGAGAAAAAACTAAAAAAATGTTGAATAAGACAAAAATTAAAAAAAAAACTCTAAATATAGTACTACAAATGCCATTAACCTAGTCATTTCTACTCAAATTTACCAAAATTTTTAGAGAAGAGGAAATTGAAGAAAAGTTCTAAAAGATGAGAAGTCGGCCATGGTCTCCACTTTTAGTTATTTGGAGCCATCATCAAAATCTTAAAATATTTCTGTGAATCAGGACGAGAAAAAGTTGTTGTCTCTAAGCAAAGCATGGGTCATTCTATAGCCGTGAAGAAGTGGAGAAGAAGAGAATGTGGATTAATTCATGCAAGTTTTTAGTAATCATTGAGCAATAATGAAGAGGAAAGTAAACTCTTTGATATTGCATTAGAAAGTTATTTGATTGAGTTGATCAACTCTTTTAAAGAAAATTTAAAAAATGTGAAATTTTGAAAAAAAAGCATGAACGTATACAACTTACATGTATTAGAAATCTAAATTGATGCACTTGCCCTATTTATTAGCTTGAATGCAAAAGGAATATTGATTTTTTATAAGTTCAAAATGTTAGATTCAAATTGGTTTACATGACATCATATAAGTTAGGACATTTCTTTCAAGTGTAATAGTTCATGTATATTGAAATCTTTTGAATTACATCATGACTTGTCAATATGGCATTAACTCATAGTAAACTTATATTTGGATGAATATGATTAAAATAAAGTATGATTAGAAATTTTTAAACACTTAATACAAGGTTTTCCATTCAAAAATCAATTATGGTACCAAAATCAATTATTTAAATTCCAATGAATATCCACATGCTTCACTCAATTGAATAAGAAATTATGTGAACCCTATGTAGATCCTTGTTGATTATTTTCATTATATTTATAACTTCTAATTTAGAACTTTAATTCTTTTTATAAATATTTCTTGTATAAGTATAGAGGAAATATAAATTAAACTCTTTTATTCAATTATTTTGTGCTAAATTATTTACACTTGCAACAACAGATAGATCTATAATAAGTGCTATGTTTTATGTATTTATATATGAATATATGGGAAAGATAGTAGAAAAACATGATATCAAAAATTTGTATTTTGAACCTTTGGTTTTAAACTTTTTATAAGTTAAATAAGTTGTATTTTGATCTCTTATTTGTCATTTAATGTCTGACATATTTGGGAAGGGGAACCCTTATTTTTCATATTTCTATTATTTCATGAATTTAATTAGGATAAAAGAAGAGGTGAAAGAAAATAAAAAAGGTGAAGTCATCCATTATGATTGCAAGGCACTTAGGTTCACACAAACTGTGTCTACCAAAAAATAAAAAAAATTAGGAATGTAGCAACTTGGATTAATTCTAATCAAAATGAGTCTTCGTCTTCATCCATGAGAGATGATGTAATGAACTCTTCTTTGTGATATAGGACCACAAGTCTAAGAGAAATAAGGTACATAGTTATATTCTTTGCTATAATGAAACAGAAGACTCTCTTCTAGAGTTGTACATAGTATTTTAAAATTTGAGAAAAGTATGATTCATTAAAAGTATAATGAAAAGATAAAAAACAAGAGTATTTTTTTTCATGAGCATGAAGCTTACTAATGAACACAATATGTATTTATTCTTGTTTTAACATCTAAAAGATTTGAATGAATCCTTTAAAAAAATAATAAGATTTAATTACAAAATCCTTTCTATGTCAAAAGAAAATTTTAACTTCAAATTTAAATCACAAATCTCTGGAAATTACACATCTCTAAGGCTCTATTTTGTGTCACACACTTTTCTAACAAATGAACAAAAGAGAAATGCTAATTATTTACTTTTAAATAAACATAAGAGAATATTCCTATGCAATTAGTTCATCAATGATCAACAACAAATGCTCCCTCTTTTATATTCATAATTAGAAAACTATAAATTTAATTTTATAATATGAACTCATTTAAGTAAATATTATGAATCCCAACATCAAAAGAAAAAGATGATAAAGAATGCTCCTCACATAGAAAATGAATTGAAAAAGATACTTTACAGAGAAAGATAAATAAATATCATAAGAGCTTTATATATGATACATTATACCTAAATAATATATAACAACAAATCAAAAGGAAACTATTTCAATGTTAATAATTTTCTAAGATAGCATGTCCAGCATTACCTTTCCATTTTTGTTATCTCAAGCTACTACTCACATGGTGCCCCATCATGTACATAAATAGCACATAGAGATGATAACAAAAAATTGTATTAAGTGGCCACATATGGGAATACAAGTGTACGTTCATGCCACACATTTGGACATTGATGTAAACAACAATCACAACAAAATTTCCATCTAAACAAATAAATTATTATGCATCATACATGTAATTGGTTGATTAACAAAATGTATGAATTATATCATTTTATTTCCATTATGACAATGTTTGCCTTGGTTATCATTTTTTTTCAAGTGCTATTCATCATTACCAAGAACAATCACACTTGCATTTGATTGGTGATAATACATCCAAACAATTTTAAAAGAACATTTTTAACTATAATCTAATTAGAAATTTACAATAATCACAAAAATTTACCATGATGCATGTTGAGTGCCAATCCTTAGGCACTAAACCAATGATTAGTACATTGAGCAAATGTATAGCCCAGCCATGTAATTTTCTTACATTAGTTCAAATATACATTTCCATTCTTTGACTTTTTTCCATAGAATTATTCATAGATTTTATACACATTAGTTTTTTTTCTGATGAATCAACCACATGTTGTGATTAGAAAACAATAACTTTCTTCATTACATCTCCCCATTGCATGCCATGATTTAATTTCATTGTTTGAGCCAATTTTGAAACATCAATTTGAAGTTCAATTTTTTTATCGAAACATCTATTTAGCCATAGAGCCAATTTGTCAAAATTGCTAAATGACTAGAAGCATTTTTTGTTAAAAATGAAGCACATATAGTTTTTATGATATCAAAATTTTTTATTTCACTACATGTCATTAACAGACAATTAAACACCATTGTTAAATAATTTGATACCTGTCAAATCTTTATCAAATACTCTTACATGTACTTAGTGGAAACTTTAGACAAAACTTAAAAAATTGGTGAACCATGCAAAATGCTCATCAAATAGTTTGGTCTTAATAAATGATAATATAACATAAAGCTCTTAAACATTCCTACAATTTGTTTGGATCATTCAATCCATTGCAAATACTTAACTGAAATGAAAATTAATTTGTTGTAATATGTTTGAATCATTCCCAATTCCTTTTCTTCATGTCCCAACCAAACATTATAGGGAAATGGGCCTAACAAGATACTTTTAGCCTACCACATATGAACTTAATTTGAAATTTTAATATATCCTTCCAGAACCATAAACATTTCAAAGAGAAGGCTAAACTTTAATTTCTATCGGATAATTTTTAAAATATCCAAGTGAATTTGATCCCATATACTACCTCAATGGTGTTTAACAATCTCATTCTTTTTTTGTCATTTAACGAGCAAGTTCCTTTTCGATCACATCTTCCTCTCCAACTGAAATTTTTCTATGTGTTTCATCATCTCACTCTATATATATATATATATATATATATATATATATATATATATATATATATATATATATATATGAAGAATTTTCCTTTTCCTTTAAAATATAAAACTTATAAGAAATATATTCTTTTTATTTTTATTCCAAATTTCCTACCACATCCACTAGAAAACTTTTAAACTTAGCTACTCTTCATTTCAACAAAAGTTTGCAATATTCTAACATTAATTAGTACCATTAATAATGTTCTTCATGGAATAACATTATGATTAAAATATTATTATTTATTATTAAGTTTCGCCATATTTTTGTTTATGATCAATTGATATTCAACTCATGTGAAACTATTACCAAATCGTTGTTGTAATTAACCCCATTAAGTTTATCATTTTCTTTCCACATTTAGGTGACATTATAATAATATAATCACTAGCAACATTTTCCAAATGCATTCCGTATAGGTTATCTTCTAATTCATTTATTAATAATCAAAATTAATTGATATTTATTCAAAAAACTTTAATTAGATCTTAATGGTAAAAATATTTTAGTTAGAACCTTTTCGATCTCTTGCACTATTGATCTAAAAATGAAACTAAGCATGCCAAATGAGTAATCTTCCACTAACTAATAGCCTACATTTGCTAGGTGGCTGATCAAGTTAATGCTGAAAGCTTTTCTAATTGAAGCTAATAGTCCAATATTCTTAACTAAGAGTAGATCGATATCATGAGCAATTGTTTCTTTTCTTGCCCATCTCTAACTCTTAAATGAGGACCATTTCTTCTAAAATATAGTCAAAAAATACTTTCATAATGTGCCGCCATTGCTATATAGTTGTAGATCCCTTACACTACATCCATAAAGGTATAACATCCCCTCTTCTAAAAAGTCAACAATAGTTTTAGGTCCATAGCCTTAGCAATCACCATTATGGATACCCAAGTGTTTCTTCCACCAACTTGGCTTACATCAAAAGAAAAAAATCCTAGACTTATAAAAGTCATGACCAACCCTAAGCTTGTTAACTCCATTTGGGCACAAATAATAGACATTGATGTAGAAGATGCAAGCATGGTGAATGTAGTATGGTATAAAAATAAAGATTTGCAGGAATCACATTAAAATGCAGATAATGGAGTTCGAAAAAAAATTGGTACAAAGAGAAACAATTCATGAAGGAAAGTTGGAGTCAGTGGTACGTACACATCCTCCATAAATCTATCTCTTATTTTCTATATCATTTTAAATATGCATATGGAGGCTTTAGCCGTTCAAAATGAAGACATTTCACTACCGTAAAGCAAAGTTTTCCTCCAGTGCAACTCCATATTGTTGCATGAAATAATGGTTACATGCCACTATCTAACCTATTCTGCTCCTTTCCCAAGTAAGATAATTAAGATATCAAGGAAGAAATAGCAAATGTTCCTTTCCAAACAAAAAGGAGATGACTAAGTCATCAAACAACAGATGAAACAATGGCAACAAGAAGCCTAACATCACAGAGCTAATCACCATGATTTTGCCTGAACTTGTAGAAGAGTGTCATACGCTTTAGAACAAAACAAATACTACATATGCATATTTTCAATTAGATGTTAACATTTAAAATTTTAATAGTAATAATTACCTCAAAAAATTTAATGTTTTATAGTTGTTAATTTGTATCGAGTCATATACTTCTTTTGAATATGATGATTGTTCGTATAAATATTCCAAACAATAAAGAGCTTTATTTTAACATTGCATTTTATTGATATATTACCAAATCATTATGAATATTTAATTTTTCTAAGATAATTTCCAAATCTAAATTTTAACTCTTAAGTTTTTTTTTCTAAAATTTATATAAATGGTTTATTTCCTATTTGTTAGTTAGGAACATGATATTAAATATTTCCAATATTTTTTCATTTTGTTAACGTTTAAAATTTTCTATTTCATTTTCATCATTGAATTTAACAATCTTACTTTTTGAAGAAGTATTATATTTAGGATTTGCAGATTTTATGTAAAATGATTTTAAGATTTTATTTTTTTAATCACTTTACTATGTCTTAATGCATAATTATTTTTATCAAATTGGCATTATAAATATTTTTTATATAGATTTGTTTTGCACATTATCAAACCCCTTTGGTTGTTTGATATTTTAACTTTGCCACAATTACGCTTTTTCACATGGCTAATTTTTATATATTTTTTTAAATGAGATATTAATGTTATTTTATTGAAAAATGAATAATGTTTCATCTTTTGATATTTTTTATATTTTTTGAATTTTCACTATTTTGTCATGGAAAAGTGTTATTATATATTATTGCATTACTAGGTTGTACCTTCTATTGAACCCTTGCAATTTACACCAATAATATGACTAAAACAAAACTTATGTGTAGTCATTTCAATTATTTTTCTTAAGTATTTTTAGATCATGCATCTAAATATGAAATCAATTGATCATGTTCGAAAGGCTTGATCACTTGACTAGAGTAGCATAAAGGTGATTTTTTGGTCTTAATGATAATTAGCAACTTTTCTGTGGAGTGGCAAGGAATGAGTAGAGTTGCGAGGTCCCCTCTGGGAACTCATCAAGTTGATGATAAAATTCATGGGCATCAAAAGAAACATAAGCTTTTGTAACACCTAATGAAGATCTTTACTTATTTATATTTATTGATATTAACATGTTGAAAATATAAAAGTTTACATATGACACAAAGAATCGGTAAAATTGAGTGTGAATGTTAATTATTTTAAAGTCGTATTTCCACTCATATTGTTATAGTCTTAAGGAATGCATCTTATTTAGGCCTATTTACATGGAAATATGCCCTAGAATATTATAAATGTAATAAAGCACATTGGTTAGTACAACCAAGTCAAGTAAGAATTTTAAATTGAATGAATAAAAACAAGAGTTAAAAAAATACTTATTTTACTTGGATGATGGATTCAACGGACAATATGACTTGTTAGCCGTGTGATCAAACAAAGAGTTTGGCATTTGTGATCCAAAGTTAAGCTGATTAAATACGCTTTATACATGTACAATGCCATTGCCATACAACTGTGGCACCATTTCTTCCAAGGGTGGTAAGTGGAGATATATAGCTGTTGTGCTTTATTTAATTCAATATCCTTATCATACTTGTATGATCAATTCATTGGAAAGAATAGAAAAAGGTGCTTATACTTATGATTAAGTATGCGTTATAGTATGTCTTATCGTATATGTACCATACATCATAATAGTATGAGAACCGTTTTTAGAGACACAATACTTATAACCTAAGCATTAAGGAAAGTCACTTGCATTTACAAGTATGGTTCCATTATTACATAGAAGTTATGTTTTATTTGTAGTGAGAAGAGTACATGTGAATGGCTTGAACAAGTATAATACCTGTTATATTATTATTTCATCTTGTGAAATTTTAAAAGATGAAAATCTAGATTTGGAGGGTCTTTTTGTTTATATGTAATGTGGTTATGTATTAGCATGTTTATTTTTTAGTAAGTTAAAAACACTAGTGAAAATTAGCCAATAGTTAGATGATGTGCGTATTATAGAATCATACTTTTATATTTTTTGAATAGAGAATGATTAGGAATTATGGGTAACATCTAATTTGACTGAATTTTAGAAAAATTAATTATTTTTATTTGAGGATTGTTTAGACGAATTGGAGAGCACTATAAATTAATTTTAATATCTATTTTAAATTAATTATATCATATTTTAATGTGCTTATTACATAAATTTATTTTTCTCATAGAACCTTGTAATTGAGTTATACTAGATTTCTTTGTTCAATTGTCGACACTTTGTATTTTCTCTTTGTGTTGGTCCTCTAGTCAGTTTATATTTTTTTTGTCCTTGTCATTTTTTCGACCTTTGGTTTGGCTTTTTGCAGTGACTTTTAATCCTAACAATTTTTAGCGTCCTCTCAACTAGTGTTGTTGGATTCTTTATGCTCATGCGTTTGGTGTTTTTGTCCAAGTAATATTGGAATCTTTTTCGCTAATGTGTAGCATTTTTTGGGCAATTAACTTTTTTGGTAATTCACTTTTTCTAGGGTGTACATTTGCTTTTTAATTGAACAACATAAAAAGATTTTGCTTATCTTCTCTCATTCCTCTCTCACTAAAATTATTCAAAGTTAATAATTAGTTAAACATTTTTTTTTTCAAAAGGCTCTAAGAAAGTGAAAAACTTCCTATTGTAATATATTTAGGACTATTAAATTTATGATTTTTACAATTCATGCTGCTTCATTCCTAACATTTTCCTTCACCGACTACAATACTAGTTATTCATATTAAAAATGTTAAACTTTATCATTTGTTTTCATTGCTGTCATATCTAATAGTCTTATCTTAATAGAAAAGCTTTTCTTGACCTGACAAATAAATATGATTAAGTATTAGATATGATTTACTTTGTTTTCATATTTTATGTTTTATATCTTTTAATTATTTTTTATGTATGCTAGAGAATTGTCTAAGATATCTAAAACATATATATTTAAATAATTAAAATATTATAACTTGAAATTAACTTTTTGTTTGTCATAACATTCAATGTTTGTGTGTAATATCAAGTGTTGAATTCATGCTTTTTTAAAGAACTTTTTGTATGACAATTACAAGCAAAGAGTTTTTTAAAAAGCCATTTTTAAATATTTATTTTTTATACATTTTATACATGTTGGATTTCGTAGCACATTTGAATTTGAAACATAATTTCAAATTAAAATATTAAACATGCCAACAAAAATTTCAAATATTTAATTGCAAAGAAATTATTTTAAATATTTTAGTTTCATTTTTTAAATTATTTTAATTTTTGAGATTATATTATTGAAAAAATTATCTCCTAATGTGTATTACATATATTATTGATAACTTAAAATTTTTCTCTATCATAGTTCTTTTAGTTTTACAACTTTTTGTTGCAATATTTTTTATATTAGTGAGATAACAAAATAATTATTTTTAATAGTTTGTATATCATGGTTTTAATAAGTTAATTTTAATTATGATTGAATAATGTTTCTGTTCCTTTCTATTCTACTATTTAGTTCAATTTCATTTTTAAAAGAATTTTTTGTATTAATCATAAAATAAATTTTTGTGATAATTTTTAATAATTTTTTAATTTTAATGTTTTATTTGGCTTATCATGTTTTCCTTGGGAAATTTAAAATCTATGTCCAATATTCATAACTTTTTAACAGCCTTACAATGTTCATCAACCCTTCAAATAAATTTCCAAAAAAAAAACCAAATTCATCACTTACCACAAAATACAACCAACACACTTGAAAAATAATTTTTAAGAACATAGTTTTTAAAGAGACAATGTTCCTATAAAGAAATTAGGTCTTCTCTCTTTGTTAAAAGAAAGAAAATTACTTATTTTCAACACCTCCTCAATAAAAGTAATTTGAAGATGGGGTAGTGGAAGAAAATGGTACTAATAATAGGAGGTAAACATACTTTTATTAGGAATGTCTAACTCATAATACTTATTTTCTGCTTCATGAAAGTCAATCAACGTCATAAGATTCTTAGTAGAATTTAGAAAAGCTTGAATGATTTACTTTCATGTGACTTAGAAAATATCAGAGGAGCTATAGGTAGAATTCATGAAGGTCTTTCCTCTAATTAAAGAAAATATTAAGTTGCTAGCATGTATTCTCAACAAAATAGAATTTTAAATTACCAACCAACAATTAACTATGGTCTACTTAAATGACAAAAAAGTTTCTAATATCAAAAAGAAAAGATAACATATATGTGACCATTATGCATATGAAAATCTAAAAGATGGTTTTAAAAGTAATTAAACTCTCTAGACACTCACAACTAATGGAAATTTCAGCATTCGGCCAACATGGGAAGCAACCAGTACAAAAATTCTCATATTTACTTTAGGATAGAAGATTTCTATTTTTTTAAATGTACATTTAAACTACAATTTCTGTGGTTACAAGTTTTAGTAGTCTACTACAATTCTATGTGTTTAGGAAAGATCATGTTTTGGAAAGATTCAAAGTGCCACACAACTCTAATGTTGGGTCAATGGGCCAACACATTTTATGCTGATAACAAGAAAATATGGTATGGTCTATCGTTGGCAACAATGTCTGAACTAAACCACATAGGTTGAAGAAGTGGAATTCGAATCCATCTTATTATTTCGTGGAGCATATGGTTGGCCAATAACCAAAATATCCATATGGAAGTTATTTAGCCTGTAAGCACCATTATCAATTGTCATATTGAAGTGTTAACACTATTAGTTGCATTACTAACACAAAACAAGCCTAGGAGAACCATTAAGCGTTCTAGTTTTCTTTAGTCCATATTCAATTATGAGGCATACTGGCTAATAAGTTGTTAATTGGTTCTCTCTATACAAAAAGTGCAAGATAAATGCGGATTGTTTTGGAAATAATCACAATGGGCAATTTTGTTGTATTGGAATTATATGTGATCACAAAAGACAAATAATGGAATCAATTTCTCTAATTATGGGCAACAAATTATTGTTAGAAATTGAAGGATTTATCTATGCTCTTGGCACTTTTTTTAAGTAATAATAAGAACATAAATATCTTAGTCATCAAAATGAACCATATAGTAATCCTTAAAATAGCACAAGGACCAATCAACATTCCCTAGGAGCTATCAAACATTATTCAAAAAATGAAGCAAAAGTGATCAACAATAATAGTTCAGTAGAGTTACATTCACAAATAACTAAATGGTGTAGTGAGTTACCTGATCAAAATTGTGGTATAATCTATAAGGTTAAACAATTATGATTAGTAAAACATTCCAAAGATATGCAAATCTATTTGTCAATATGCTAAAGTTATATTGTTATACTTCATACCATGTATGAAGCATCACCTTGGAGTGTTAGTTCTAATATAATGATAAATGTTTTTTTAATTCATTTTCAATTATTCAGTAGGATTTGATATTCATATCATATTACAAAAAGATACATTGCTTACAAAATACTAGCATCATAACCACATATTTTTCTTTACGATAATTATGGCTATTATGCTTTATATGAATACCTAAGAAGAAATCAAATATTCTTAAATTAGGAATTTCAAATTAAAAGGAATGGACATTTATGACTAGCCATCATTCAGACTATTCACATTTAGAGATCACTATATCTTTAACGCCCATTTTTCTTAAAACATGAATTTTGAAAAAATATGAAATAATCACAATACCTAATGTTGATATAATTTATAAAAAACATCATTCAAAATAATGTCATGTTAGGAATTTTAAAGGATTTTGGGCATCTTTAAGATAATTGCATAAACAAAATATACATAAAATTAATTTACGATTTAAATCTACTCCATTCCAAGGAAACACCATGAATAAATACAAAGGATTATTTGGAATACTTTTTAAGAAACTTCTAGAATTAACATAATAGTTATATAGCTTACATGCCTAATAAAAAAACTAATGAAAAAATATGAAATTTATTACTAATGATGATGAAATGAAGATGGTGAAACATCCAAATAATGCACTCATTTTGATAATATCTTGCTTGATTACTATTGAACCCCTTACTCCCTTGTCCAATAAAAATTTTATTGGGAAAACTTGGAGGCTTAATAAAGAATTCTTGAGTTAAACTATAAAACTAATATATAGTAGCCAAGAAATATGTTTGTAACAATTGTGTAAATAATGTTAACAGATGGCATTAGTTTTTAATTACCATAATGACATCACCATCTATCAGCTAAGTTAATACATATATGTATATATATATATTGTTGTGTTTATTTATTTTTATTAAATTGTGGCTTAGTAACTACTGTTTGTTCTGATACACTCTTCTTGTGCATGAGAATCATGATAACGCTTGGAAACCTTATCAAGTGATATAATCTAATACACAACAAAGGAGTGTTGATGACATTGGCTAACCTCATAAGGTTCAAGAAGTCCTGAAAATCCACATGTACTCCCCTCTAAAATATAAGAAATCTTGTTATTCTCCATGATGCTAAATATGGAACAGTTTCCTCCTAAGATAATTTTTATAATGAGATTTCACTAATCCTAAAAATTCTTATAATGAGATCGAGCATTCCACTTATAATATCGACCAACCATGTATAACTATGTTTTGTCCAATATAATAGAGTCACTTACATGCTTATCTCTTGAATTAGCATTCATGATCAAGGGCTCACTCCATTTGACCCTCTCTTGATCATAGTAATGACCTTAAGGTGTACCACCTTATTAACTGTATTTCATAACTATCTAGGATTCTTCATGCCCTAAGTTGACTTTGGTTTTTAATTCTATGCTAACTTTCAATTACCCATAGTTATTATTATATGAATGATATAAGGTTTTTTCTAAACCTTAGTTCAATTATTTATAATTACAAGACCAATTTTCTTATATTTATTCTTCATTTTATTTTTTTTTAGGGCCATTTTCATTCTAAGCTAACTCTAGTGCCCATAAAGAATTTTCTCTCTCTTAGTTCCATATATTTTTTATTGTCATTACAATTAAATCAATTCTCAAAAAGGTATGCATCGTGACCCATGAGCCCCAAAGGCAACATTGAGTCACCATACCCTTCTAAGGTCTCTCTTGAGCCACAACATTTTCTTAAGATCTCTTATCAAGGAGTTAACACAAGACATAACAGATTAAATATGGCCACTCATGTTCCTACACAAAGGACGTAGTGAACTATAGGGTCTAGCAAATATATTAACCTTCTTGATTCCATGATCAAACCTAGCAAATTGTGATTCCTTATTCCATGCTCTTCTGTCATCTTCAAATGCTTTCATATGTGCTTCACTAACCAAATCCTAATTTACAATTTGCATAGAGCTTTAGTAATGCTATTCCCTTAGCTCATCATGAGGAACTTCTTTCAGAGGTTCCTTTTCCTTGAATGAATTCTAAGCCTTTAAGAAAAATTGCATGGGTAAGCTTACCATACATAGTCATATCAAAGAACCTCAAATCTCAAAATTATGCCTCACCAGGGATTATCCATATAACTAAAAGTCAAACGCTAGCGTTAGCACTTCTAGTCATAACCAACTCTTTTGTTTCTAACCATATCCATAGCCAAGCTTGTCGTGTTCTATATCCTTAAACTGAGCCCTCAAAGGCTTCCCAGCTAGAAACCATGGCCCACACACTCACACCTCAAACATCATGTGGGTTATCCTAAGGGTTAATCTAGTGCCTCTTTTGGCTTAAGCAAAACATGGTTCTACACTTACCAAGAAAAATCAAGGTAAGAAATAATTGGTTGTAATATATGATCTAAGGTATTAGTTATAGTTCTTAGTTCTAAATCAAGGTTCATCTATAAATCTAATTTTTAAATTTTTGATATAATAGGTGGCATGCTTTCATACATGGTTTTGTGATAGCTATTCACATTTATATCATGTCATGAAGTGAAATAACATATATTTTTTTGCTTCGCTAACATTTTATATTTTTTATGCATTACTTCTTAGTAAAGCATTAGCATACTTTCTTCGAGTGTAAATTTTAGTAAATAAAAAAGAAAAAAATAAAAATACTTGTCTTAGTTTCGAGACCCAGACAATTATAATTTGTTATGCCATTCCTTAACAATTTTATAACATCAATCATGCTTAACCTTTCATATTGCTAGCATATCTAAGATTTCTAAAAGGCACTAACATTAGCATACCTCATTATCATGTGTCAATTGTGATGTAGTTTCCAACTATTAATAATCATTCTAATTCCAACTTCTCCTTATTTCAATAACTAAACCTAAACATGCAAGCATATGAATTGAAACTTCACTTATATTCAAAATTTAGTTAATATCACAAAATCTTGCATGTTTCCTCTAGAAACATTGCTTTAGAAACTAAAGATAAAAAAAATTTATATGATAATATAAATTCTCTTTTGTCATAGGCATGAATGGTTTCTCTTTTTTATACATGGTTCTTAGAAGAAGATCAACTAGCTTTTAACCGAATCACTTTCTTTAGGTTCTACTAGCAATTTTAGCGAGATAAGTCCTTTTCAATTGTCTTTAGGACTAGGTAATTTTTTTGTATATACAGAAAGGTCAAATTACCTTAAAATTCATGTAAAGGTCTTCTCCTTGGATAGGTCTTTCTATGCTTCAAATTTTAACCCTCCTTGTTCCATATGGTTTATCTTGCTTTCCACCTTAGTATCCCCTTTATGGCTACTTTTTCTGAAAACTTACAAGCATGTCTTGAGGGTTTAAATTTCCTTGTCCATACCTCTTTACCCATATATTTGATTTAAGAAAACCATGTTTCGTTTGGTTTATGGGGCATGGATGACACATTCGACTTAAACCTTTCTTAATTATCCCTTTTGGTTAGCCATATCAGTCTCCAAAAATTTTAGAATCTAAGTAAGATATGACTATAAGATCTTTTGCCATTTATTCTTCTTTCTTATATATTCTTTCTTAAGATATTCCATTATGCATCACAAGCCATTTTCCATTTTTAATGCCCTTATTATGACTAATTAACTAACTCCAAATGTTTATGAATCCTACCCATTTCTTCATTATGAATTCATTATTTCATAAGAACAAGGATATGAGATAAAAATAATAATAATAATATAAATAAAATGACATGCTAATTGTAAAGCATGAAACATATTGCTATCAAGGCTTCCAAATTAAAACTTTAATTATACCATTTTAGAAATTTAAAAATATTCAGTTAAAATTTCAAGCTTTAAATCACAGGAAAGCAACCATCTCAATCAACTAAATTATAATAATACAACCATAAATGTTAGGTATGATAGTACTAAGACGTCACTTTTAGATTTTCCATTAGATATTTTCTTGGATGGCTTACATGTTCACTTTAGGTGTACTTCAAATCAATATGATTCCACCACAACAAACTAGTGGATGAACATCCTAAGAGAATCATCAAGTGGTTCAGCTTGGTTTAGTGCATAGTCGCTTATGAGGTACAAAATCAATGAAATGGTGAATTCGTGCTTTCCACATCAAATGTCGAAGTGATAAATCATAATGGGATTGATGCTTACACCAAATTATTTGTAATCAAAAATACAAATAATGCAAGTCATTTTGCACATTGGGGACAACAAATAATTGTTAGAAACTAAAGGGCCATTTCTACACGGTCTATTAAAAAATGGACAAAACTTGCTTAAGCTAGTCATCAAAATGGAGTATAAAAATATCCTTAAAATAATGCAAGGTAAATGAACGTTCTCTGGGAGCTATCAAATAGTATTCAGCAAATCAAGCACAAGATAAGAGAAACAAATGTTCACTAGAGTAAGATGAACAAAGAAGGAAATGGAGTGATGAATTACCTCATAGAAATGGTAGTGTAATCAACAAAGTTAAACAATTAGGATGTGTGAGACACTCCAAGGATATACAAAGGTATTTTTTGATTTGATAAAGTTCAAATCTCATACCTTTATACTTCATATAAGGTATGAATCATTACCTTAGAGGACTAGTTCTAAAATGATGATAGATTTTTTTTTGTGTACTTCATGTGCAATTATGTTGCATTACATGATATTCATCATCATACCATGCAAAACACCTATTCTTACAAAATCCTTTCATCATAACAAGATTTTTGACCTTTCCATTATCATTGCTAATTTTACTTTAGAGGAATACTTGAGTAGAAATCATATAAACTTAGAGTGGGAATTTCAAATGAAAAGAAATGAGCATTTATGACAAGCCATTGTTCACATTGTTCATAATTGCGCAGTATTGTGCCTTTTGTACCCATTTGGTTTAAATACTTGAATGTAACAAAAATCAAATAATCATAATATTGAATGTATATATAATTTACAATATAACATCACAAAAAAATACTATCATGCTAAGATTCCATAAAATTGTCATCATCCTTAATGCCAAAGACAAAATGAAACATCCATAAAATCGATAAACCATTTGAATCTACTCCATTCTATGGAAACATCATGAATAACAATAAAAGTTACTAGAAAAACAAAGCAACAACTAAGTTTGTTCAATAACATCACATGCCATATAAAATAGAATTGTTGACAAAAAATATGAAATCTATCACTAATGATAATGAAATGAAGATGTTGAATTATCAAACTTATGCACTCATTTTGATGATCTCTAGATTGACTATTGCTCAACCCTTAGCAGTCTATTCCAAAAAATGATATAAGGTTGTAATCTTAGAGGCTCAGTAGGGAATCCTTGAGCTATATTGTAAAAATAACAAGTAGAAGCCAAGAAGTATGCATTCAGCAATTGAGCAAATCATGTAAGTAAATGCCATTATGTTTTAGGTACAATAATGAACACATCATCTACCAACTAAATTATATTATATATATATATATATATATATTATCCTTATATTATGGCTAAGTGCTAGATATTTGAGCTAACACACTATCCTCTCAATGAGAGTCATGATAATGCTTTACACTTCTATCATATCATGTAATCTAGTACTCCACAAAGTAATTAAATCATATAGCGTAACCCTAATGGAGTTCTAAAAGTCCTCGACAATCACACATACTCCACTCTTAAATATAGGTTATCATATGATTCCCCATTAGCTAAATGTGCAGTAGTTCGCTCATGTGATAATTTATATAATGAAAAGAGCAAATCCTAGACATTATTACCATGAGATCATGCAACCCTCTTTAGTTGATTATTCATGCACCATGGCAATTTAGGTTTTGCACCATAAGTTGATTCTCATTAATCTAATCAAATTATTAACTAAATTCCATAAGGTTTCTTCTACACCATAATTTAGGTATTTATAAATCATAACAAATTTTTCTTGTATTTATTCTTACCTTATTTTTATTAAGACCTTTTCTTATCTAAGCTAACCTAAGTATTCACAAAGCATTTACTTTTTCCCTAAGGTTCCATTTATAGTTGATTGTCATTACACTATTGCTATGTAAACACATGTATTATTTGTAACCTTTATGCCTCCACGGCAACCCCAAATCACCATATCCATCCTAAGGCCTCTCTTAGGACACCAAATGTCCCTAAGATCTCCATGTAGGGTCTCATGACACGGCCTAATTGATTAAATAAAGTCAGTCATGTTCTAATCCAAAAGACTTTGTCATCCAAAGGGCCTTGCCAAAACTTTTACCTTATTGCTTCATTAGAAAACGTAGTGTATTTCAAAGTTTTTCTCCAAGATATTCTAGTTTTTTCCAAGACCTCAATAGGGAGCTTCACTAACTAAAGCTTCATTTATAATGTTCTTAGAGTTTTAACAAAGGCATCTTTTTGGCTCATCATTAAGACATTTTGTTATAGATTCCTCTTTTATGAATTAATTCTAAGCCTTCATGCTTAATTCCAAGGCTAAGTTTACCTTAAATATCCATATCGAGGAACCTCAAATATATAATTTAAGCCCTATTAGGGATTACCCATATATCCTTAAAGTCTAACCTAGGCCTTCCTAGTTCTAGTCATAACCAACTCTTTGGATGCTAATTATATCCTTACCCCAACCTAGCCTTCTTCTAAGGCCATAAACTGAGCTCTAAAAAGCTTTCAATCAAGAAACAAAGGGCCACATACAAGAAAGAAACCTTTTGGTTTCTCTTAGGGGATGAAAAGATGAGTCTCATGACTTACCCAAACCTTGGTTCAGCACTTTCAATGAAAACACAAGGCAAAAGGTAATTGGGCATAATATTTTATGTAATGTATTAGATATTTTTTAAGTTCCAAATAATGGTTCATCTTTGAATCTAAGTTTTAAATTTTTTATATAATGGTTGGAATACTTTCATGCATTGTTTTGCAACACATGTACACATTTATATCATGTCATGAAATAAAAAAGAATATATCTTTTTGCTTTGCTGTGATTTCATATTTCTTCTCAATTACTAATAAGAAAAACATTTACATGCAAGCTTGGACTCTAAAATTTAGCATAGAAATAAAAAGAAAATAAAAAAATGATGTTCTATTTTTGAGACCTATATACATTAGAATTTTGCTATACTATGGTTTAATAATTTTTTGACATCAATCACTCTAAACTTTTCATATTGCAAACTAATTTTGACTACCTGCTTTGATTTAGCATCAGCATACTTTATGATCATGTCTTAATGATGAGTTATTTTTCATCAATAAATAATAATTCTTGTTCCATCTTCTCGTTATTTTGACAAGTACTACTAAACATGTAGGCATATGAATAAGAAATTCAATCACATTCACAATTTGAATAACATCAACAATTCTTATAGAGTTCATTTAGCAAGATTACATAATAAAAGAATGATACACAATATTTATAAGCTAATAAAAAATTTTTTAAGAAAAGGGTATAAGTGATTTAAATTTTTTTAAAATAAGGTTGATTGAAGAATATCCACTGGCCATTAACCAAAACACTTTCCCAAGGTTCTATATGCCATTTTAATAAGATAGTGCCTCTTTAGGCTTATTTAGATCATAGCTAAATTTATTGTATATTCTGTAGGGTTATCTTACCCAGAAACTCTTATAGAGGTTTTCTCCTTGGACAAGTCTTTCTTGGCTTCAAAGCTTAAACTTTATTTCTTCTTATTTCTCATAGCTTATCTTGCTTTCCACCTTATAATACCTTTAGTGAGCCACTCCAAATATCCTTTTGCTAGACATTTCTAATACCCACACAAAAAATTATGAGGCTTGATTTTTACCACTAATACATCCTTAAGCCACACATTTGCTTTAAGAAAAACTAGTTTAGTTTGTTTTATGCTATGGCTTTCCCATTCAAGTTAAATGTCACTTAGTTATGCCCTTTTTAATTGGCCATTTCTTTCAACTTTAATTTTTTAATCTATGTGTGATTTGGCAAAATGATATTTTGACATCTATTTTTCTTTGTCATAAATTTTATCTTAAGACATTTCTATAAGGAACACAATGCATTTTTTTAGTTTAATCCTATTATTGACTGATACTTTACTCTTAATGTTCAGGAATCTTATTCATATTTTCATTTTTCATTCATTATTGGATAAGAATAATGATAAAGGAAAATAATAATAACATAAAGAAAATTACAAGCTAATTTTAAAGCATGAAGCCTAATGTTATCATTACCAATGTGTACAATTCAAGTATTTCAATTCTGGCATACTTCAAATTCTTAAATTTGAAATTTCAAAATTCAAAATTCAATTTATAAATATTATAAATTTAAATATATTTAATTGAAATACCAAATTATAATTTATAAAAAAGGACACAACCTGGTTAAGTAAATTGAAATAATATAGTTAAGAATGTGGGATACAATAGTACTAAGATCTAACTTTTAAATTTTGAGTTGAATATGGCTTGAGATAGCTCATATTGTTCACTTTAGGTCTATTTCATGTCCTTATGATTGAACTTTGACACTCTAGTGCATAAATATTCTTAAAAAAATCTTTTATGGAACCTACAACTTTAGTATCAAACCTGTCTTCAAAGTTGGCACTATCCATTTTAATGCTTTTTCAAACATCAACATTAGATCCTTGAGCAACATCAAATTTCTAGGACAAATGATTTGGATGATTACGCAAGGATACATTTGTTTGGACACTTCTAATTCATTATCAAAATGCATCGTCAAAACTTTGTGATGAAATTTTAACATAATATTATACTAATCATAATATGTATCAAACAAGAACATTGACAATAAGGAGTAACAATTCTAGTTTGTCATTGTCTATCTAAAATGAATGTGGAATATAATAGTACTAAAGGATGTCATTGTTGTACTATTTTTCACAAACTTTACATAATTTAGTTGCACATAGTATGTTTAATGAAACAAATACTGCCAATTGATACACTTAAGTAATGCTTGCTTGTAGTTAGACATAGTCAACCATTGACTTGTCAAGTTATCCACTCTATGCATAGTAATTGTGATATCAAATATCAAACAAGAATATTGCAACCAGTCAAAGCTTGTTTTATAAACAAAACGTAAGTGATACCAATCAAAAATGCAAAAATGAATTGAATTGGAAATCGCTCAAAAGATGTGTCAAAATAATGGTGGCAAAATTTTATATTTAAGAATACAATTGCTAATGTCACATCACGAGAATGTTCAAATGTGTAGATTATAATTATTTGATGGGAATCACATTTTCTATGAATTTATAAAGATATTATTAATAAATAAAACTACATATTTTAATGCTTTTATTTAATAAGAAAAAAACTTCTTTGTTATCCAAGAGTAAATTGCACTTTCTTTTAAAAAACATTAAGATAGAGGGAGATGGAGTGAGAGAGAAGAAGGAGAGGGAGAGGATAGCCATTGAGTAATATAACTATACCATCCCTTATAAAGAAATAAAGAGATTAGGAATGGAAGGAGTGTGCTGATGATTTTAAATTTTTTTTGGTAGATGCCACTTCTCAAGTTAAGGATCCTACTTAAGCTTTCACCACAAGCAAAGGCTATTTATGAGGTACTATGGGGGTCAAAAGAGGTTTATGCCTATTACAACTTTCAAGTAAAAATTATCATACAGATGATCTTACTTATATAATAATGATTTTAGGCAATGGAAAGCTTTAACACTAAGTGTAAAAAGGGAACTGTCTTTAATTCATATTAGTGTGATTAGTGTTCTACTTGTATGCAATTTAAGCATATAAATATATTATATATCATACAAGTATGAAAGTCCTAATGTGTTTATATGATTGAGGTATGGTATTGCAAGTTAAATGATAGATCAAAATTGTTTGAAACATGGATAGAGTTTGTACAATATGGTTTTTTTATAGCATAATAAACATTTGTGTATGATCAGTTGTTTGAAAGCATAAATTTTTTTAAAAGTTATCTATCATTTTAAATCACATAATTCAAATGTAATCATCTGATCACAAAAATCATGTGATCAGATGGTCAAAACTTCCTCTAGCTTAACAATTAAAATTAAACCGTTACTCTAAAATCATTTGTGTGACTTTCATTTAGTCTCATATAATAAATAAAGGGATAGACCTAATGATATTTGATGGATTGTAATGGCTATTTTTTAAACATAATTGTGCCAACCAACCTGTTTTTTGTGTAACAACTATTTTTGAATAGGAATTACTAAAATTGATATTTGTAACCCACAATGGCTAAGTGGTATGTCTGGTAACTATTGTTAACTATCATAATGTGTTTGCAAATAATAGTTTTTTAACTTGGATGATTGGTTAAAGATTGAAAAATAGTTCATTCTATTAAATTTAAGACATTGTAGTTACCACTCATTATTATTTCCATTTGCTACATTGTTAATTCTTCAAGCTCCAAACCTCTTTCCTACTTCAAAGGGCTAAGCTTTTATTATTTTATTTCTTAATTTATCCAAATAACCATAATACATTTCTTCTTTCTCAATTATTTCAACAAGCATATTATTTTATACATAAAACTCAATTGTGTGATGCTACAATTTTTCTTTTACTACTTGCTTTTATTTGTTCTATGCCTTTACTAGCTTATTTATTTTATTTCAATATTGTGAGATTAAAGCAATATATTTGTTGGTTTTGTTTTTTTCCTAGTTTTTGTTGAGGGTAGGGCTTGGTGGATTTATGCTTGAATTTTAGTGGAACCATAAAAGGTCATTGGTGTACTTTAAGATTATTTCAAGTTCTTTATTTTAAAAGGGTGATTTTAAATTTAGAAGAAACTTACTATATTTTGACGTAAATTTTAAATTTGTATAAAATTATTTATAATGATTTTCTACAGCTTATTAGATATCTTAAAGCAGCCACTTTAAAAAATGTGTTTAAATAAGTTTTTTAGAAGTCAACATTTTTAGTACAAGTAATTTACTCCTCTTTTGCTAAATAATGCTATAATTGTTTTCAATGTTGTCTCTCTTTCTTATGAGAAGAAAATAGCTAGCAAGATCCATGTCCCATATTAATGCTTTAGTGAATTTAAGTGATGGTGCACCATCTATACAACTCATTTTTGGTGAATACTATCCCTATTTGAAAATAGAGATGGTCATTCACTTGAAGTTACTTGACAAAGAAATAATTGAGCTAATGGAAACTCCATTTAAATTTCCTATTAATAAAAATTTAAAAGATGTATTTATGGATAACTAAATTAATGAAATGGATGACAAGAAAAAAGATAATGTATAATTAAATGATAGTGTTATATATATTTTTATATTATTATTTAAATGCTATTAAGTTTAATATAATAATGAATTTCAAAGTATTTTTAAAATATGGCACAGATTATAGGAAACTTATGTAGGTATATCTTTATCTAATGAAAATAAAAGAAATGATGAATCCTAATTATGATTTGTACAAATGCTTTCTATTGAATCTATTGAAAGTACGTTTGCTAGATTTATAAACATTAAAAATGGACTTGTTAATTTGGGAAAACCTATACCTATTTATGAATAGGTAAAGAAGATTCTTAGAATTTTATCAAAGTATTGTTCTTTGACCACTTCCATCAAAATTGCTAAGAACATTTCTATTAAGACATTAGATGACCACTTGGGTGAAGTCACTACAAATGAGCTTGAGATAGAAAGGAAAAAATGAAAAAGATTTGGTTGAGAAGAAATAAGTAAAGAAGAAAAATCAAACAATAGAAATAAAGATTGAGGCAGACATTTAAATAATGGAGTGTATAGAAAAAGGATGGTATAACTCTAATCTCAAAAGCCTTATTTAAAGTTCTTGGAATTAAAGGAAGGTATAGGAATCAAATATGTAAGAAACGATTAAGAAGAATTGAGAAGATCCTTTACCATGAAAGTGGAAAAGAATGACATATCAAACTCATATGTCCTATGGCATAAGAAAGAATTGGAATAAAAAAAGAAAGAACTATAGAAGAGGAAGTAGTCTGAGATGATATCATTGAAAGTAAGTTTAAGTCAGTAGGATGAGATTAGCACTAGTGAAGAGAAAGAGAAGAATGAATTGCTATCTTGTACGATTGCTAAAGAAGATAAAAATGAACAAAGAACATCATCAATTGAAGAAAACATAGTTAATTTAATGAAGAATTAGCTTAACAATTGCATTATGTTTGTAATAAATATGAGTTTTGGGATAAAAGATATTAAGAACTAAAAATTGAACATAGTGAATATTTTTATATTTATGACCATATTCTAAAAAATTATATCTCTTTTTTAATGAACATGTAAAAGAGAAATAATGGATTAGCAAAACAATTAATGAGCCTGCATCCTTAAAAATATTAATCTATAAACCTAATAAAAAGCCAACGATGGAAGAGAATTACTAGTTGGTGACAACAAACTAAAATCTATCAAAAGAATAAGTACCATTAGAAACTCTGCATTTTCCATCACTAAAGTTTTATTATTTGAAGGTTTAAAGTATAATTTTCTTAGCATAAGTTAACCATGTGATAGAAATTTTAGTATTTCATTCGATTGCATTGCATATAAAGTTAGTATTAATTAAAATGAAATAGTTATTAGACCTATAAGAAGTAATATTTATTTAATTAATTTTAAAATAGTTAATAGTTCTTAAATAAAATGTTTTGCTTCATATTGTAGTCATTATAATTTCTTGCATAGGAAACATTATCATGTCAGCACACATAAGTTAGGGAAAATAACTAAACATAACTGAGTTAGAGGCTTACACAAATCAACTTTTATTGATTATTATTTACCTCCTTGATGCACTTTTTATAAAGCAACAATGTCTATTTTTGAAAGCAAAAGGGTGAAACATCTAAAAGGCTTTTTGAAGATTCACACATAGGTTTGATTTGACCTTTACACTACATGAGCTTAGGTACTAAGAAATGTTGATTATTTGTTGGGGATGATATTTTTTTGTATGCATGACCAGCATTCTTAAGTAAAAGGAGTAAATGATGTAGATAGCTTCATAACTTGATTACTAAATTAGATAAAAGGGTTAGGCCACAACTTAGTTTTCTTTAGAAGTAGTAATAAAGAGGAATTCATAAATAAGACATATATGGAATATTGTGAAAATAAAGTAATTTTACATATATTGTTTTTTTCTAGGACATCACAAGACAGTGCAAAAGAAAAGTCGAGCTTTATTAAATTTATCTAGAAAATTATGTTGAATGAATATAAAGTACCTCATTTTTTTGGGCAGAATCTATTCCTATAGCTTGTTATTTTTTATTAAAATATTTTCTAAACAAATAAATCAAACTACCTTATGAACTAGTAATGTATAATATGAAATGAAAAATTGCTCTTTTGCATTAATTTTTTTTTGTAAATGGAATAGCTTAAATAATAGGAAGAGAGAATTAAGAAAATTCAAAGTCGAATGATAAAATTTTAATAGTCAATTTATTTAGTGATATTACTTACATAATTTATGACAAAATCACTTATCAAGTAGAAAATATATCCAAGTAAATTTTGAAGAATTAACTGCAGCAAAACAAAAGACTGTGAACACTGGTGATAAATATATAGAATTTTAGAAATTATGTTTTGGAGATTCAAATGAAATAGAGAAGGAAAATGAAGTAATTAAAGAAAATGTAATGCCCAAAACATGAAGAAGTTTATGTTAAACAACTTAAAGGATTTAAATTTTATGATAACTTAGATCATATATGCAAAATAAATAAATTTATATGGTCTTATAATGTATATATAGCATAGTTTGATAGACTACATAGTTTTATTGTTTAATATTACGTTATAAAAGAAAAATGAGAGAAAACTTTTTTTTATTAAAAATAAAGGTGAAGATCAACTTATATGCTAGATATATATAGATGACAATATTTAAAGCAAGTAATGAAGACTTATGTAAAAACTTCTTTAATTCAATAAAAATTTAATTTCACATTGTTTTAATGCATGAGTTAACTATTCTCTTTGGTCTTAAAGTTAAGCAAACTAGAAAGAAATTTTCATATTATTAACCAAATATTGTTTAGAATTATTAAGGAATTTTTTTTTTTCGTAATGGTCAAACTTAAAAAAACTGTTATTCGCATTGACACATCTAGATAACTGTGAAAAAGGAAACTTATTAGAAATTAAAATGCATAGGGGTATAACTCGATCATTATTATGTCTTATCATATTGTTACCTGATATAATACATTTTTGTGCATATGTTAGGTTTCAAGCTTGTCTCAAAGAATCTCGTTTAGTAACTATAAACTATATATATTCAAATGCAACTTGGAATGTGTCATTAAATACTATGCTATCTAAAAGATGGTCAATGGTTTCAATTAAAAGAATTCTCTAATATAGATTTTGAAAGACGTAGAACATATAAAAATATCATAGGGGGAATATGCTAATTTTTAAGAAATTCGCAAATTTCATCAAGTAGTAAGACTAATAATTATTTTGTACAATCTACTAATATGTTTTTATTATATAGGCACAACTTGTTATGTAGCACAAATTTGCTTAGATTAAATAAAAAATAGGAGATTACGGTGTTACACTTGCACAATTTTTTTTGTCAAAACTTGAGAATAGTAAACGTAGGAAAAAATACAGTTAGTCATTCAAAAGCAAAACAAATAGATTTTATATATCATTTAATAGTAGAACATATTTAGCTTAATCAAATTTTACCAAAATTTCTTCTTATTGTTGGTCAATAAATTATCATTTCTACAAAATCTATAATTTAGAATAAATTACAAAAATTAGATTGAGTTTAGCAACATTAGATCCCTTCAAATGATAAAAACAATTAGAATAAAATAAAAATTATAGAAATAAGCCTATGTTAAGGGGGTGCATTAATCTACTTATTTAATAATTATAGGGGGAGTTAATATCTAATTATATTGTATATTTTTGTAATGAATAATTTATATATTTTTTAATTTTATTATAAGACTTATTGTCATCAAAAAGAGAATATTGTTGTCAGGTCGTCCCCTAGTCATAAATCTTTATTGTATGATAACAAACTTTAAAAATTTCTAATTGATTTGGCTGATCAAAGTTTTGATAATTGATATTTGTATTCGAAAGAGAGCTTAAAGAGTAAATGTTGATGTTAGATCTTAATAAGATTATCTAGATTGGATTGGTAGAACATAAGTGTTACATTTTAACTTAAATTTAATTTATTTTACTTTTATTTTGATTAGAATGCTAAGCCTAAATGAAATATTTTTTGTGAGTCACAAAATTGAATTTCTTCATCATAGAAGTCATTATTTAAAGTAATCATCTCAAAAAACATAGGATTCCAAAGCTTTGATCATCATAAAGTTCATCTTGCCTTGGTCAAATTTTTTAAAACTTCCACTTAATTGGTTTTTATAAAGATGCCAATTTTAAACAATAGAATGGTTCTATTTGATGCAGACATAAACTTTGGAAAATACCTCAAAATTCTAATAAATTAAGGTGGTATCATATTAGGGCTTGACACCTAAATCCATATTATAAAGTACTAGGTTAGGAAATCACTCCTACACTTGTTGAACACTTACTAACAAGCAAGGTCATCATCTACCATGCAAACTAGTGGATTGCCAACCCTAATTGTTATGTCAATTGTTTACACGTAGGAAAACATTATTTATAGCTATCTGTCATGCAAATAGTAAGCATGAGATAAAAATTTCAAACACAATTTTTGCATTTCACTTATCAAATGTGGAAGTGAATTGGGACAATAAGGATCAGTGGTCATATCAAATAGTGAAAAATTCTTATTTCTTTCAAAGCCATTGTAATTCAAATCTGATAATTCCTTCATAAGATTTTTGTGATTGAATAGTAAAGAATTATGATACCATTATAAACTATATAGATTCAAATTCAATCATTTAATAATGCTTCTTCATTATCAAAAGGTCAGAAATTCCTCATCCTTTCTAAATAAAACAAATTCAAATATATCTATTTGATCATGCAGTTTTTTTTATCAAACGATCTAGACTAACTCTTAACTCCTTAAATTGTTTGACTCTTATTTACCTTGTTCAAATCTAAAATCAAACATCTTAAAGACATTGAAAGAGCTGTAATGGCTATTTTGAAATGCATTTACTAGCTAGCACATTATTTTTCTTAATGGCTAATTTTATATTGTTGTTATCAAAATCATGCCATTCAGCCAATAATAACAAATTGTTATGTTAAGTAATTTTTCTTGTTATTGTAACATGCCTATAAATGGTAGATGTTCTAACATAAAAGGTTGATGAGAGAATGAGGAAAAATTTTGAGCTACAAAAATAGAGCCTTAGAAATTTAGCATATTATGGTTTCCATTTATTGTATCACTGATTCCTTTAGCTCCAACTCTCCTTTCTAATTAAATAAACTAAGATTGTATTCGTATATTTCCCACTTCATTCATGTAAAAGGATATTACACTTGTTCCTTATTAAATATTTTCGTAAGAATAAGATATTTGTATACAAACAATTCAGATTTGTGTGATTACAATCTTTCTTTTTCTAGTCATTTTATTTTAGTGTAAGGTTGTAGTGTCTTAATTGTTTTTTTTTTTGTCTTGCGAGGGTTTCACCTACTCGTGTTTTTGTAAAACTTCTTAGGAATATAATGTATTGTACTTATGTATTAAGATATATTGTGCAAGCATGACATACACAATTTTTCAATCATAGCACTTCTAAATCAACAATTCAAGTTTTCAAGAACTAGTTTTACAACTCACATAAATTTCTTATTACTCATCACTATGCACCAAAACATTTTTTAACCCATGATTATGTTCATAGTTGTTGTTACTTGTTAGTGTATTAAGCACTCATCCTTGTTTGACTATTCCTTAAAAAATACTTAAGGTGATGCTCATGCCCTTGTCTTGCCACTACATATCACATTCCTATCTAATTCTATACACACACACACAAATAAATTTGTCAAAATTAACTGTTTATAATGATGGAGGACAACTAGTTTTCATAATTCATTTTAAATTTTCATAAGTTAGCTATAAGTGGTCTCAAAACCCAAGGTTCGGCCCCACCAGTCCTTATTGCTGATACATGCCTATAAATATACTTAAGCACTAAACTTAGTAACCCAAGACAATTTTAGTTCATAATGTTAACCTTATGGCCCTTTGGGGTAATAGTTTTACACCAAAACCATATTATTTTAATTAAAAGTTTGCATGAGCTATCATTTTAGGTAAGGGAAAAGATTAATTGCTTTACAAGTGTTGAAAACAAGATTATCTCACAAGGGATATGCTAAGAACATCCTCTTTATGTTCCTACCCATGTAGTAATTTACTTATAATTGTTTAATAACCATCAAAAGTAAACTTTATGTACATGTAGTACGCTAGATTTCTCAAACATATTCAAATCTTCTTGTGTGGTCCATTTGATTCTTAATCTAATGCATTGATTCATATTCATCACCATGTCATGAGGTAACATATGAATAACTATGAATGAAAATTAAGGTTTTAAGGTCTAAACATTTAAAGCATACTTAGGCATAAAACTTTTGTATGAGTACCTTCAAATACTTGTTATCCTTCTGTTCAACTAACCAATGCATGATATCTTATTTGTTAAAGTAATGCATGCAAATCTTGGTAAATCAAATTTGGTTGCTAGTAGTTATGCTTTGGATGAAGAGTTTGTGGTTTAATAGTTGCGTGCCATATGGTATGATGAATGAAGAAATTGCATGGTCACTTGACTATTAATATTTTATATTATAAAATTGGAAAATCATTTCTGATAATTTGATAACTAACACAAAAGGGGTATATGTGGAACAAGGATGTGAAAGTATGTTTTGCTGATATTTTTCTTGATGCAACATATCAAGAAAAATAATAAGGAGAGGGAAACATTCTAATTTTTGAAATGATGAAAGTGCTAAAAATTGCATAATATGAATCTTAACATATCACAAATATGTTTTTTTATGCATTGATGGTGTCATGGTGCATAATATATCATACAAGTTTGGATAATAAATCATATAATAAAACCAAAGGATATTTTATTAACAACTTTAGGTTTGAATAACTATTCAGTATGTTGACCATATCATACATAAAATGATATGTAGTCACTAAATAAATCGTGTTTTTATAATTAGCTACTCTCCATTCTAGCAATTGAAATTAAGATTTCCTAATTATAAAGGTTGGGAAGGATAAAAACTTTACCCATGAAGCACAATAATGAGGAAAACCAAAAGGTAGGAAAGGAAAATGGAGGCTCACTTGTAAGAAAAAAGGTCTCCAGGAATGAAAAAGGAAGTGCTTAAAATTAGAGATGTTCTATGCTAAGGTTATCAGTTAGTATAACCTTTCATATCATGCATTAAAGTCAACTAAGGCTAATGAAAGATAAAAGGGACTATCTTGTTCAGTTGGATGTTAAATCCTTTTGAATTTGAAAGTGGTAATAGCTATCTAATCATCTTCCAAGACTTAAACTCTGTAAATGGTGGTAAATATTTTTATTGTGCCTAAAGATAGTAGCATCTAGTTTCATGTGAAAAATTGTTAAAAGAATAATGCAAAAATTCACCCTAATGCCCAACCTAAGGATACAAATTAAGTTATATGAATAAAAGATCTTTTGGATAGCATCATTTATTTATAATAGTGAATGTTTAACTATAGGGAATTTTTTTGGAAATATCATATATTTCATTTGTTTATGTCCTTGCACAACTTTGCAAGGATTATATGCCTAATTTTTATTATAGTCTTATTAAAAAATGTAAATGCTCATTTAATGATTATATGCTTGCATTGGCAGCTTTACATTAACAATATTCATGAGCATTCAATCGTTGAACATTGAACATTGGTTATTTGGATGAATTCCTCCTTAACCAAGACATGATTTGTCATTAAAAGTAAAACAAATTGTAATACTTTCCCTACTATTCAAATATGTATGTAAAATAACTTTGGTCTCAGCATGAACAATATTTTAAGTTCTTAAAAATAGGAAAATTCTAATTTAAGATTAATGTAACTCTCATAAGTGTGATAGTAGCATGTGGAATACAAAAAAACTCATCATTAATTCAACTAGTCAATTGGTTGTGTAACTTGGTTTAGCATGATAATTTTTATGAAAATTAAAATAAAAAAATAGTAAAAATATTAAGTGCATTTCACATGGCCATGACATCGACGCCTTGTTCCTTTATTATATCTTGTAAGAAACTAAGATCTTTATTGATCTCATCTTCCCTTCTACATAAATTTGATATATGATAACATAGATTAATTAAAATGTTCACTATGTTGGTGGGGAAAAAAATTACCTAAGAATTTTATGGCATGGTAAAACATTAATGTTTAAAATTGAGTTGATGTTCATAGTTTCATGTAAATCCTAGTTATGTGATATGTACCTATGAGTTGGAACCTCTTTGTTAGGCTTGATACTTCCTACAAATCAATTGAATACTATGACATGTTAAAGATGTGTATCATTCTTGGAAAACAATGAGTGCTAGTGCATAAATTTCATTATGGAAAATTTAAACCTTAGCTAAGTAGATAAACAATGAAATGACACTTCAAGATTTAGGCATTCTCCCATGGTCGCCCAAGCATATAAATAGTGTGATTGGATTCAAGAAAATTAAGTTTAATGTAGGATTCTCAATGGGGTTTCCCAATAACCAACACATTCTTATTCGATTCTCATTGGAAGAGGATTAGTTTCACTACTAACTGCATAGAATGCAAACTATTGTGGAGCTCCAAATATGAGTCTTTAAATGGCATTGAGATTTTCAACTTAATTCATAAAACTTGTGAGCTCTGGTTTGGATCTCTTTCAAGTATTTTCTTAGTGACAACTTTTCTAATTAAACTCCTATATCCTTTGAAAAATATATCAAATGAAAGCAATGCAAATCCAAAATTCAAACATATATTTAATTGTGAGCATCTCAAAAAAAGTGCCAAAAAACCTATGTCCAAATTTATATTTAAGTATATAGTTATGAAGGTATCGTTATGAGGAATCTACTAATATGTGGTTTGTATTTTTAAGAGGCGAATTGAATTTTTTGTGAATTTACAAAGAAAATGTTAATAAAAAGAAATCAATTTAGTCCTCTTAACTTCTCCCAAGCCAAAGACTTAGTGCATATGTTTGGAAAACTTTGGGAGAGAAGAAAGAGAGAGAAAGCGTCAAGGGCAAAAGAGAAGAGTTGAAGAGGAAGAAGGAAGAAAAACAATATTATCATTTGAAGACGGATGAAGGAATACAATGTTTCCTACTTATATGCTTAGCAGGCATTATGCTATGTCTAGCTTGGATCATGGGACTCAAACATCTAACAATTAAGAGAACCCAGTTGGTTTCTAAGGAGTGTATGTTCTTCAATTTCTAGCTGGGAATGTTGGAAGTGCTTTTTAGACATCGACTATATTGAAGTTTATTTAGACATTGTGCTTGTTATTACTTTTTCTATCAAACTTTTGTAGATATTCATGGAAGTACTTTAGATTTGATTAATTCAAGTGGTTTTTTGATTTGTGAAGTCTTAACATGACAAACATTTGCTTGGAACTATAATCTAAATTTTGGTGACATTTGACAATGTGATATCCAATTTTGTTGTGATCAACATTTTGAAAAAAAACAAGTGTGATAAACCTCTACACCAACCTCAAATGGTGGGCTTTTTTATTGAACTCATGAACTTTTTAGGATTCATAGTCTCAAATGATGGCATATCCAAAATTTTCAATAGGAGTAAGAGTATAATTGATTGGCCAACACCATAATCCATTCATGATATTAAGAGATTTTTTGGCCTAGTGAACTTCTATAGGAGGCTCACTAAGGGCTTTAGTACCATCATTACACAATAATTGAGAAAGCATTTGAAAAGACTAAGCAATATATGATCCAAGAACTTACACTCTAACTTCTAGACTCCTTTATTTTTTTGAAGTGTTTTGTGATGCCTCAAAGATGAGAATAAGAGGTGTCTACAGCAAGAAAGGATTACGAATCATTTATTTTAATGGAAAATATAGAATCAGTCATGGAAGAAATATTTAGTGAATATCAAAGAATTTTTTAGGATTGTTTAAACATTAAGGAATTGGAAATGTTAATCCTTACCCCAAGAATTCTTCCTTAATCTAACAAAAGAAGTTTTAAGAGATCTAAATTCCTACAAGAAGTTGAAAATATTGTGTGCAATGTAGGATTAATTTCTTCAAAGCTAAACTTTGTCCTTAGACATAGGCTTGGAGTACAAAAAGGGTAGCCATTGCCTTAATAAAAATGTAAACTTATCATATTGTATGTCTCTATGTTCAACTTTAAAACTGTATGTAACCTATACCCCAATAATATTGACTTTGAACTCTTTTACAGAAACAAGTTTCCAATCTAACTAAGGCAACATTTAACCTATGAGTAAAGAGGGTTATCATTTTGTTATAATAAATGTTGCGAACAACCAACATCAATTAGGGATTTCTTAGTTTATGATGTATAAAGAGGACTAGCAAACCATTTCATGTGAGACAAAACAATTGTGGCTATTGATGATAGGTTTTATTTGCTAGAATTAAATTGTCAAGTTTCTCAACTAGTTCTCGAGAGTATGACTTATACAATGACTATACTTCATGCCCAAAATCCTAGATTTTAGACCTCATTGCTCGTACTATCATGATCGTAAGAGGACTATAGTGTTGAATTTGTCCTTCAAAAGCCAAGAACCATTGGAAGGCTTGACATTATCTTTTTAATGGCTAATCAATTCACAAAAAAGTTCATATTCATTCAATTCTTCAGAACTTCTAATGCCTTGCACCTTGCTCCACTATTGTTTGAGAAAATTTTAAAGCTTCATGGCAAAAGGAAGACCATTATCATAGAAAGAGACATTCATGTCACTACAACCTTTTGAAAATGCCTTGGCACTTTATGGGAACAAAGTTCGAATTCTCATTTCCTTACCACTCCAAGATTGATGGCAAAATTTTGACAATCAATCACAGATAAATCATAACTTAAGAATTCTATTATGATATTTTTCTAGGATAGAACATAAAGAACTAGGATTTACTTATACAATTTCCAAAGCATGCATATAATAGCTTCACAAACAGGTCAATAGTAATATGCCCCTTCAAAGCCAATAATGGATGCAAACCTCATAACCTAATTAACTTAATCTTATAATGTGTTAAAGCATGCACTTCTAGCTTCATTATCTTCTATTACATTAAAGAATAAACTTATATATATTCACATTAATTTAAATATATTATAATTAAGTAATTAAATTTATGGGATGTTTCGCTTATAGGATGTCTAGGCTCATACCTTGTGTATTTAACAATGAAATTTAACATATAAAACATAGAATCATCAACTAAGGAATGGCTCACACAAGCTTGGAGGCCCACCTTTGACTAGCTTGAGGCAGATTGCACTCAATTTCATAATCCAATAAGAATTCACCATGACTAGATGAACCTCATAGGATATTACTACTTAATTTGTCTATCTATAGCACTTGGACATTTCAAAAATGTAGTCAAATAATTCATTCATAACTTGCTACTAACTAACACATAGTTGAGCGGCCATGGTGCCATCACCAATGTAACACCTCAAATCTTAGGTAAATCATCAATAGTTTTAGGCTCATAAAAGCAACAATTAATGTATAGAATGTAAAAAAAGTGTGTTCTATTAGCTTAGCTTACCATAATATCAAGCAAATAAACACAAATAGAACCCATCACTACCCCAATCCTATTAACATAGCTAGTGCAAACAAATTATACATTGATGCTAGATATGTAAGGATATTTGATTTAGAGTAATACATGAAAAATATGAGTGAGTAACACAATGAATTAAGATAGGGGAGATGAAAGAAAAAATCATAGTTGCCAATGCAAAATTAGAGAGATAGATGCCTATGCATGCCTTATAAATTTTTCACTTCTATTTTCTAAGATCTTAATGACCTAAAAGGAGGCTTTTGTCATTCAGTAATGTTACTCTTCACTCACTTGATGCAAATTTTTCCACCAATGCCAGTGCTAATTGGAACATTAAACAATTATTACTTGCCACTACGTGACATGATATTACTCTTTGCTAAGTCTAATAATTGAGAGACCAAAGAAGGAATCATTATTAAATCCTATGCAAAGTCAAAGTAGATGACTAGATATCCTAATTGAATGCAAAATAATAGCATCAAGAAGCAAACAATCACAAACCAACAAAACCACCATGCGAAGAAATATAAAAATTCGTAAAAGAGAGTCATAAAATATAGCAAAAGATAAAAATTACAATCACAGATTATCAGTTATCCATGAATATCTAAAATTTTCTTTACAATAATTACTTTCACATTTTTTGATATTATATGCTATTTTAATTGCCTTATGTGCCATTTTTTTCAATTTCATTATTATTTTTTTAAAAAAATACAAAAAAGTGTTTATTTTAAAATAGCATTTCCTTGATATATAACCAAATCACTCTAAATATTTAAGTCATTTTATTTAAAGAAAATATTTTTCTTACATTTTTCATCTAATTTGTACACTTGTGCTTTCGTAATTCTTGAATAATATATGTCTATGAAAATGCAAACATTTTTCAATAATCATTTATGTAATCTTAATTAAGCATGTATATATATATGTATGTATATATGTATACATATATATACACACACACATAGATATATATATATATATATATATATATATATATATAATATTTATTATTTCTTATAAGATTGATTATAGAAAATAAGATTCAATCTGAATTATTTTGGAGTGATCAAAATTTTAATATTATTTATCATAATTATATCAAGAGTTTCAAATGTAGTGATTAATATCTTTTTTAGTTGAATAGAATATTTCTTTGGCCTGTTTCTTTCCTTATTGAGGTGTATACCTCTTAGTTGTTTAAGATAAAGACCAATTGAGATGATAATAAAAGATAGAATAGTTTGATATTTACTACTGATGAAGAGGATATACATTTGTGACTCCAATAAGTGATGAAAAGATCATATTTATAATGATGTCCAACAAAAGAGTCCCATCTTTTGAATGGCTTCTCAGTTGAGTTTGTACATGGTTATTAGAAGATCACACTGATGGACATTATTATAGTGGTGAAATAATTCTTGAAAGATAGCTTTATATCAAAATGTTGAAAGGACACACAAGCCATATTCATCCTTAAAATTTAAGGAACATCAAAACTAATGAAGTTTAGGTTCATAAGACTTTGAAATTTGATTAACAAAGTGGTGACCAAACTTTTGGTAGTTAGACATCGAGTAATGCCTCCAGATATCTTTGTTAAGGAGAAAGTTGCTTTTTTGTTATGTCATGCTATATGTGATAATAATTTTTTAATGAGAAAAAAACCTATATGCACCTGTCACCTTTCAATGAAGGTCTGTTGGTAATAAAATTAGATATGGATTTGGCTTGTGATATGGAAAATTAGAAATTTGTATTGGATATGCTTAAACATTGGTAGTCCCTTATACTTTGTTATGGTTGGATTAAGGCTTGTATCATCGCACAAAGATTTTGGATTATGTTTAACATTTTTTATCTATCATTTATGCAAGTAACTAGGGGTTTTAGATAGGGATATGCTTAGGAATTGATAAGAAAATTGGAAATTAGATATGGATCATGCTTATGAAAAGGAAGATTAGAAATTTGCATTAGATATGCTCAAACATTGATCGTTCCTTACACTTGTTTTTTTTTATTAAGCCTTATATCACCACACAAAGATTTAGGATTATGTTTAATATTTTCTATCTATCATTGATCAATGTAACTAAGATAGGGATGTCTTCTCAATCCATCACACTTTACTACAGCATCTAAGTAACTCTTATGTCTTCTTAGTATTAGTTTGGCCATGTTGTCTCAACTAAGCTTAGGATTTTCCATTTTTCCTTCATGATTACACACCTTTTGTATGTTGATGGCATCATGATTTATGAACCATCAACTTGTGGTATAATGAAGGATATTATAGAGTAGTAAGGGCATCACTCAGGTGAGGTGATCAATCTAAACAATTTTAGAGTGTATTTAGTAAAGGGATGTAATACAATTGTAGAAAGTTGATTTCTTAAAATTTTCATATCCTTAATTAAAATATCTAAGAAACCAATTATAGCAACTAAACTTTAGAGAAAAGAATTGAAACTCATTATTAATCAAGTAGAAAATTGTGTGTTAAGGTGGATGATCAAATCATTATTAATGGTGGGCCACAATGTCATGATGAACTTGATGTTAACTATTATTCTTACTTATTGCTTAGTCTATGCCTTAATTCCAAGCTACACTATTATAGAATAAAACATATTATTGTGTCCTTATTTGTGGTTAGTTCAAATGATAATAGTATCATAAACTATGCTTATTAAGAAATATAGCTCTTATGGAAAGTGTTAGACTTCATCTTTGTAGTTCTTCGACCTAGTAGTCAAGCCTATTTGGAAAACATGGCAGGTGTGGTGTTGCTCGAGAAGATAATTTATGATTTTAGTTCTTTAGATAAAAAATACATCATGATAACAATTCTTTTCATAAGCTTTGTAGTGCATCTCATACATGTATGTCACTCAAAATTGGAGCTCCCTATACCACAAACAATATGATTTGATGAATTATTGCAAGCAATTTTGTTCCCTTTTTTTGGTTAATTTGCTTGGAATCCATCCTATTGCTACTAAAACAACCTATTTTAACATGGATGTGGGGCATTCGATATTTGTAGTAGAGCTATCAAGGAGCATGGGGTGCTAGATCACAAAAAGATTCAGATGTTATTCATGCCTGATTTGGTATTTCAGATTCTACATTCTACTCAGGTTAAGTCATATCAAACGAATGTTCTATGCTTCACATTGGGTGAGGATGTGGTGTTGGACTTAGAGACTATATACAATGAAATGTATATGTACATTAAGGGAGGAGGTTGTGTGGGTTTGGAAAGAGATGATGAAACCTTAAGTAAACATTTTCCTTTGGAGATTAGCATTAAATCTACTTCCTACTTACTCCTGGCTTCATGTAAGAGGGATTGAGACAACTAAACTTTGTCCTTAGTGACGTCATAATAATGAAGATGTGAAACATTTTTTTAAGATTGATATATCATGAATGAACTTTTGTTTAGTAGCTTCGTAAATGGCTAATTCATGACTGGTGGGATTAAGTACTGGGATGTGACTTCTATTATTTAGTTTCTTAATTGGATGCCTATGAATGTGTAGGTGGCTATGACTTCTCATGTAGTCAAATGTACTACTTTATCTTTATTGTACCTCTAAAATAATAAGAATTTGTAGGTGCAAGGAAAAAAGGTACTCAATTTAGTTGCACATCAAAGAAGAAATCACATTATAGTTGCTACTTTCTACAACTCTTTGATCATGTCCAATGGGAGCTCTGGTGAACTTGACTAGTTGTTTGTTATCTCTTATTAGACTCCTCCAATAGGTTGGATTAAATTTAAATGTGATGCAGTTATGCATGATGACATAAATGTTAGATTTGGTATTGTTTGATGGAATGAGGTGGGTAGATCTATTACAATTCTTAGAAAAACTTTGGTTTCATATCCAACTACTACCATGGACGTTGTTGCTATTGTAAAAGCAATGAAAATTTCGAAAGCCCTACTTATTAATGTCCAAGGAACAGTGATTGAATCAAATTACAATATAGTCATTATTCTAGTTAATGAATTACTTTGAACAATAACAAATAATTGTTCCTACAATAGTTCTTATCCCCCAAAAAGTGTGAAGGCAATAATTTTAAAGACTATGATTCTCACCATGTATTTTTATATGATTTTATTTGAGTCCTGCTAATGCCCCTCCCAAATCACTTCAATTTTGTGTTTGTAATGATTTTATATACAAACTTTGTTAGAGAGAGTATGCTGTAGACTTTGACTATTACTTTTCCAAGGAACCCAATGATTTTGATTTCACATATAATTCTAATGGAGTCCAAATAGTGACATCCACCAAACCCTTGTTTTCATCATTTATTGTTAAGACTACGATGGTATCTGATCATCTTCAAGCCCCTAACTCTCATTCTTTATTAATTAAAACAACATTAGCAAATTCTTTTGCAAATTTTTTTTCATAAATTCAAGAACATTAACTCTGACTATGAGATATGTGTACCCATGATTGTCCATCTTAATCTTTACTTCAATCTCAAAGGCCATCATAAAAGGATCAAAATCCAACGATGTTATACCATGATAATGTATCCAAAGCATGGGCTTGCCTTAAGTAATTTAATTTCTATAAGGTAATGATGCTAGAGGCACTACCAAGCTAGATCAAGCCAAACTACATCATTGACAAAAAGATTAGGGTGGATAGTCTACACAAAAAGGTAGACCAATCAACCCTAATAATGGTATTACTACTAGTTTTTTAACTACAACTGAAACAGAGGCTATTGGTGCTATGATTATTGTGGGTACTGAAACCAGACTTTCCCTCCAAAGGATCCCCATTAGGAGATTTGGATTATACTTTTTCAAAGTACTAGAATTATGAAGCTTATGTAATTATCTATTATCAATACCTCATCATGGAAGACTGGAAAATTTTCCTACTTACTACCTTCCTTGGATGTGGTAGCCATGTCTCACACTACCTCTTTAGAATCAAACCCTAATTCTCCAACAACCATTACCACCATGGTAGGCCCCTATATTACCATCAAAAGTTGATATAGTGGAAATTTGAATGATGCATCACATACAAAAATGTTGTGTGATATGATAACTTATCATGAAAAGTTAAGGAGCTAGGTGAAAGCCCACATCGCCCCTCTACTTAATAAATGCATCCCATCAAGAAGTTAGGATTTGACTTATGAATTAGCTCTAAAATTATATGGTTTTCAAAGTAGCATATGCCTTCACAAAAACTACAACTATTTTAATGAGTCATTAATCTTTTAGTTAAGCAGATAACTTCTGACAAAATCAACCAGGTTGAAACAGAAAGATAAAGCACTGGGCAGCACCTCATGTCATTGTTGACTTGTTCGTCATGTCTGGTGACACTTCACAAAGGAATAATGAATGCTTTCATGTTTTGATTCCATTCGCTAAGTTTTGAAACACTGCCACTCAATAATAGGATTCTTCAATGACAACACTCCTTAGTAGTGAATGAAGATAAAATGCATGGTTTCAATGACTGTGTCAACACTAGAGCAAGGACTATCACATGTTCAATTGTATTACAAAACAACAAAAGTTCCAAGACATGAGAAGTGTGTCATCAATAAGATCATTGAATTGGAATGAACAAATCCAATAGAAAAGAAGGAAACCTATGAACTTCCTCCTTAAAAAGCTTTGGTTAGCTTACAAAGCCCTACAAATAACAATTAACAACACCAAGAGGTAGCCAAGCCATAAGAAGCACCACCACAAAAAAATAACTCTTGTGAAAAAGTGGTACAAACCCAATCTAATCCCATTAGCGAATAGAGATTCAAAGATTTTGAAAAAAGCACAATGGGCCTAATTATAAATGAAGGCCTTGGCTAATATACACATGGCATGTCAACCAACAAGATCTAGAAAAATAATACAATAACAAAAATGATCTGTTATGGCCTACAGCAATAAACAAACAATTAAAATGGCTAAAAGGTATTGCACCTTGCAAATTGAGGTTGTTGAGCATGACTCATGTAATTATAAAATGTTTTTCCAAGATCCAAGACAAGATATCAAGCACATTGCATGCTATAAATTTTGTTATCCATGAAGCAACACCATGTTAATCACTTTAAAAAGTTGCAATTTTAGAACTAATACGTCACACTTGTAAGACCCCACCATACTGCATTCATAGGAATACATAGCATGAGGGTGAGGCTTTCCACCATGCATCATAGCTTGTAGAGGTAATAGCACACTCAACCAACACCTAGCCATGTGTAATTTGTACCATAGAAGTTTCACTGTGACATTGGCAAATATCACACAAAATAAATCTCCAAGTAGTAAGAAAAGTGTGACAATTTCACATTGTGCCATGTCAAGTCCCCATTAGAGTGACACCTCATTCTTGCTTCACCTATCCGGTGATATGGCAATGGTGAGAAAAATCCATGCAATTCAAGCACAAAATGTTGCATGTGAAGAATTCCAACACACGAGACACTAAGATACTGCCATATACCATAGAACAAAATAGCAAGAACTCCGATGGCAAAGGTGTTGCTAGAAGTAGATGGCACTGCCAAACGTTCACTACAAAGTAAGCAAAATTGTACTTCACAAAGCCCCACACAGAGGAAAAAAGTGACACTTTGAATATGCACAATGATAAGTCTCTTAATTGGGTATCTCCTTATACAAGAACCAACACATGGCAGTGCTAAAAATCTCATAAAATGTTACACTATCAGTCACATGCACAACATGTTGCAAACCACACTTGAGAACTATGAACACTTGCACATGACTAAGGATGAAGCAAAACATACACAAATCCTTATGCATATTACATGATCCAACTTTTTTTTCATATAGACAGCACTGTGTCACATATTAACACTTGTAAACTACATGTTGTGATAGTTCCATTAATGTGGATGGCAAGTTTTCTAATAGGACATCACCTTGTCAATACACCAGTAATTGATAATGGAAAAATCCTAAATGAAGTTGCACTTTATGGCCCCAATACACACATGCATTGGATGTAATAAGGAGTGCAGTTCTTGCTACTACACATGGAAATAGTACATTATCAGTGTTGTAGTGCACCCCGTGTTCTACCACACATGTAAGTACAACAACATAAGGCTAAAGCTACAACCAAGCTAACACAAACCCTATTACATAATGCACCATCCAATTATCACTTTGATACTAGTCACATTATGTTGCATATTTCCTTTAGTGGATTGTATATTATGAAAATTCTATCAATGAAGAAGTAAAGCCGCATAATAAACTATCACTTTATCAAAGTGTTAGCAACCTGCAACTATAAAATTTTAAAAAACTTTACACTTTGTGAGTCTCACTGGTAATGCACATAGGATGTTGTGCACATATAAATCTCATTTTTCAAGTGATAAAGATCTCTACATTTTTTTGATAAATTTATGTTATACAATAAAAGACTAAAAGTAATTAAAACATGTTGCATTTAATTTATTTTTTAAAATGTTAAATTATCGATCATAAATTAGCATAACATATGATGTGCCAATTCATGTCAGTTGTGCCAGATCAAACGTGATGGAATAATAACTAATCAAGTCACACCTAGACCCACCGGGCAACAACCCAATTCTCTATAAGTTCATTAGTCATCACTGCAAATTGGCTCTAAATAAGCGAGAAAGCTCACTACTAATTTTTCTTCTCTTTATGTTATTTCAACGACTGATGGAGAGGATTTACATTGCGATGCGTGCATGGCCTCTTTCACCTGAACAGACTCAAACGAGCCCTTGGAGAATCTTCGAGATTTCCATCTTCCTTATTACCATTCAGCCAGGCCTGAGTTTGGTAAGTCGCCACCACCACCACCTCTCCTCCAGATATATTATTGCTCCAAAGATTGTCGAGACCTAAACCTCTTTATTTAACCTCAGACAGGGTTTTCGAGTAGTGCAAGATGGTTGAAATTTTTGATGCTCGTGCGAAAGATATTGTTGCCATCGTTGTTCGTGGATTTAATGGCACGTCAATGTTGGTTTTTCTTGTGTATGTTTTCAGTGTAATTTTGATCAGGAATGCTTGAGGAAGCAGTACATTGATACCGTGGATACCTAAATGTCTGATATTTAGCACCCAAGATATTTTTTGTACCCCATGAATTGTTTTAAAGTTGAGCACGAGAAATACGGGCACCAAAACCTATATAAGCATTTAGAAATGCTATCTCAATTTTTTTTTGTTGAAAATTAATCCAATTTTTTTAAAGCCTAATGTTTTTTTTCTATTTGTTTTCAAAATTTTGAGTTTTTTACCATAAAAGTACACCAAGGTAAATGGCAGAGACATACACTTCATGGATGTCAAAGGACATTGTTAGTCTTATTTTTTCATTTTCCACAAAAAAACTTTTTTTTCTGATTTTTTTGTGTAATATGAATCAATGTATCACATTTTTAGGGCATGGAAGGCATTCAAAGCATAAAGTAGAAAAGGGGAACAACCAACAGCTGGGACATACCGAGCCCTTGGTGGATGTCAGACTTTATAAGTGAGATATCAAAGGTTTGGAAGGCACTAAATCTTGATAACCTCGGCATAATGAAGAGAGATTTAATCTCAATCTATACAATTTATGTTTACGATCAATGTTAAATGATTTGACTACGTTTTACAATAAGAATTATTAGTTATGTGGATAAAATAAATTGATAAATTGACAATAGGCACATAATTCATTTCATTTATTCAAAAGGAAAGTATACATATTATTTATATAATAATATTTGAAATAATAATGTATTACTAATTATCTAAATCTAAATGATAACAAGACAATCAATAAAACTAAACTCTTCCCAATAGATGGTCTAGTGTAGGTGTGTGATGATTACTACTGATTAGTGAGATAAATTAAAAGTTAATATATGAAACAACATCTAAGTTTAGAAAGCAAACTAATAGGTGAAATCCCTTGATAAAGCTTGAGCAATAAAGATTGGGGTGTAGATATACACGAGGGAATGTCAAGGGTTTATGGAATACATAATAACAATTTCTACAAGAATATGCTCTTGTAGCTCATAAGAATATAAATGAAACATAAAACTAGTATATAAAGTCTATCATGCATGATGTTCATAAATGAAAAAGTAAGACAAGCATCAATGTTCGAATGTTACTTCCAAATACTTAAATATTTTAGACATGTCAATTGAACTAATGCTAAAATCATAAATACCTGCATAAGTTATGAATATCAACATTATGAATAACCAAATTTCAACTTGTCAAATCTCTCATTTGAATTTCAACTATATTTATGATATAACAAACAAAGTTAGTATGCATCAATATTCTAATAGATCTACACCATGCATACACATAAATAAGTAATCATGTATATCACAATTTACTTATCATAACTCATACATAATATAATCATTTTGAGGATATATTGTGATCACCTTAAAATAGGAGGAACATTGTAGCCAACAAAAAACGAAAGAGAGGTTATCACTAACATGAAAAACAGAGTTGTCTCTCTGATAGCTTGTTGGCTTAGTTATCCAATCATATAATAAAAATGTTATCATTAATTTTCACATTCAACATTCAATTACAATTATATATAATCAGTCATAGAGTTATTAATAATGATGTAATAATATTATGCAACGTGATCTTTAGAGGAATATGTATTGTAGGTATCACATGAGCTGCCAATGTTTATGAAAAAGTATTGTGTTTAATAGTAAATATGCTCAGTTAGTTTCATATGAATAAAATTAACTTATAAATAACTAACTTGTTATAACATGTTACGTGTTTTCTTATTGAGATCATGCAACAATTTCAAGAAATGAAGTAGCTATCAGTACATATAACTTTTATTATTTAATGAAAATGAATTACATATAAAAATTGATTTAACGTAAACTAAGAAATCAAAGTAAGTTCCTCAAGTTGAAGGATTCATTCTTCAAATTGTTAGGTGTCACATATTTCAAAATATACGTGTTAGGTCTGAACTAATTTTAGGTGTGCAATGCTACTTCAACTAGTGTTGATTTGTGCTATTGGAAAGTGATGTCTAAAGAAAACATATGTTGTACACATTTAAATAATATTAAATTTAATGATTCAATTTATTATTCTAGTTTTGTGATTTATTCAATTGATTTTAAACAAGAAAACTTATTCATGATATGCTCCTTCATGCCTCCACAACAATTCGTATCATGCCTATATTACCCATTCCTACAATTAGCTTTACATTAGTTCATTTGGCTAGTATTGCATTTTGAATAATTTTTTATGTTATTTGTGTGAATGTTCCATGTCCGCTCTCATGTTTCTCTCTATTTGAGAGGAAATAAAAGGCTAAATCACCGTGGTGTTGTTATGTGTCGTATCTTGATAATATGAGAAAAATCGATGACTTTGATAGCAAGTTGGAAATCAAGGCCAAGTAATTTGACTTTGTATTACTAAAATAAAAAAGCTATATGTTAGAGAAGAATTTGGCAATCAGAGCAAACAAGCCTTATTTAATTAAAAAATATACACATCATTGCACTAAATTTGATAATAAGCTGTTATAATGTGAACAATATAATGTTATTCATAGACAAAATTTTGAAGATGACCAGATAAGTAATTAAGATAATATAATAAAACACATGAATATACCAATATCAAAAGACAATTTCTTATTAATACTCCAATGACAATTTACTAATCTAATAAATTGGGTCTAAAAAAATATATAAAGCAATGTTTGATCTTCTAACCAATTAGTAGATGAAACTTCATGTCACAACATGTACGACAAGGTGTTGGAGAATGAATGCTCTACCATATGCAATTGAATAAGATTAAAAACAAAAATTATGGAATATTATATCATATATGTTATTCATGAACAATGAAAGTAAAGATGTGCATAAATTCCTAAATGCTATTTAAAATTATTTATTTTGATTAACCTTCTTAATCAACTTAATTTAATATAACATAAATGTTCAGAAAATTTATGTACATCAATATTATCCAATATGTAATTGTTAAACTTGCCAAATAGATAACATTTACAACCATATATATGATATAGCTATTTGGCATCATGATCTACTATATTCATGCAAAGAATAATATATGTATATTCATGTATGGAGTCATACATAGAATATGCACAACAAGTCATACGTGAATAAAGTAAGAACTTAAGTAACCAATATGTCACTACATATCATTTGCTATCCTTAGAGATCATATACCAATCACAAGTATACATAGCACATAACAATTTCCATCTAAATTTTCTTTAAACTTAAGATAAATGATTACAACAAAACAAGGCCTTAAATGAATTTTAATATTTTTTAGAATGTGTCTGTTAAACTTTATTTATCATGTGCCACTGAATTAAGGAGTGTGGTTACAAAAAAGCCATAATTTTTCAATAATAGGTAAATCATGCATATTGCTAAATACGTTATCCTAAACAACACTATAATTTGCAAATCAATTTGCACAATTTTTTATGTGAACTACATATGTTTGACATCTAGTCAACAACATATTTACTTGCATGGATAACACTAATAGTAATTTGGTACCCATTGCTAAAATAATTATTGCACCTAAATAAATAAGAAATTTAATAAACAATCATGAGGAGATGATTATTAATTTGTTTGAGATTTAGAGATCAAAGAAAGAGCAAGCATGTGACCAAGAAGTTTTATGTGCAAACCTTGCATTTAGGAAAAAATATGGCTATGGGGTAGAAAGAGGACAATTTAGTATGTATTTGTTACAAATAAAAGATGGTGTCTAGCCTTTACAAGAAGAGTTATAACCTTAAACATAGGAGAATAGTAGTCATTAGGGAGTAGAGAAGATGATCTCTACTATTATTAATGTGAGGGCTGATGTAGTTGAGGGCTTGTGAAACCTATTTGTTGTTCATTTTTATAATTTATGCATGTCTGAATAAAGTTGTATGCTTAAAATATTTTTAACAATGCATGCAATTATAAAATAATTGACTACAACATAAAGATTAGGAAACTGTGGAAAACTAGTTTCATGTATTGTACATGAATTATTTAGTATAATATATTGTTGCATAATTTATAGTTTGTCTTCCCCAGAATTATGGAGTATAGAGTGTATTAGGGCTAGATAGAGAATTATAAGTAATATGTCAAGGCTATAAAGGAAAAACAAAGAATTATGTACAATACTTGAATTTTTATATAGGATACATCGAGTTTATATAGGGAAACTAAAGAATTGCATAAAATGCGTGAATTATAAAGTATGATAGGTTTATTAGACATACAATACAAGAATAATAAGAATTGCACATAGTAGAGAGTAATACCATATATGGACATACTATATGTCGAGGTGATGTATAACGCTTCAACCTGATGTAAGTTTCTTGAAAGAATTAAAGATTATCTGTGAAATTTTTGGATAATAAATTGATTATGGAGAAACAAAGTTCTAAAAAATTATTATGAGAAGATATTTTTGATTTAATTTTATATTTTTTGGGAGAGTTTTTTTTGAATTAGATGCATGATCAATTGAATTTTATGTTTTGAAATTTATTTATTATATATATGAATTGTAATTTTGTTGAATTTATTTTAGAATATGACTTGAAAGTTTAGTAAGCACAACATGGAGTTTGGAAATAAAAAGATGTGTGAGGAAAAAGAGAACCATTCTAACAACAAAATGGCAATAATAGCTCAAGGGAAAGAAGATTAACTGAAGGGAGATTATATTAGGGATATAGTTTAGGAGGGTTGTTATGCAAGCGAAAAATGAGAAGAATCTGAGAATGAATCAAGCAAATAGTCTTATGGAGCAATTCTTAAGCTTACGTTCACCACACCTTGTAGGCACTATAGATCATTTCCAAGAAGACGGCTACTTAGATAAGATTTAAATGTTTTTTAATAGTATGGCATGTGTGGACCACAAGAGAGTTCTTTTTGTGGTTTTAGTATTAAATAGTGTTGCTAGGAAAGTGTGATCAGGCAATGTAGAATCTAATTTGGATGAAGAGCACATTTGAAAATATCTCGAACAGAATTTTATTAAGCTTTTTTGGAATTTTATATCCTAGTGTTGGCAACAAAAAATATGAGATATGAGACTGGACATGTATGCATTGGAATTGTTGGATATAGAGAAAGAAATGTAAATTATTTTGGAAGGATCTATAAGAGAATTAATTGTTTATTTTTTTTCTTTATTACCTCTTGTTTGAACAATTTAGGAGTATTTTATAGCTTTTTAAGTTGGCATAATATTTTAACATGTAAGGCATGACATATGTCACTAATTTGCATTAAATTAGGAAAAAATAGAGAAGGATATTTTATTTAAGTAAATAAGATATTATTTTTAAATATATCAAAAAGAGATTATAAAAGTTAAATAATGATTTGCCTTAAGAATAAGGCGATTTTATTAAATGAAGAAGTCATTTTGTTAACAAATGGTTTTATCACATTTTGAAGTATCGTTTAGTGGTAGAACCTAATAACAGAACCAATGATGTGCTGTATCTCACTCCTGGGTATCGTTTAGAGGGGAAACCTAAATTTAAAAGAATATCTAGCTTTTTAATTAGGATTAATCTATAATTGTTAATAGAAAGAAAAGAGAAAGAGTTGGATAAAGGAAAATATGGAATTAAAAGAGGGATTGCATTCTAATAGAAGTTTAAAATAAGGGTCAAAGAAATTACAAAGCAAATTTAAGAGAATTTAATGTAAAATATGGAAACATTGTATTGATATATTAGTGTCATTTTAGATAACTTACAATTGATATAATATATTTTGTTATTGGGATCTAACATACGTCATGTCCCAATCTTGTAGTGCCTTGCATTTTTCTTAGATATTTTTTGTTTATTGAGCTAGTGATTTTTGGCTTAGTTTGTTTTGGCTAAAAAAGTTTACAAAACAAAGATGTACACAGAAAGATTGTTGGCTCATTATTTGTTCTTATGGTAATCATACAATAATTGCAAGTAGATATTTAAACAATATGTTCAACAAAAGAGATTATAATGAAACATCCCCTATTGATGATTTTAAGATATAATAAACATAAATAGCTTATAAAACTTTATTTAGCATATATGAATAAACTAACGAAGGTCTTTAATAATGAGACGTATACTTATCACAAGAATATAAAGGAGGAATGAGGGTGATATTCGCTTTATAGTTTCTTACTTTTTCTTATATGGTTGTGCTAGAATTTTGTTGATATTTGATGCATGAGATGTTGTGACAATTATATGTATTAATTTGATATTTGATAGAATTATTATTTTTATTTTCTTCGTAAGAACTATTTAAATATGTGAGTTATGTCTTTGTCAAAGAGATTTAAATTGTTATATTTTTACCAATCATCTTGGTTTAAAAAATTGATACAAAGGTTTTCAAAAAAAAAAATGTTTTTTCAAAATAAAGATTTTCTATTTCTCAAAAAATAAGGATTAAAATTTTTCATATTCATAAATGGGCACATTAATATGGTACCACTTGTTTGATGCTTTAGATTGTGCGAGTGTTCAAGTAAAGTTTCTATACAAAAACGTGCAAAAAAAATTTATGAATTCATCAACCAATTGGAAATGAGAATCTTTTCATCTTAAGAAAAGAGTAGTGTTCTTAAGTGAAGCAACATAAAGTATAACACCATGTAGAGGTAGAGTGGTCAATTTAGCATAAACGATGCATAAAATTAATGCACTATCTTTGCTTATAATCTAAAGTGCCATTCTTTCACTAATTGTGACAACCCACTTTCTCACAAAAATTTGGTAAGTACATAGGCTATGTTGATTTAGATTACCATACAATATTGTGCAAAAATTGTCAATTCTAGTGGGTTTTAGGCAAAACATCTTTTTGGAGTAAAGATCATGCAATCAACGAATCTATTTACACTAACTTGTTTAAGTTGTGAAATTGTGAGAAAATGTTGTGAAAGTACGTTAATAAGTATAGGTGCCTTAGCCTTCTTGTAAAAGGTCGAAAAAAGGCCAAGTTTTTGGGAGTTCATATTGCAAAGGTTTGTATAAGTGCAAACTATTTAGTTTTTAAAAGTGTCACCATTAAGTTTACTTGTTATGACATCAATTGTAATAATGTTGATCATGTATATGAAGAAGATGTTGAAATGCTTTCTTAATAACCAGCACTATGGTATTTTGATAGTTTATAATGCAAAAGTTTACAACTATCAAGCAATGAGTTGTGTATTCTTTGCATAAAATACTCCAAGGGGACCATTCTATTTGAATCAAATTATCATTTTTTGCTAGTTGGAACATCTTCGTCTTTTCTTGTCTCAAAGGAATGATATAAATGCTTTATTTCCTTGGTCATATTTGTGTTGGTTGATGAGTTTGTCTTAAACTAGGAAAAAATATGGGATGTTGTGGTATTAGAAGTTTCACTTGAAAGTCCATTCAGTTTTTGTAGTTGCACTATACAATGCAACTTATATACAATCAACCAAGGTGTTGCTATATGTGATACAGTACTATTATGCATCTTTGGCTTTAAATAATTAAAGGTACAATTAGATAAAACTCATTATCTTGGACTGCACAAGTCTGATTTGAACACCTAATGATTTACAAAGTTACTCGAGCCAAGTTCGACCTGAGCTACTTAAGTACAACATTCATGTTAACAACAAATTCAAATTACATGAATAAAACCATTAGTTGTTTTTTTACCAAATATCAAATTAATTATTATGCCTAAATAATTAATTTAATAAATTATTTTAAATTTTTTTTCTTGTAAATATGGAACTTTGAAAATAATACGATAGATTTCTTTTGTTTCCTCGCTAAACATTTAGCATTAATTATTCAAATAACTTAAAAAGAAAAATTAGAAACCATAAGATAATATATAAGGTGATTCACAAGATGAGGTGAAGAAGAAAAGCAAGAATGGCAAGGTGAAGGATATGGAAGTGAACTTAAAGTAGACGACGTTGGTGTAATTGATGGCAATGAGGAAACATTGTGACCACTTATGGCAGTGACTAATGGAGCTCCTTTGTTGCAAGGAGGAGGCTACGGTGTTAAGAAATGATGAAACATATAACGGAAGGGGAAAGACTTGTAGATGAAGGCAATTATGATCTGTAGAAGAGTGGGTATTTGGATGGAAGGAAAATTAATCGAGATTTATTCACCAAAACTATTCTTGATTAAGCAGGTAGCCTTAGTTTGAAGGTAGAGGCACATTGTATTGTCTAGCCTTATTGGTTTAGGTTGATTTCAATTTTTTTGTATTACATGAAAGCCATAATTGATGTCTCAGGTGCCAAACAGGCATGCCTTTGATGTATATGACATAATTGATATCGTTTAGGTTGTATGTAGGGTTAACATGATAAGATTGTGTTGGGGAAATTTAAATATTTTATAATTATGCATGCATCTTAAAAAATTAGTTAATGTGTGAAGAAAATGCATGATGTCTTGTATCAAGATAGACCTTGCTTTGAGAGATAATTGAACATAATTGATGAAGCTTATCTATGATCTTGAGATCCTTCTAAGCTTGTCGATTGGTTATTGGGGAGTGTTAGAGTCCATTGATACTTTAGTTGAAGGTGTTAATTATGAATGCTAATCATTAGTGGGAAGTTGTTGATACTTGTGCGATAGAGATAAGCTATCAAGGGATGTCCTTGAGCATTAACTTCTGGTTATCAAGATAGGAAGCAGGTATATAGCTCAACATATATTAAGTTTAGGTCTAGGTGCATAGTACTTCACTTAATCAATTTTCTTGTCATAATTTTTGTTGAAAAGCCAATGAAGGCATCTTGCTCAAGTTGATTTTAATATCATCATCATCTATTGGTACTTTTTGATAGATAATCTTGATCCTTTTTAGTTGACATAGATTTTTTGTTTTCCATTTTTTATTTTGTAGGTCAATATATGTACCTTTCTCTCTTTTTAATCTTCAAATTCTAATCAAGGTTTTTAAAGTTTGTTTCTTTGTATCATTACTTTGTGGCTTTTTTCCTTGCAAGTACATATCTCTTTCAATTCTCCATACTTATATACTTGAGTCATTGTTTGTAAGAAAATTTGCTTTTGACCTCAATTTCCACTTCTTGCTTCTACCAACAAGATGATTTGTAATTTTGGGCACACTTTTTATATCTTCTACGCACCAACTCAATTGTATTACCAATATAATTGTCAGTGTTATCTTGCATATGATTTGTGTTTTGGTTTACCTCCTAGAACATAAATCTAAGACTTTTATTCTTGAAGAAATTTCTTTTTTATCTTTAAGTTAATATTTTCTATTCTTGGGTAATTCATTTGTTTTATCTCTTGTACTTTTTAAAGTGGACATCTTAGATCATTAATTGATCTTGGATGGTCAAACGTTTCATGGTATCACATTAAAATCTTTACAATCTAAAAGTTTCTTTTTCCTCTTTATGGAAGAATCAATGTGCTTTAAGAGACTTTTCTTTTCAGATAATTAATGCTCCTTTTGTTTCATAAAAAATACAAGCAATAATAAAATCATATGCTAAAGTGGACTAGAAAATAATTTTAATATCTTTATTAACTTTCCCCATCCATAACCACCAAGATATTGTTTAAATTCTTTTTCTTTTTACCTATATGTTATTTAAGTCTCTTAAAATTAAAAATGTTTTCTTGGATGCTTAGTGTTAACTTTTCCAAATCAATCTAAACATTTCCTTAACATATTTAGTCCTTTTTTAGGAGTGGTCATTGCAAAAATTTATAGCTTGCTTTGTTATAATGATCTTTGAAGTTATGATCCTTTCACTAATCCTCATAACATCTGTTGCACATTTTAAATTTTTATTCAAAATTATGAAAATTCTATTTCTATCATGTTTCTAACTTAATTATCAATACTTAAATTCTAAAGTATTAAATTCCTTTGCCTTTTCTCATATCTACTTAGCTTTTTTAACACACGACATTTGTCTTTTATTGAATAATTATTTGTAGAAATTCCATCAGCTTTCTAACTAAAGTATATGTATTTTAATATCTTATAATAATTCTTGTGTCTTGCATTGACTTTTTTTATTAAGTCATCAAAGGTGATTCAGTAGCTCTTGCCCATTTAAGACAACATTTGTGTGCGTAGAGCTTGTGCTTACTTGTCACTTTATTCATACAATACAATACAATACATTCCTTGTAAATGATTCATTAACATTAATGCAATTTGGTTTGGGATTCATGTCATTTTTTTGGCTAGTTCAACACAAGTTCTAAATTGCATAACCAGCCCTTCACTTCATATAAATATAATCTAGACATGGAGGAAACCTGTTAAAGTAGTAGATAGATTTAGAAGGTGCAATTCTATGGTTTGATTGCCTAATCTGTTAAACTGACAAGTTGAAAGGTGTTGTAGAGTAATTCATATGCTGGCATGTTTTTTATCCATGATATTAAGGTTCAATGATATTGGACAATCTACTTAACTTTCACTACATGCCAATCCATGTCAAAAATGTGATTAGTCAATCTGAAATAATTTTTAAGTAAGATAGCATACAGTTAAATTTATATGGAATTATTTCAAAAAGGAAAGAAAACATTGGCCACCCATAAAATGAAATAACCATGCCACACTAGAATCCATATCATGTAGTGAAGTCATCACATGGGATCTTAGGAAATTCAAGAAAACATCAATGAATAGTAACTGTGACCAGAAATTTTCATAGAAGGAAGTCCATACTTCAGAGCATGAATTTACCACATGTAAGAATATCCAAAAACAATGGAGATAATCTTTTCTATAAAATACAGATCAAAGAAAGAAAGCAACAAAATGGAATAATAGCTTGAAGGAAAATAATGAATAATGAATGAGAGAAGGAAAACTAGAATTATAATACTAGATTCATTGAACTTCACAAATCCTTGATATGCATTCAAAACCTAACAAACCTTCGAGTCACTACTTGGTATCTTAATCATAGCTTCTAAAGATTTCTATCCACAGTTTCTAGACTTGGTTGCCTTGATCATTGTCTAACTCATTTGTACAGACTTCCAGTTCATCTCATTTAGTTTGCTACCTTTCATCATTTAAAGTGTATCAGTTCTTACTTGGTTGAATTCAAGAAATTGGACATGAGCTCAACAAGCATATATAAACACATGTTTACTAGTTTATTAAATTCTTTGTTGTAGTCCATATTAATTATAAGTATTTGGTATGTTAACATTCAAAAAATGTGATATATAATTTATGTTAATTATAGAGGAGTATATTTGACATTGGTTTTTTGAAATATTAATGTTGGGTGTATAGAGAAATAAAATCATAAAGAAATATTATATGGAGGAATCAAATTATTTTATGCTACAAGTTTTTATTTGAGATTATAAAATCAAAGAGGTATTTAAAAACAATATTTGATGAAAACAATTCCTTTGATGAGGAACACAGTCAAGCTTTTAAAATAGAGCCTTAGGAAAGTTGTTTGGATGGTTCAAGGGAAGAATGAAGTATACTAGATTATGATGTTAAGGTCTTATCTTAAGGTCACTTATTCAAATAGTGTTGTCCTTTATTCCATATGGATTAGCCGACCTTTCTTCTTTGTTGTAGTTTTATTACATAGTTGTTTTACTTTTGAGTGCTCATAATTTTCAAGGAATAATAGAAAAGTGAAAGAAATATATTTTGAGTTGTTGGTGGTTCTTGAATATGGACTATATCTTAAACTAATAAAACTATATAAACAAAGTCCTTTCTAAATTTTATTTTGATTTTCAATTAAATAGTGATGTTTTCAATGAACTTTTGGTTACAGATAAGATGTGTTTTGCACTACAGAATATGTCAAAATTTTTCTTTGGACTTTGGCATTATTTTACGTGAACTTAAAAATTTATTGAATTTGATTCTTTGATTTTTATATAAGGTCCTCTTCTTTGATGTACTCAAACTGGTATAATTTTGAAAAACTTATATTTCAATTTTTTGTTTATCTTCTCTTTCTGTGGTTGAATTTGGTTAAGTGTGTATGTTGTAGATAGCATTTTGAGTAATAATTGTTTTACATGCTATTTCTTATCGATAAAATTTTTTGCTAACAGTTATAGTTTTTGCATACAGACAAACAAGCAGTGGTAAGAAATACTGCATAAGAGGATCTGCCAGCGAACCTTGAAACATACCACTTTCTATTCATGAGTTATTTACAATTATTCAAGAGGTGGTTTAACTCTACACTATAAATCATTCTAGCCTATTTTTATGAATATTTTTTAATAATTTATTATCATTATTTTTTATATTTTTTAGAAGTGTTTCTTTTAGAGGATTATTTTTGTCTTAATTTTTTGCTATTATTACACTTGCTTTTTGAACTAATAAAATAGATAAACATCCATGCCCTCATTTATTGCATAGAAGTCCCTGACTATTAAAAATGTTTTTCATCAACCAAACATAGATCTGCTTGTAATTATTAGCTTAACATTTCATCTCTAAAAGGAATCAAAGTTTAAGTAAAATTTAGTTTAATCTAGTACTGTATTCATAGCTATTTAGCTTTTTTTTGTCATTTAGAAAGTGGATAGAGATTTCCTAGTTCGAGTGTCTTACATGGAGATATACAGGAGGAGATCAATAACTTTGTCGGCTCCTAAGCATGGAAAGTTACAAATTCATGAATCACTTGAGGTATATTTCCAGTTTGTTCAATATGGTTCTATGTTGCAAAATTATGAACTTTGCTTATTTCATTTGAAATTATAAGTTCTACCTTATTTATGAGGAGAGGGATATAAGTTGTAGGTTTGAAAGAGGAGAATGCTACCTCCCCCAGGCAAGTTCTTCATGGAATTTGGTGAATGTAAGGCCAAAACATCATTTCCTCATTTCAGTTATATTATAGTAGCATTGCAACTTAAGGGCATAATTTTTGTTGTTTTACAGTTCAACGACACATTGGGGAGACAAACATGAACCTTTACAGTAGCCGCTCCCATACAATTATTTCGCATGGCACATATATTTTTTTTGTTATCGAGCTTTCTGTCGAACTTTTTTTAAGCATCTCAACCAATTAAATTTAATTCGAGATTGTTTAAAGGAGGGAGAGAAGTGGAGAAGGTGATTCTATTAATAGTTTTGATGTTGTTCATGAATCTGTTCTTGATCAAAATGAGCTGTTCAAATAGGTGCAGAAGGTGTGTGCTAGAGAGAAGGCTCATATATAAATAAGTGCTTGATGACCCTTGGTATCGTAATTTAAAAACTAAGAGATGGTATTGAAAGACAAGGGTATGTTGCATCATTATATTTTAACTTGTCAATTATATGGCTCGTGTGTTGTTTCTCAAGGAAAATTGTGATCTAGTGTTCAGGTACCATATCAGGACAGCAAGTTAACTAAAATTTTGTGGACTTCTCTTGGTGGAAATGCAAATACTGCTATGATTTGTAACATCACCAAATCACAGGTTCCTTATTCAATTTATTAGATTTAAATTTATCGAGGAATTTACTGCATGAATTCTCTTACAACCCATGCAACTGACCTAACAATAGTTAAAATATAAGGCTGTGGGCTGTTAAGGTCAACAACAATGCTTAACATAGTAGATGTGAATTAAAATTACTTAGGACCTTATAAGCTTTGGCTAAAACTATTGTCATGGTTAAGCCACTAACTTGTGTAGCCATAAATCATTTTATGCTATCCATATCTAGTTCTATGTGTTCAAGGGACAAAAATTAGTTGCACATATACAATATACTCATGTTGAATTTAATGAAGTACTTGATTTGTCTACGAGGTATTTTCATCTTGAGCCCTCATTAGCAAAATTTTTTTTAGAATAGCAATAGTGGAAGTGAAATTGTGAAGATGGCAAGAAGCAAAGGAACAAGGTGAAGGGAGAGGAGGATTTTTTTTCATAGAAAGATTGAATTCTCTAAGAATCAATTCAAGTGGTTTTGAATTCATGAACTTCTAATTCTTAGAATTCCCTAAATTTTTCATGTTTTTACTTTATAGAAGTTCTAATTTATTTCATATATCCTCATCATCCCTTTTTATAGAGGTTTAAGTATAATATTAAATTATAAAACCAAAAAGATGCAATTTTGATCAAAAAATTAAAATTCTGCACCCGTGTGCACCCCACACCCTGAAATCTGTACACCTGTGTCAGTGGGCTGTCTAGGAGACTGGTAACTATTCTTGAGTGTGAAACATTTATGTAGTTGGTCATTACACATGTGCCCTCCCCATGCAAGTGCACTCTCCTGGTATGTCCTACCCTTTTGAGTGTGCTCATGCACCCACACATGTGGCGCTTGGCTAGTGCACTGCAATGTGAGCTTTGTCAACTTGTAGCATGTCTCCAGGTATCGCCCTCAAATTGGTCTTGTTGCTTCGTATTGTTTCATTGATTTTCATCGTTTCATCTCTCCTTTGATGTTTTTCATCAATTTTGGATTCAATGAGTTTGACAGTGATCTTCTTATTAGTACCTTGAATATTTGGAAATTAGTTGGGGCTTCCAAATCCTTTCGATTGTCTACTTTTTGATTTTGTTCATGCTTCATAGCTGTTGGAAATTAACAGCAAATTACTCTGAAGCTATAGCTTTATTTGTTTTATGACAAGCACTTTATGAAGTGCCATTTCTATAGTTGCATATTTCCTACATTTTTTACAAATAAGTTATACTATTTTTCATAATAACAAAAACATTATGGACGTGCTGTGCTGTAGTTGCAATTTTCTATAGTTGCAAATTTCTCTATCTTAGTGGCTTGGAGTACATTCCTCCCCCATGCTTAATATTGTCAGTGTCCGTACCTCATCTTGCTTAAATCATTGTTATTCTTATATGGTCCTGCTTTGCAATCTATGTCCATTTATTGACATTAAACTTATACACCATTCCATCCATTTGTGTTGCACCATTTTTTCATGCCTTTTTGTTCTTTCACTCTATGCTTTCTTTCTTTCTTCCCATCATCTTTGTCATTAGATGTCTCTATCATCTTCACAATGCCTCCTTGGTGGGCAAGCTCCCTTTTTTATTCATCACTAACTATCATTGTTCAATCTAGTTGATCCTTGCCCTGATCAACCATCCTTTGATTTGTTAGGTACTGTACCATGCATCATTTCTTTGCCTCCAAAATCTTACCTCATTGTCTTGTTATTCCTTTGTCCTCTATACAGTGCTCTTTCCCACTACTTAGCATCCTACTAAAAACCTCATCTCTGAATGAAGGCTAGAACTCACCTTTCTAAATAAACAAATTAGACACAAGTTTTGCCCACTCTCTCCTCCCACAAGCATGGCACTAGCATCCACTCCTATTGCCCTTCATGTTGCAATCACTTCAACAACCTCCCTTTTTATACATACAAAACTCATGTTTGCCCTACCCCTCCCAACCACTCCCTTAACAAATTATTACATGGAACTTTATTTCAAAGCCATTTGCAATTGTCTAAAAGACATAATTCATTTTCTAAGCAAAGCTTGTGTAGTAACTTTAACTATGCTAGAATGGTGGTGTTGACATCCTCTTAGAGTTGGAATTAAAATATGAAGCGAATGGCTTAGTTCCCTTATTAGGTATTGTATTAACATACTAGTTCTTAGCATACATGCATCTTGTCGTGGCCATGGCATGGAAAGCTATAGCAGGACACCGTTGATATTTGGCGAATGGATTATTCGAACTTTGTTAAGTTTGTGGTGATTGTACTCGAAATGACTCCATGCCATTGGCCACCATGCAACATCTTATTGTAGATACCATTGATTATGTCAAGGGATCGTCTCACCCTAAGTTTGTCATATGGTGATATTCATTAGTTATAAGATTTGTCCTTTGAAGTTGATTGTGAGTCAATCCAACATAGTTATGCCATCATCCCTTAAAAAGAGTTGGTTCCTCTTCCCTTCATTTGCTTGGGAATTATTGATTCTCCTCTCTAGCCAAATGAATAAACCCTCAAACATTCATTGTTTGAATCTTATATGTTGTCATGATAGACCCTAGATCGGTGAATATAGAGATCAACTTAAGTCCTTTAAGTGTACAATTTTGCCTTTACTTGGGATCAAACTTGATGATGTTGAATTCTACATAAATTTTCAAAATTTAAGGCTATTTCATAATAAAGGTTATTATCATAATTGTAATTATTACTTAAGTCATTGGGTCTTGGGCCCCTTGTTTGAGTTTTTTATTACTTATGCTTACAATGACCTGGAATTTAAGATAGCCTCTCGGTATGAATTTATGGGGCTTACCCCAATTAATTGGAGCTAATGGGAAAGAAGCAAATGAGAAATGTAGTAATTCTCCTTATAAATATTGTGGTGGATGATGTTCCTTACTTGGGCCCCACCTTAATTTTGTTCAACAATTGTTGAAGGAATGCAATCCATTCTAAGTTTTCTTGGGCTCTATCCAATGAGGGTTGATGATAATCTTCCCAAATTCCTTTATGTAGTTCTCCTTAAACCCCTTCTCTAATTACTTAATTGCATCATTTCTTATATGTCTAAATCCAAGGGTAATCTTCTTAAAGTTCAAGAATTCTTGAACTGACTATTGAAATTTAAACTTATTATAAAGTACCAAGGGATTTTATCATGTGATGGCCCTGAACATTACTTATTCAAGCTCAAGCAGATCAAATAGTTTTACAAGTTTTGAAATGGTCCTAGATCCCTTGAAGAAAAGATTGATTTTTTCTTTTCCACAATAGCATCTTCTCCATGCATGACTGGTTGCTTGATAAAGAAAGACAATGTTAACTTCATATCATTAGCTTTAAGAAGTTTATCTCTTGTGCATTGCTCAACATGCAATGTTTTGTTGGTTGCATATTGAAGAAAACAACTTGAAATTATTTTATGGTGATTAAATGTAGGAAGGAATCTAATTCTCTTGGAATGACTATTTTTATTGGTGTCTTCATGATTCAATACAAGCTGTTGTTGTTGACATCCTCATAGACTACATTGGGCTCTAATTTAGCCTACAAGGTCAATTAGGTTGATGATCTCTGATCAATAGGATTTTGAAACAATGATCTTCATGGGGTTCTTGAAACTATGAATCCTTTTTTGAATTTGCAGCAATCTGATCAATTGGGTTCTTTGTTGAGTTCATCTTCGATTGTTTCGACATCATTTGGAGGAATTTCATTAATGTTGTCACTTAGGCCATTCTTACAACAATGTGTGCACCAACATTTGTGCTATAGATATCATGCTTATTGAAAAGATAATTATTGCCCAATCAATCTTAGAGGATTGATCGCTATCTGTTTAGTATATTGTTTATAAGATCATTACAATAATTTTTCCTAATAGATTCCTCCCCATCATTACCAACATTATCCAATAAGTGTAAGAAAAACTTTTATCGAAGGTAATACCTTCATGATAACATGAAGTTGGTTATAAAACTTGCTTAGAAACTTAGTGCCAAATAACCTAAAATGGTCTTTTTATAAATATTGATATATCCAAGGCTTTTATCTCAATTAACTATAACAACTCTTTTTTACTAAAGACTAGAAGTAATAAGTTTTTCTCCAAGCATCTTGCTTAGATGAAAATGTGCATCTCTAATATATGTTTCTTTTTTTGGTTATTTAGTAAGTCTAGAGGGCTTTGTCATTGTTGACTTATTTCTCTCTGTCTTTAGTATCATTTTGTATGGCTTCTCATGTGCTGTTGATGTACTCTTGATGACACATTTAGGGAGAATAGATTTAGCCCACTTAGAAGTAGGAACATTTACATAACTTTTTTTGTCTTTATGTCTTTATTAATAAACAAATTTTCATTACAAAAAAGGATTTGTTAATGCCATTGAAAGGTACAATATCTCATATCATACTGCATAACCTATGCCTAATATATTTATTGGACAACGTATTATACAATCGATTTCTATAAAGTAATCAGGGAATTTATTGTATAGGTTTGGTCTATCCTCGTATTTGTATGATGATAAGAAATCTTCGACAACTAATTATATTGGTCCAATTCACCTTTCACAGTTGTACGATCCATAACATATATGCACAACACCATAATGGTTATTTTCATATGCCAATAATCGCATCATACAAGTATAAAGCATGACAAACATTGTAATGCATTGGTGTATCGGTTCTATATATACATTGTTCTAATACAATCCATACTCATATATGTAAAGATGGGTGGATGAGCAATTGGACAAGATGAACTCTTTATTAAGTGGTACATAGCTTATTGTATTCTTCGATTTTCAATGTGCATTAGCACGATCGTTAACATCTACTCTTGTGTCATATTGGTATGATCCTCTTGTTGTACTAATATGATAACCTTAAATTATCAAATTGACTTGAGCTCTTAAAATTTTCAAATGCAATGGTCTTTTCTGTAAACCATCAAACTATATGTTCATTTGACAAGACCAATACAATTTTTATCATTTTCCCATTTCACACTTAGACCAAAAAGCTTCCCAGCTCCAGTTGCTAAGGTCATACTACTACGATCTAAATGATTGTCTCATTTGATCGTTACACTAAAAAATTGTAATGATCTCCAGCAATTTCAACTTCTTAAGGAACTCATATGAATCCCTTTCTTGAAATTCAAATTAATTAATACATGTTTTAATAAAAGTGTGTTGGTCGGATCTTTATCTTTCTATGTTATATCTACAAAACAAAATTGAAAATCCCTTTCTTTCTTATCAGCTTCCTTTTTCTTTTTACAATCTTTTTTTTTTCAAATGAAAATATTGTTTTCTTTCCTTCTTCCTTTTCAACTCCTCTCTTTCCCTCTTCATGCTTTCACTCTCTTTCTTCTCTCCCAAAGTTTTCCAAAGATATGCACTAAGTCTTTAGCATGGGAGAAGTTAAGAGGAGTAAAATGATTTCTTTTTATCAATATTTTCTTTGTAAATTCATAGAAAATTCAATTCACCTCTTAAAACTAGAAACTGCATATTGGTAGACTCCTCATAACGATACCTTTGCAACTATATACTCAAATATAAATTATGACACATGTTTTTTGGCACTTTCTTGAGATGCTCACAACAAAATATATGTTTGAATTTTTGATTGGCATTGCTTACATTTGATATATTTTTGAGATGTTATAAGAGTTTAATTAGAAAATCTATCATTAGAAAAATGCTTGAAAGATATGCAAACCAGAGCTCACAAGTGTTTGGAATTAAGTTGAAATTCTCAATGCCATTCAAAGTCTCACATTTGGAGCACCACAATAGTTTGCATTCTATGCAGTTAGTAGTGAAACTAATCCTCTTACAATGAAAATCGAATAAGAATGTGTTGGTGACATGGAAACCCCATTGAGAATAGTGTATTAAACTTAATTTTCTTTAATTCCAATCGTACTGTTTATATGCTTGGGCGACCATGGGATAATGTCCCAATTAATGTGAATTTGAAAGGAGAAACTTTCTTCTTTATCTCATCTCCTTCAAACACCACTTCTAATTCCTATTTATACAAAGATGCTGGTTTGATTTTGATCAAAGAAGCAGTCTCTACCTCCTCTAGCACCTCGGTTGAAGAACAATTCGGAGAAGGAAACCCTCCATGACTCATCATGGGAGCTCCTTCTCAAGGCCAAGCGGCCTAAGGGCTTATTACTAAAAAACCAGCACTAAAAGAGGGGGGAAATACTTGTCGTAATACAAGCTGTCGCAATCCAGAACACTACTCAATGTTCTGATGTCGTTAAAGTTGCACAGTCAAAGTCACAAAGTTTTTCTATCAAAGTTGCCAAGGGATTCACTTAATTTAGTCTTATGTGTGAACAAACTTGTGTTTTCAAAATAGTCATAAAGCATATGGTTCATCAATATATAGAGTAGTTTTTAATTTTTTTTCTTAAATTTTCTTTTGTTTTATTAAAATACTTGCACAATTATATAGAAAATAGAGGTTTTTATGACTATTTGTAAAGGTTAGTTTAGGAACAAAAAAACTATTTACACAAACTATGTAGAGGGACATAGTTGCTATTTTTGTTTAAAGTAGTTGATAAAACAAATTAACTAATCACTTATTAAAAATCAAATCACTTAGGAACCTATATAGTTTGATGTATATCACTATGAGGTTTTTCATATTTTATCTCACATTCTTAATCCCTTGAATAGATACTGTGGTATGCTTTACAATGAGCAATTGTAACCATGCTATTCTTTCAAATCTGACTAGTTACATAGGGACTTGTAGTGTAGTGGTGAGGCTTATTGTGTTTGGTAAGAATTTAGTGAGAAGAACTTCATAAATAAATTTGCAGTGATGACATATCATTTTTCTATTGGCTTTTCCTCGTGTTAATGTTATGCTATTTCCAAGAGTTCTTTTAGTTGTTTAGATGAAATATTTGTCAAATATAAACTGATTAATGCAAGTTATTTATCATATTTTTGTTTGTGGTTGATCCATCTAGATGACACGAAAAGTAGTCTCTTGTTTGCAAACAGGGCTGTTCAAGTAAAAAATTATTCCAGTGTGAATGAGATGTACTTCATCTACAAGTTATTCCTCCTATAAAACAACTTTCAATTAAGTAGACTATAATTGTTTTTTATATTTCTTTTTATTTTCTTTAATTGAATACTTTTAGATATTTGCATATCATTTAAACTTTTGAAACTATTGTTTCCTTGTACAAAAAGATTGTGACTGATATTGCGTGCTTGAAGCAGCCAAAAAGGGAAATAGAGCAGCTTTGCGTAAAGTTGCTGAAGCTTCTTTTTTTACACTAAAGATTTCAGTCCTCTTTTTTTTAACTTGTCACAAAAAGAGTAATCATTTTATGCATATTTTTTGTAGAGATCTCACTCTGAACATCTTGAAGAAGAAATTTTTAATCTATGCAATAATTTATTATAAGTCTGGTGAATGTCTCTATAGTTAGTTTTTCAATTTGACATTTAATTTGTTGAGACACAGATCTTCATGATTGCACTCAATTTTTGTGTTATAGAGTATGCTTGAGAAGGATCGAATAGCTTTGGAGTTGGAGGAGGAAAAGAAAGCAAAAGCTTGTCAAGAGATAAGATTATTGGAACAAGAAAGGAAGATTGAGAATCTCAGCTCACATATATTATGTTTTGAAAGGGATGAAAAAAGTTATTCATTTAAGGTTTGTGCTTTTTTCCTTTGGTTGATTGGCAATCTAATTATTGTTTTATTCACTATTTATAAGATGGTTAGACAGACTTTTTGTTGCTAGTTGCAAATTGCTTTTTATTTGTAAACTTGCCTATGGTTAGACAGCCAAAACCTTTTGGGCTAGAGCATCTAATTTTCCTTAACTGCTAATTTGGCTTTAATCTACTAGATTAGGAGTTGTTCTAGAAAGATCTGGTAGTAGCCTTGTCACATGTGCAACAAGAAATGTTTTGCAGTTCTTTCTGGTGATGGTCATAACAAGATTGGCCTTTTAGGTATGAGCTGGCTTCATTATGGATTCCTGACGTGACCTACAAAGAAGAATTTTTTGAAGTCAGATAAAGAAGTGGCTTATACTTCATTTGCTAGAATTGTGCTATGTTTAATGTCTTTGTCCAAAATATTTCATGTTATTGCCTCTTTAAAAGGTTGCTAAATTTCTAATGAGTTGCAGTTCATTTGGAATTAACCTTATTTTCCTAATAGGAGGACTAAGATTTAATGTGAGTATAGCCTTTATTTTTTTTCGAAACAAATTACTTAAATAAGTTTATGATTATAAAACCATTGTTTACCATGGAGTTGCACAATATTTGTTAGTACAGAATTTTAGAAAGTAAAGTAGAAGGAAAGTTTTTCCAAAATAACCTTAATCATTTTGCTGTTGGCTTTATTCAGTCAGCATCTCAGGATTGCTCGAGTCCATCTTTAATAGTTTTGAAACAATTTATGGCCATCATTAGCTTTATTTAGCCAATATTCCTCTTCATCAATCCTACCCTTTAGTTATGAGAATATTACATAGTTAACATTTTTATCTTAAACAATTGGGAAGGTCACCTTTTTTTCCTTGCAATTTTTTTAGTTCTTTGCATTGTAAGTCTTGTATTGTTGGTTATGTATATACATTTTAATTTTAATTGATTTATTTATCTTTTTGTTTAATCCTCTGATCATTTAAAATTTCTGTTTGTTGTTTACAATTTCTAAGCTATCATGCACCTATAAGAACTTGGCTTCATATTTTGACATTTTTTTATTTCTTCTTTATTTTGCATTGTTATATTTTATCTTTATTGATATGTTATTATTGTCATTATTATTTTTAATTAATTCTTTTTTCGTTAAAGGAAAGGAGGCAGGTGACCTGGTATCCTGGGCCTTTCCAAAAGAAAATTACTGATAAGGTAATGCTTGTTGATGCATCCATTACAATTATTTTAACCTTCATTTATGTTGTCTTCTTTATGATTTATTGATTCTAGATTTTAATATTTCTAATATTATGTAATAAATTCTATTAACTCTTTGACATCCTTTTATTTCCCTTCTTTGTAAGAAAAAGATTTGCATTGCATTTGTCATATAAGAACACGAGAATATAAGAGGGATTTCTTTGGATAACAATTTGTGCTTCCGTATAAAGTATGATATGTTTATTTGAAATAACTAATCCATTGCAGCTAATTGGGTTCTTTATAGTCATGTACTTGACAAGCAAATTGTGTGCTGAGTTTATTTTAGGTCACTTTTAATTTGGCATGAGGTGCCATATCTTGAAATAGTATGACTGAAAAACACACAATAATTTATGGGGACATTTGGTTATGTACTATTTAGATAGTATTGGCATTTAAATCATAGTGTTATATAGATGTCAATGTTACCTAAAATTTATCAATATTTTTTTAATTTTTAGCTAAATGTTATCTAAATAATCTACTATTCTTATTGTTAATATGAAGTAGTTTGTCATCTAGATGTCGCTTATATTTGCAAAGTACAATTACAATTTTAAATAATATTATTCAAAGATGTAATCAAATAATACACCTAATATATTTAAATGATATTGTAGTGTATGCCATTATAGTTTAACCAATTGCCCTTTTAATATTTTATTTTGCCATTAACTCTGGGCAATATCATCTCAACATTGCTTCTTGCATGTCATGTAGCATTATTCTTTAGTAATGATCTACTACCCATAGTACTTTACGAGTTACTAATGTATACGCTTTATGTCAACACTTATATTGATTGGTTTAATTCTCATTATTCATTTATTTAGTGAAATCAATATATAACAAGTCGTTATCCATGTCTTATGATTGTGAAGCCAACATAAAGCCTAAAAAGGTCCCCTTTTGCCAATGGCTTCTTATTTACAGAGAAAATAAAGAACATTAGAGGATACGCTCACAAGAGTTTTCTAAGACATTAAAGCCATTCTTGTGCTTGTTTAATTATCTTTCTCCAAATAGGGGCCACCCTTTTCATCTTTTCTTTATAATGTTTCATTTATTTTCTTGTGAACTTGTGGTCATAGCCTTGGGAGTGTTTATTTAGATACTTGTATTTGTTTAATATCCATTTTAGAAATCTTATATTTTTTAAGGGAGGCTATACTATTTATTAGGTTAGAATAGTCATATTATTCATCTAATTCAATTTAAACACATCATTGTTTAGAATCAACTAATCATGTTATAGACATTTGTGAACTTAATTTTATATTTTGGTGTTTTAATTGTCAATTAAGATCTAAATAAACTTAAATAGACTTATCTAGTACTAATAATCTTATGAAAATTTATTCAATTCATTATTAATTAAAATTTATTTAAAATAGACTTTGTTTGAATTTGAATTAGGATTAATTAGAGGCCTTAACTCATTTAACACCATTACTTAGTCCCTTGTAATGGTTTAGGCCTCCTTAACAATATGCTTCAACTTAGATAATGTTTTTCACCTTTATTGACTTGTGGGATGTTTTTTTCCTTATTCTAAGATTTTTTTATAAAAAACTCCTTCATTTATTTTCTTTTTGGATTAATTCTTAAGTCAAGTTTGACCAATTTTCCTTTTCCTCAGGTGTAATTAAATCTTTGTTTAGTTTTCACTAGCACCAAAGAAATTCTAAAAGACTACCTGAATATCTTTCTAGCATTATCTATAAAAATAATAGAAGGATTGAATGGCACTAGCAGAATATGCCCTTTTCTTAAACCAAGACTTCTTCAATCGTAATTAGGAAGCAATAGGTTTTGTTTAAACCCTACTTTTCGAATTGGGTACTGCAACTCTTATTACAACAAATGGAGTTCTTTTGGGCCATCCTCATAATGAATGCTGATTATCTTGGAGCATTGCAAGCAAATGTTCCACTTTGTCACCATTTCTCCATTAACAATACCTTGATTGAAATCCATTTACCAATCAAGCCATAGAATGTCGTCTCTATCACAAGTGATTTTTATTCTTGTTCAATCAGGGTTAGTCCCCGTGTCTTTTCGACCTGAATATCTAGTTATCACCTAATGGATCCATTAATTTTTTTTTGCATCTTTAAGAATTGTTGAAAGTATGATCCTAACTCCATCATTTTATGACCTTACCATAATGTCAAGTTATTGACTAGTTTAGCCTTTATAAAGGTTTTTCTCATTTAAGGTTTATATTTATAGACTAAAAATTTCTTTTGTGTGGCTATTGATCACTATATTCCTTAATTTAGAAGTCTACTAGGAGTTTTTCCTTGTACTATTGATTCCACTTTTAAATCTGATGATCACTCCCTATTGTCATTAGTCTCAATTGTCTTACATATTAAACCAATTTTGAAAAATTGCATCAAAAGAAGTAATGTTGTCATCCTTAGAATTCTTATTCTAACACAGTTATAGTCATTTCTTTTTTGGCTACTCTTCAATAATTGATTTTTGCAATTTTTAGGTTTCTAACCATTACAATTTCATTGGTAAGATTTGTTGATTAATTGCTACATGGGAAACTTTACCTTTTCCTTTCATAAAGGCTTGGATGTTATACATACTGAATATTTCTTTGTTGATTTCTTCCATGTTGGAGCAAGGTGGTTTATAAGCTTTCATGGTTAAGTCAATTTGGAGTTGTCCTTGTTGTCATTGAGAAATTTTCTTCTTTGTTAATAAAGAGGAGCATTTGCTTGTTGGATTATTTAGAGATGCAAATTTATTTAAATTCTCTTTTAAAGTGAGAATATATTTCAAAGGTTTAGAAATGTATTTTCATTTATTTGATGAGAATATGTAGACTATCCCTTTAATCTCATATAAAAGAGTAATTTCTAAAAAATGCTAATTACCACCAGACCATTGATGTTTTTTTCTATATTTAAATATTTTCAATATTGATTAAAGTAAATAAAATTAAATAAAATTTAGTGGCATCTTATTTTGTAAGGGCATTCCTATTTAACCTTTATTTATTTGACTTTGTTTAAAATACATTATTATTGAGTGAACTCTTGGACTATATACAAGCCCAAATCATTAAGCACCTCTATGTAGTAGCAATGCAAATGCCTTCAACTAAATAGAATTCTATTCTCATTCCTTTCTTTCTCTAATTTCCATTCCAAAGATGGAGAACAATCAAAAATTATAATTGACTTAGTGAACAACTGTGTACAACATCATTTTAAAGGCCAAAAGCAATATATAGTTTCACCTTATACAACTCAATCATGATTTCTTGATGCTTAAGAAAATTCCTTTTTTAAATGAAAAATTGTATGCAGGCTTTTGAGATTTGGCCAAACTTTCAAGTTTTTTACTTTTCAAAATTGGCCACTAAGCTCATAAATTTTTTAAATGTTATAACTAGATTCTTGACTCCTTTTTCCCCACTAAATATCATTCAAATATTCTAATATAAGTCTTAGATGTCTGTATAATTGTTAAGTAGATCTCAATAGGAAAGTGTTGTTTACGAATAAAAAATTAGACTAGTTATGTTCTAGCTAGTAAAGCCAAACTTGGAAACTAATATGCTAAAAAACAATTTGTTTTAGGTTACAAGTCCTTAATATAATTTTTCAGCCTGCCTCTTCTCTTTTGAATTTATCTTTTTCTTATGTCTTGTTTGGTTTGTCTATTTTCTATTCATATGAAAAAGGTTTAACAGCACGTCTTCTAAAGGGTTAAATATTTCTAAACCATCAAAGCTTATTTTTCTATAAGCTTAATCTTAATTACTAAAACATCAATCAACCTTCTCTTAAATGTAATTATTCGTACTTATATTCTGAAGTTGAGTCACTCGTGCTCCATAGTATTTATTCTATTTATGATAAATTTAATTTTCTTGCATTGAGATCATATAATATTGCAATCTTATAGCAATCATATAGGCATATCTTAAATCTTATATTGGACGTTTTTTTCTCATAAGACAATTTATTTGTTGTGGTAGTTATTCATCAAGGTATAAGCATTTTGAACATAAAAGGTGTTACTGGTATAATATCTTTGTTAATGATTTTGGGGAGCATTTTTGTTCATAGAACTATGGATGTGTTAGCTTATGCATTGTGAAGCTGGGTAAAAAAACATGCTCAAATCCAAATGCATGTTGTGAAATATTTTTGAAAGTTAGTGTTAGGGCCAATGTTATCTATTTTTTGTAGTAAAAAATGGACAAATTTGTATTTTTTTTCTAATGTCAATAAAGATGTTATGTAAAGATCTAATCTTTACACATAATATATTTAAATCTATTACAAGAACACTTTTTCAACAACATTTCATCAAACAAAATTAAAATTTCATTTAAAAGAAACTTTTTTAGTTCTTTCTTTAAATGGCAAAAACTGCAACAAACAAACCTAATACCTTTTTGACAAGCTTTCTAAAATTTGTCGATGTTAAAGTTACCTTCTAAGTTAAATGTGGAAGCTGACAGTGTGGAGCCAGTTAATGAGAAGCCAGAATTTACATTAAGTTTCCATTCAACTATCTTATGCTAGAAATTTGTGCATTTAATGGGAATATGTTACGTTTAGGAAGCTGTTTACCTAAGATTGCTGATGGTGCTGATAAGGTTGAGGACTTTTTTCTTTTTGATTAGCATACTTTGCTGAATGTTACCTACTAGAAGAAAACTCATCAAAAAAGAGATAGCCTAAATTTAGTATGTATTCTATCTTCCCCCACACAAACACCCTCTCTCTCCTCTCTCACTTTCAAATGTCTAGAAGTTTTGCAAACAATGGTTCTTTATTACTTTTGGGAAGAGGATCAATCTTTAGCAAAACTGCCCGAATTTGGTGACCTTTCAATAAATAGTGATAGCAAGGTGTCTATCTTTCTATTGCCTCCCTTGTAAGTTGTTTCTTATGCTCTCTTGTGAACAAATAGCAAGGTGTCTCTTTTTTGATGATTTTTAATGATGTGAACGTCATATTTCTCCAAAATAACTATATGGAAACAGAATCAATTCCTACAAATAGAATTATTCCTTCATCAACATGTCATTTGAAGGAATTTGCGTCTCCTAATCATTGCAATCTAACTGAACGAGAAACTGGAGCAATTTTGGTCGTCAAATAGCTTGAGGAGCAGGTTCCTACCAATCAAAATGTTTCGTTGAACATAGTTTTTTATTATTATTCTATTAAAGTGTTCTTCTTATGTAGATTGAATCTTTAGAAATGGAGAATACTTCACTATAGATGAACTTGGACAATGTTGTTGCTTTGGCAACTAAATAGAATGCTTGCTTTAGGGAGAAGTGTGAAGATGTATGTTATTTGGTTGTAGTTCTATTTGATGTTGTAGGTGAATTGTTTAATGAATATCTTCATTTATTTATGAGTTTATTCTTGGCTTTATGCTTCGACTCTAGTTCATACCATGAGTGCTAAGCAAATTGCTTAATTAACTGAAGTCACTAACATATTAGTGATAGTCCTATTCAATCAAATCTCTTTTTATTTTATATATTTTGCTTGTTTTTAAGGAACTACTTTAGTCAAATATGTTCTAGAAATACAGACCTAATAACTGAATTAAGAATTAATTTCTTGAAATTTGTAATCCATTTTAATTATTTGAAAGTTGAATATTAATGTTTGTGATAGGTCATTCTACAAATGCGGTGCCGTTAGATCTATGTGATTTCTTCTAAGTATATTTTGCCCTGTAGTCACTAGTAATCTTCGATAAACGTAACATAAATAGCATTTATAGTGATACATTATCTTGTACTTATTATGTAAACATTAAAAACTATTATGTGCAAATGCAAGTTCATTATAGAAACCATACCTATAAATAAGAACAATGACATAAAACCATAAAATTTGATGCTAAACTATCATGAAATTGACATTAAATAAATCAACTAGGAAGATGTTTAATAAAACTTGTTAAATAATTGGAGCATCTACTACACTAGGAAAGAAAAGAAAGCATGGCAAAACTTGGTGAGGCATCAGACATCCTTAACTTACTCCGATGGTTACAATGGAGAAGCAAAGCAGTGGTTGGCAATAACAAGCAGAGAAAAGACAAAAGGGTTATGGGTAAAACTTGCTTAGTTTCCTGTTTTATTCTTAAATCCCTTTATATATGTCTGGATGTATCTCTCCTTATCATTTCATTCATTTTTAATCCTCAACCACATATCTATGTTTTTAAATAATATTGCAATTTCTCTTTCAGCTTTAAAATAGAGAACTGCCAACTTGTAGTACAACTTAACCACAAGTTTATATTCAGATGGTGTTAGTTGCTACACAGATCAAGTTTTTTTATTTTAAATACATTTCAAAAGAACTGTGCATTACATAATGATGATTCCTTAGCTTGACCTTCATTTCATTTGGATTGTTTACTTTGTTCCAGAGGCTATTTTCTTATAAGAGAATAACATTTTGGTGACATTAATCGCAACATTTCATTCAATTATTTTCCATTGAAGAATTTAAATAAAATTTTCTTAGATGTATGATATGTAAAATAATTGAACTCAACTAATGTTTATTTCAATTGCGCTCAATGTGCTATTATTAACTTCCATGTATTTTGTGGTTCTCTTTTAGCTACAACGAGAAATCTGGAATGCTCAAGAAGTTGCAAGAGCTGTCTATGATGAACTGGTTTTTAATCTTCTCTCTAACAATTTTCAGATGCATTGTTTACTCTGCTTTTTCTTAGGTAAATGATCTTTCCTTTTAATATTTTTTTTATATTGGAGCTTTGAAATCTTCATTTTGGAAAGACTTTTATGCTAGCTATTCTAATCTACTTGGCTTTTAGAACAAGCTTTAGGGTTCTCTTTGGAGTGAAAAAAGGAAAGAAATAACAGCATGTTTGTCATATTTTTAGGAGTTAGTCAGTGACTCAACTCAAATACATTTTGATGATGTTGGAGAAATTGCTTTTCACTTTGGCCTTTTAAAAAACTCATTTGAAAATATTTTAGCCATACCAAAAGACTTCATGCAGCTTTTCTCCTTTTCTAAAATAATACTGGTAATTCTTGCATCTTTTTGTGCTTATTTGTGCTATGTGTAATAGATATGGCATATATTGTTGTTCTCTTTTGTGCTTCATCTAATTTTTTCTCCATTGAAATGATGAATTTTGGTATGTCTTTTCAAGCAAAAGTTTGTTTTGTTTGAATCAAGGCCATCACTACAATTATTATCCTATTCATGGTTGTTTTCAAAAATCAAATATGTTAAAAGTGAAGTACCTTGTCAGGAGACCTTTGAAGAGAAGTTGTATAGTAGATAAGGAAGCTGGTGAATATATTTTTTTTACTCAAAAATTATTTCATGTTATCATCCATAAATTGGTATTTTGATATAATCTATTTTGGGGATGTGTCTTTGCAAGGAAATATTTGCTACTTGGTTGCATTAATAAAATTGTATTTTGATTTGAGTTACATTCTCCTTATTATCCTTTAGCTGCTAAGAGTGATTTCATAAATCATTAAGATTCTTCACAATTTTGGGTATGGGTTGCTTGTATAGTAATGGAGATGTGAGTCCTCTTTTCACATCAATTCTTGCACCTTATTTGAAAGGGAAAGGCTTCTTATATTAGCTTGTACTTCTACCTCCAACTTGTGGAATGAAGTTTTTTTTCTTTTTTTGCTTAAGAAGATTGGAGACTTGTCTAATTGTTGTGATTAACATCAATATAATGTCAATGGTTACCTTTTGGTTTAATGTAAATGAAAACTAGATAGACCTTTTGTTCCAACAATTTCTATTGTATCACATGGCAAGATTCAACAACCATTCCAGTCTAATTCTTGGATTGTATAAATACCTCAAAACTTGGTCCTCAAAGCTTTGTTAGATTTCCTGAAGGCTTTCTCTTAAAGGTTTTGTATCACCTTTGTTTAAGTTTTGTAGTTTTGCTTCTCATGTCAAATTGCTCCACTTCTTTGCTCTTCTTGTGAAATCTCCAATCTTAGAGTGCAATTCTTGAGGAAATCTTTGAGAACCATTGGTGAAACTTTGTTCTTGTTACTTCATGTGTCTTAAACTTTCAAGCTCATCATCTCAAGTGGCTCTACACTTGAGCTCACTATCTAAAGATTTGGGCAATCTTCATTGGGTGCTATACTCTCTCAAGGTTTCTTCGTATCCCTTCCTAGTGGGTTAAAACCTCTTGTGGCTTGTAGAACGTCTCTTCAAGGTCATTTAAACATATGACAAATGTTGTTGGGAAATGTCAAGACTTTCTTGTTTATTGTTGTTGTTGTTGTTATCTTGATCATTTCTCCTTTTTTTCAAGGATTTAATTCTTTTTTAATATTTTTGAAGTAGAAAAGTATTTGTTGGAGAGAATTTTTGTTATTTTTAAATCGAGAACATGAGATAACGTAACTCATATTTTTCTTGTTCCAAATTATTCTTAATTAGTTGCCTATGGCATTTGTGCTTTTTAGATGAAGTAAAGTGGGACTTATGTCCCTCATCTAGGGGTGGTTCAGTAATTCTCATAAATCATATACTATGATAGTAGAATTTTCATTCCCACGACAAGGTCATACATAGGAGATAATACTACATGAAATTCCTTATCAATTATGAAATGCTCAAGTAATTTTTAAGTTCTCTAGATTTATAAGTATTGATTTCTCTTTATGACAATAGATTTAGCAAAAAATGTTATCATTGATTTCTTTAGGAGTTGAAATAACAAATATCAAATTGGTTTTAACTTTCTTAGCCCCTTAGTTATCATTTATTATGTAAAACCATACTAGATCACCTAAAATTATCTTATTGATGATACATATCATGTCTCTTTTTGTAGAATTATAAGAGCTTCAACCACATCTTGACAGCAATTTGAATTTTTAAAATTTTCTTGATAATCTTTTATACCATTTATCTGTCTTTATTGGATAGCTTTTCTGAGAAATCCAAGTTGAGTGGGTTCTATGGTAGATATACTAGACAAACCTTAAATGGGCTCCAAACAATTGATTTGTGGATGCATTGATTTTGTGCATATCATGTCTGTTTTTGTAATTATATTGGAAGGTCTTCAACAACATCTTGAAGTGGTTTGAATTATTCAAATATTGTTGATAATCTTTTAAACCTTTAATTATATTAATACTTTGACTCTATTGGTTGGGCTTATTTCAAAATCCAATTTGAATGGATTCTATAGTAGGTATATTAGACAAACCACCTTGAATGAGCTCTAAATAATTGAACTATGGATGGTTTGATTTAATGAAAATGGGCACAGAATAGATTATGATCTTATGTTTTTGAGTGGCGAGAGTTATATCCTTTCATTAGATTCACATTTACTATGTTAATGACCTTTGTCTAGTCATCAATTTGCTGATAATAAGAGTATTTGAATTCCACATAGTGTTTGTTGGTAACTCAAGATATATCCATACCTTCATTAAGAAAAAAGTGTTGCACTCTGTCATCTTAAGAATGGTTTTCTTAATAGCAACAAGAAATTGCGAAATCATCTTATCTTCGATAAGCCTCCAAGAAAATCCATCAGAATGGTCTTCTAGGGTTGATTAGGTATCGGTATTGGTATGTATAGACCTTACTTTAAAATGATTGGTCTTGTAATGCTTAAGAATGTACTCTCTTGAATGAACTTCTCTATGTCAGATTTCATACTTGGCTAATATATTATCTTTGTAGGTTCAAAATAAGCTCCTTAAAAATGTTTTTTTCTAATCTAATTGTATGAAATACTATGATTAAATATGGTTTTGTATGTTATATGAGATTAATTGTTTAGTTTTAAGTATACATTTTGGTTGGTGACAAGTGTGTGACATTTTTATGTCAATAATGAAAGACTTAGATTTTAAATCTATAGATTTGGAAAGGTATCAATAAGACAAATCCAAGGTTATTGTTTTATTGGAATTGGGGTTTTTTGTGGGTTGAGGACTAAGGTCAATATATGAACTTTATATTAAAATAACAATGTAATGCTAAATGAAAAATAGTTCCTTTTAACTTATATGTTAAGAGACCTATTCTCCTTTACTTGATGTTGTTTTGCTTCCTTATTGAATAAGGTGGGGAGTTGTTGTACAATTGGGTGCTAAAGAAAAAACAAAGTAATAGCTTAAAGAGAAACAATGATGGAGAGATTGACATGAAATTAGGGAAAGGTGGAGATTATGATGAGAATTTTGAAAGTAGAGTCTATGAGGAGTTCCAAGGAGGAGCTTGCTAAGATGAAGAATGCTTTTGTGTGTGTGTTGCTCAAAATCTTTTTTGATACCTTTGATTTGGGACTATTTATTTTTGTACCACTCCATCTAGCAATCTTTTAGGATTTATTCATTGCTTGGTGAATCCAACTCTAAGGAAATGTTTGATGATCCCTTTCTACTTTCTTCATCCTAAGTATTACATTGGGATTCATTTTTTGTCATAAGTTTGCAAATCGACCTTGGCCTCAACTTTTAATAATATTTGTTGATCTTTAAATTTTGAGGGCATAGATTTAAATAGATCAACTTCTTTGATATTCTCCATTAGGCTTAGACAACCTTAACCTTCCCCTCTTTGCATTGGATTCATTCAACTTTGGTGGTGATGTATTTTTTTGGTTTTATATTATGGTGCTTTCATCATGATAAGTTATTTCTTTGTAACTATCTATGCAAAGCTTTGAATGATTTATATTATCTATGCTACCTATTATTCCAAAGCTTGGTTGGAATCTCCATCATGTATAGTTGTTTGTTCATTTCCTTTTTGAACTTTTGGTCTTGGCCATATATGTCCAAGATGATGCTTCAATACCAAAAAATTCATGCACATTTTGTACCATTATCAAATGCAGTTGAAAAATAAACTGAATAAACAGAGTGCCATGAGCAATATTGTGTCATCTTAGTTCGCTTAACTAGCTTTTGTGAAATACTAAAAATCTTTTTGTTCAATGGAATACAAAGAGAGCTCAACCAAGGAAGAAGATAGAATTTGAAGGGTTTGTTTCCCATATGATTGTTTGTTAGTCAGCCCATAAAATAACTGCAATATATTATTGTATGATTTATGTATGTGTATTTTTCCTTGCCCTGGCAAAAGCTTAAGTTGGGAAAATATTTGCATATAATTAAAGCATTCTTGCCTTGTTACATTCTTAATTGACTACTTTCAGATTTGTCTCTTTCATAGTTTTTTAGCTTAAGCTCTACTAGTAGGTTTGATGGAAATGAGTTGATTTTAAGAAACTTGTCTTTTGTATGTTCAAATGATTTGTTGTCAAATTTGATTCCTCTTTATTGCCTCACGAGTGCTCTACCAATGAGCCCCACTTCTTCTATGTAATATATATGTTTATTATATCTTGTCTTATGTTATTTAATTGTTTAATCTAATTGTGATTCATATCTTACTTTTTTTGATGTGCAAATTATCATGACATCTATATGCACTTGTTACTCTCTTCATAAGGGCTATATGACAAACATTACATGTTTATCATTACAGTTGTTAAACAAAAAATTTTACATGTTGATCATTACATTTGTGTTACCCTTAAACAAAAAAATTGATTTATATTCGTTTGAATACCTGCTCAATTCTCCCCTTGTGAGATAATAATCTGGTTCCCATAAACTACTTAATTTCATATTCTGTTATGTTATGTTTTTAGAGTCTTAAGACCGTTCCCCTGGAGTGTGCTGCACAATTTATGTCCCTCATTTAAGGAATTCAAGTTTAAGAAGGTATGATATGATGATCTTGATTTTTATTTCTCTAGTGAAAATACACAACAATTCCTTATATAAAGAAATCACTCACATGTAGAATCTATTTGGTAACCAACTATGTCAACATCAGAAAAAAATTCATGAGCTCAATTGTAGCTTTGAAAATAGGGAGAAGATTATTGTGGCAAGCTAAATCAAGTCTTTCCTTTTTTATTTTTTTAGGATGATGTCCCCATTCTATTTTTTATTCATGTTGATATTGTAGAAATAAGGCCTTTAGTATGATATGGACAAGGAAGAACTCCTTTCTCAGATTTACTCTCTAAAAAAGGAAGTGTCATGCTTATCATCTTCTTCTCTTGCTAGAGAGAGAATCTCTGAGAAAGGAACTTAAGACAAAATCAAAATTCAAGGATATCGAAAGCAAACTAAAAAAATACAATTCAAGACAAACTAAAGCTTGGGGTAATTATTATTGTCACAGAAGTGTTAATTAGTGTTTTTTTATTTTCTTCATTAAAGGTGATCATTTTCTTTTTTAGAGTGAGGAAGCTCAGATTGAACAAGAAGTTAAGAGCTTGAAAGGTCAATGAGCTTCCCTGGAATGCAATATGTTGAAGTCATAAGTCAAATGCTGTATTTCGAAAAACATTACAGGTAGATATCAGATATGGAAGTCTGCTTGTGTTCTATTTATACCATGTCCTAAGTGATTGCTACTTAATTTATTAGCTAGTTAGTAACATGCAATAATGCAAGATGTAATATAGTAAACATATGAGATGCAATGAAAAGAACAAAGGTTTGTTTCTTAATGTTTTAGTATGCTTCACCAAATCATGAACTTTATTAAGCTAGACCTAAGCATATGGACAAGATTTTTGAACTCCAAAGCTTATTTTCTTTATGATCTTTGTCTATTTAATTTATACTTGTGGTTGATATTCAATTCCTTATATTAAGTGAATAGACTTGATTTGGTTTGGTACATTATGTTTGTCACATGCATTATTTTAGGATGAGTATCATAAGCTTGTATTCAGTGTGTCTGAGATGGAGGCTAATATCACTTCGATGAAGAGTCTTTGAAAACTACAATTGGAGAAAAGGAAGAAGTAATTGTTAAAAATGAAATTCTAGAAACTGAGTTGGATGTTATGTCTAGCAAATTGAATATTGCATTAGTTGATGCAGAACTGCTAAAGGAGGAGCTTGTTAGAATGGTATAAATCCCTATAATTACGGAACAATTAATTTTTGAACAAGCAATAATTTCTTATCAACGCTTCTAAGCTTCTCTGCCATTTTTCTTCAACCATCTATTTGTTTTGATATCCTATTTTTGAACTTGAAACTATTTTAACTTGTAGGAATGAAGTTTTATCTGATTCAAAAATTGCTTCTAGAAGTTCAAAAGATTCTCTCAGCTATCTATCAAGACCAAAAGGAAGACTTTGTCTCATGACTATAATTATTTAAATAATGCATATGACATTGAAACTGTTCTTTCATTCACTACATTTTTTTTAATTCATATACTTATTCATTGATTGAATCAGCAACTTAAAAAAGCTACTTTTAGAACTTAAGGTCATAAAATCTACTGTAGACTCTAAAGAGAAAACTCTGACAGAGAAACTCAAGATATCAAATTATATAATTGTTCGTCTTACAAATAATCTATCTAAGGTATTTGCCAATCGAAGTGCAACTATGGTTTATACTTTCGTAATGTGAATATAACCTGAAAACTCAATGAAAGTGAACCCATGATATGTAGCCTAGAAATTTGGTGTGAAATTTTTTAGGATTTTCAACAAGCTTAAACGAGATGGAGTACACTGATTTTACTAAAAGTATGTGCACTATATTACGTGCGGTGAAAGCATCTTGTTCTTGCAAATGATTAATTTTTTTACTAATATTTTCTATTATTTTTTAATTTTTTCATCAAACTGGTTATGATTGATGTTAATCACTACCTTGATTTTTATGGTCATAATTTTTTATTAGGATATTGATGATCCCCTCAACAGTACATAATTCTTTTGGGTTAATTTTTGGCATTATTCCTACACAATCTGAGCATGCTATATGTTGAATATGTGTACTATTAATGCTAGAATGTGGTCAAGAGCATGTGAATGAGAAAGTCTCATGGAAGTACAAGTAGTATGGTTCAGGTTATTTGGAGGAGGACAGAGAGATAGAAAACAAGGGAGGAAGAAAGAAAGAAATTGATGGGAGTGAGAGCAAAACTTGTTCATGCAAAAAGTTCGTTAATGAAGAAAAACTAGTTTCTCTGACAAGTCATTCCAAAGGTGGAAACACAGCCTAACGTAGTACAAATTCAAGCATATGATCTTTATTTTCCTAGAGCACAAGGCCAAAAAGAAAAAATGAAGAATTGATGCAATTTTGGTGCAAGTCCATGAGAATGTTCAAAAGCAAATAATGTCACTGAGATAAGGATCTCCATGAAGGAATGCTACTAGCTTTGTAATTCATTAAAACTTCATTGAGATTGTCATGCCATTGCATGGACTAGCAAAAGTGAAATTGAAGTTAAAGAGAAAAAGGGATACTCTTCCCTCTGTTAAAGAATAAATTATGGGCACACGTTTGATTTTTCCCATTTTATGACATTCTTTTAAGATTGCATTAGATGTGTTAAGCAAAGTAATTAGCATCATATTAATGTTTTGAGGACATCTTCTAGCATATTATTTCATGCTGCTACAGGAAGCTTAAGGAAACTCATGGTCATAAAACAAGGACATTTTAGCATTACATCAAGCCATGAAACATTGGTTGCCATCTTTGTTGGGAATGAAACATCACACACATTGATAGACAACCTCTCCAATACTTGCAAAACCTAGGAAGTTTGAAAAGGCATGACACATTAAGCACATTACTTATCCATAACTATTAAAAATTGTCATCACATATAAGAAAGGAGCTCAAAATAAGTTGGTTGGCTTTCTTTTAAAACATGTAGTAGGCAACCTTTGTTTATGTTTTGTGAAGTGGGTCTAACTAAAGATGCACAAGGAGTATTTGTTGAGAGATAACGAGGATATTGACTTTAATGGGGTTTGATCAAATGTGAAAACAATGAAAGCTATCTAATTTTCAATTTGGCGAAGGCCTTCCCTATTAAGGGATACAACTTTGCATTCCATGTAATGGGGATTAGTTGAGATTGGTTCAAGAGACTCATACTTCAATGTTGGTTGGTACCTTTTGAATGAAAAAAAATACCATCCTGATCCGACAAATTGAACTTGTGTTGTTCTCGTAAGAAATCAGAATTTGTCAAATTTGTGCAATGATATGTTGTTTATAGTATCATAAACAGGACCATCTAAAAACTCTTATGAGGGTACCATTCATGATATTTTAAAGTATAAGATGAAAGTCTCTTCTATGTCTAGTTTTCTTTCAACATGTTTGGCCATGTTTCTATTGGTTGAAGACTATTCAATATGTAATTTGGGATTTAGTCCTTATACCCCATTCAATACAGAGTTCCAATTTGGCACAGTTAAACGTATCAAGGAATTAGTGCAACATAGTGCACAATAGTTTCAATAAGATTTGAAGGATACACTGAAAAGTTGATGGAAAACCCACAAAACAATAATAGGCACTGAGTGGAATATGGTTTCAAGGTTAGGAACATTGTATGGCTTCATATCGATTAGATCATTTAAAGGGTTAGGGAAGGAACCTCAAAAGAAATGTGGAATGACCCATTTTATCTTCAAGAAGGTTAAAGAAAATGTTTGCTTACATATTCTTTCTCCAAATATGGAGATCGATTTGGAAGTTTGTTTTGGGAGATCAAATAGTTGTGGTCAAGCCTTCCAACTTCGCATTTGAATGCAATCTAGTGGTGCAATCTCTTAACATTGTGTTGGAGTGCAATGCAATTCCATTTTAGAAATTTCATTGCATGACCGAAACTAGTTGTCGAGACTAATGAATTGTGAAAGGGATGTGACTAGTCGAAGAGCTCGAACGATGTCATAGATTTGGCCTAGGAAGATGTTTTTGTGAGGGACGAGGGAGCTAAAAGAAGCAATTGTGATGATTGTATTTGGAGTGAAGAATCATATTTTTCTCATTTATTCATTATTGAGAATACAAAATAATTTATTGTGGACTATTGTTTCTAGTCCTAATTTAAAAAGAACACTTTCTAAATAATAATATCAAAAAATATAATTTGGTAGTATCTTATCTAAATATTTCTCTACAATCATAACCTTTAATGTGAAATTTAATAAGGAATTAAAGCTTTTATTGTAACTAAAAATAATAATTAAGTTTGGAATATTGTAGATGGCTATGCACCTTATGGGATAAAACTCATTTTGGTTAGTATGGAATAAGCCAAAGAATAATAATAACTCAACACGATACGTTATGTTGTGATATTATGGCACCAAATTGATAGCTCCTATAATATTATGTAGTTCAAGAAAAAACCAAGCTAAAGCTAATGAGCCTATAGCATCCTTAATAAAAAAAATGTAAGTGATCATTAGATGACATTAGATAGAGAACTATTAGATAAGGAGTTACTCCTAGTATATTTTTAGGTAGATAAGTCTATGAATATTCTTACATTTGGAAGATAGAAAATGTATCAAAGCTATATATATAGAAACATAGTTTTATAATTTAAATGTCTTTTAAAGACAAAATTTTTTTTGACAAAAAAGGCATACTACCTTTATAAAATATGATTGTCTCCGAATATTGTGGTGCTGAAATGACACTTTTTATAATACAATGTGGTACGTGTTGAATCAAACAAAACTTGGTTGGCCTATGACACCAAGGGTTAAAGATGATAATGAATGATTATTGAGTGATGTCTAAAAGGTAGAATCTCTAATAAAAACATGATCCTTAGCTTCTTTTAGGTGCAAGGAAACAATAGTTCTTACTCTCACATAAAAAATGAGGAGAAAATTCTAAATTACATATAATACCAAGACTTTAATATATTGAGGTACTTTTTAGGATAAAATATTGTTTTATTGACATGAAACTATGAAAGAGAAATTATATCTTACAGTAATAAGGTTAGCTTATAACAACAAAATTTTTCAACATGAAATCATGGGTCTTATTTGGGTTACAATTTTAATTCATATTTATTGTTGTCGACCTACAAGTGATATTCTTGGAGCCAGTTGTCATTATGGCTATGTCATACATTATTCCATGTTAAGAATGCCACGAGCGTGCACTAGTTAACTTTGTAAGTGATGTTCTAAGGGGTTATTGAAGTCAAAAAGCTTATGAAAAGTATTGAAAGGAATCAGTCCTAGCGAACTAGCCAATGAGAACTTTATCTTTCCATGCAACTCCCTTTCTTTAGGAAAGTGTAGCATACCCTTCCTTTACTAAAGTGTGAATTCTATGAATAAAATATCATCAACGCTTGAAGCCCATGAAGCCTCTAGTGCGTGACCAGTGCCACTATTTTAGTTTGAGTAAAACATCAAAGAAATCCATAAAAACCATTTTGTTCTTCTCTTCAATTAACTAATACAAATCTAGTATGAACAATTTGGAGCATAGATGGACCATATAATTCCTTTATAAGTCATTTTAAATTAAGCAACGAGAGATCACCAAAGTTTTATGAGTGGAAAGACTTGTCTGAGATAACATACCAACCTATGATAGAAATTTTAAGCATATAATGTTATGTATAAGGATTGACCCTAAAAATAAAGTTGGTTTTGTTACCCATATTCAAAACATTGGCAAAGCATTGAATGGGTTCTTATGTATATGAAGGAATGTCACAGTAGTCTGATGTTACATAAATTGTAGCTTAAATTGTGATATTGATATTTAGAAGAGTGCCTTAGGATACATGTACTAGTTATGTTGTAGTACTTAGCCAAATGCCCCAACTTCAGAACATGTGGCTCTCTCCACAACCAAATTCGAAACCTCAACTTCTCAAAGGCATGTAAAGATACTACATGATTTAAAAAATCTTCTAAGAGAAAAGGAAAAGTATGATTTTATTATATTCAATGATTGTAGAATTGCAATTTTTCTGGTAAAGAACTTTGCTCCTGCAATTAAAGTTTCTTAACATCATTGTATTGATTGATGGGGTATTATCAAAATTCTTAGTTTAGATATTTAAATAGAAATACTAACAAAATTAGCACTATTAACGAGCTAATAATATGCATTACTTTGTTGAGTTTTCAAGAAGAATGATGAGAAGGAAAGATGCACAAAAAGTGTTAAAATTTTGAAGAGAATACTTGTGTAGATGTTCAAGACACAATTATCCCACTAAAAGATTATTAAGATGTTGAGTCTGATTGTGTCCATTGTTGATACTTATGAAGTTGAGTAGATCATGTATTAAGTTGTATATGAACCTGTAGGATTTCAAAATTACAAGTCAAAGCAATGTGAACTATACAAATCTAGTGGAAAGTAGATGCTTGAGAATTGAATCATATTTTTATCACAATTTGGCAATAATCACTAAAGGGTAATTGATGTAGACATGTAGATCAAGCATCTATTATTCTTATTGTTTATATGCAAGTGGATAGTGGCACCTGGCTCAGAGGCCTATAAAGGCTGAAATAAGCTATCAGAATTTTGGTGAAATAAAAAGGAATATTTTAAGTGACTTGCAATCTATATTTTGCTTTATAAGCTACCATGACATTGAGGATGTGAGTCACTTGTTAGTAAGGAAAGCTTTGAGCAGAAGTGATAAAAGTGATGTTTATTTTTACAACTATCTATTTGAGTTCTAATGAAGATGTTTGTAAGTATTAAAATGTGTTTTTTTTTAATTTGGTATTTTCACTTGAAATTGTCTTTTATACTATTCATGTATGTTTTTGATTATTGTAATTTGTAAAGTTGGTTCTTATCACTTCAATAGGGTGAAACAAGTTGTACATCAGTGAGTCATTAATTTGAGGAGTTAGCTATTATTTATAAAGTTTCATCAGGAGTTTTGTAGAAGTGTTGCTTTGAACAAGCTCCTTTTTTAGGTGACCTTAATACTGCTTTGAACATGCTCGTTAATTCCTTCTATATTCTCTCTCTCTCTCTCTACCGATCTTTCTCCTGTTTGCACATCTCTCCCCTCTTCTCTTACACTTTAAACCATTCCTTCCTCTTTCTAAGTTTATTTATCAATCCAGTTGTTTAGTAAGTCTTTCTGAACAAAGCTAATTGCAAAGGATGATTGAAAACCCTTGTCCCTTCCACCTCCCAACAAAAAGCTTATTCAGTAAATAATTAAATAAATGGTGGCTTGTTCATATCAATCTTAAATGCCACGTATTTCTTGTTCTTCATTTTTGAGAAATTACTAAGGTTATATTTCCCCAACATTAGCAAAAAGAGGGGGTTATGTTTCAAATGCAAAAGTAATGTTTTCAGTTTCTAATTTAACGTTTCATCTAAAATAAAAGTTCCCTCTTCATTTGAGACTGCTTTAGATTTAATACAAATATGAATCATGTATTCTTTAGTTGTACCTTTATAATTTTGATATGAGATTTCCTCGATTTGTTTTTCATATTTGACTTGCCATGAAAAACGGATTCCTCAACTGTTATTTGTGTGGATGCATGCTCTTGTAGGAAGCTTCAACAAGCAATAAAGAGATCAATGACTTGCAGGCAAAGCTTAGCTAAACGCATGCAAAATTGGATTTCTACCATGGGAGATTGAAAGAGACTGTAGATGAGATGAATCTCATGGACAAAATATAAGGAAGCTTCCACTATGTTAGAAAAACCAACTTCATGCTTATGCACAGTATATTCTTGACTTGACCAAAAAAACTTGTAGAGAAAGGTTGAGCCCTTCTTTCAAATAAGTACATTTTCTGGCTTGCTTCTTTGCCTGTCTTTAGCTCCAGAAACAGGTTTAACCAACACTAAATTTGACAATATTTGAAACAATTTTATATTTGTTGGTCCATTAAAAGTTATTCATAAAATATATTATAGAATAGAAAATTATTTTTGTAAAATTGTTATTTGTAAATAATTATTTGAAAAATTGAAAGATTTTTTTGATTAATCTATCATGAAAAGTGTATTAATTTATTTATTGCAGGACTTTTCTTAAAACAAAAAATTAATTAAATGGTTAATATCAAAAATGTCTTTTTACACTATGATGTTGGTGGGTCCCATGTGGCACCGTTCAATTTGCTTTTCAACTTTAGGTCGTATTTGCAAGATATTTCTTATTTTAGTTTTTAAAAGTCTTTTACCAAACTCAAAAACATTGATATTTTAAAAATAATTTTCACAAAAATTTATTTTCTCTCATATTAAACTAATTTTTAAAACCTCTTTGTTAAATCCTCCTTCAAAATTTATAAGTCATAAGCTAATAAAGCATTAACATAATATCGAAATTCATTTTTCAAGATCATGTCGAATTAAATTCATATATTTTGAGGAATGTCTTATATTATTACATTTTTTATTTAATGTTTTTTACATTAAAATATTTATCGTTATCAAGTGATAAGGATTATTGAATTCATTAGCCTAAAAGATGATAAGTGGTTTTGTTGATAATAAATAATTTAAATTTCTTATTTTGAATACCTAATTGGCTACTTAGTGAATGATTGTTAGGTTGAAAATTGTTTGATAAAAAATTATCATTTTCATTTAATGAAGTCAAACTAAGCTTTGGCATAAGTTCTTTTTCTCTCCTTAACAAAGTTCTACTATTGCATAAAAACCAAGTTGAATTCAAATGAAAATAACTCTTGAATCCATACTTTACCTCAACTAATTCTTGCTCCCTGCTTCGCTAGCTGTAAATGACTTCGCACAACTCGACTACTTTCACTTTACATTCAATACACCCCTTTTAGTTGCACAAAAGCTTTGCAATATCCATCTTGATTCTTTTTCTTCTTTTACCTACTAAGCTTCTCCAAGCTAAACCTTCTCATTTCCTTCATCTTCACTCTCAACTCACTTTTCTTAATCTACTTGAGCTTCCTCTCTCTACCTCATTTATACTCTCTTTTGTAACTCGCTTAATACAATCAAATATCACCTTCAATCCCATCTATGTTGAGCTGTGATGAATTAATTTATGAAATTACAAAAATATTATTCCAAAATTTTAAATATATGTATATATATCTTAAAATTCATTACCAATTATTTGAACTTGTAAAAATTATTAATTTATTTCCTTGGATAACTTTTGAGAGTCTATTTTTTAATTATTTGTCTAATAAACTTTTTGAATTCATTTAAAATCATGACATATTTTTCAATATTATATTAATTTAATAATATTTTAAAATATAAATATGACGTTTAAAATTGGTGACTTTATTACATCTAAACATATATGATTAAAACTTTATTGAATTAATATATCATTTATAGTACATAATATATATATATATATATATATATATATATATATATATATATATATATACATACATATATATTTAAATTTTGAGGTGTTGTAATCTTACCCTCCATAAAAGTTGTCTTGAAATTTAGAAAATTTTTGGCTTTTAGTCGATCATGTATGCTTCCACTTCCCAGGTAAATGTTCTTTCCGCTTGATATTTTTATAAAATATTTATCGTTAGAATAGCTTTATTTCTTAGCAGCTTCTCCATTTTGTTTAAGACTTTCACATATATTTCCAGAAAAGTTTGACTAAATTTTGATAACTAGACCAATATAAAATATCAAAACAATCAAATATATCACTTCTCCAACTCTCTCTAGAACTTATAAGGACCAATAAATTTAGATTTTAACTCATTTTTTTCAATTCTTAAAATATCTTTCACTTAACTAATTTTAATAAATACATGCTCTCTTTCATAAATTTTTATTAATCAATGCTTTGCATCAAAGTACTTTTTCTTTATATCCTAAGCTATCATTAATTGATCTTGAATAATTATTATCATTTTGTGGCTTTCTCAATAATCTAAAGATCCAATAAAACTCTTTCATTCCATTTATACCAACATAGAGCTAACATATACTTCATTTCATATATAGCCTCATATGATGCAATTTCAGAATTATATTAAAAACTATTATTATTAAAAAAATTATTAATGATAAATGACTTTCTTAACTCCTCCAACATCTAATATACAAAGATTTAATCAAATCTTTTAGAATCTTAATGATTCTCTTTATTTATTTATCTGTTTGAGGATGAATGACTACTAAATTTTAAACTTGCTTCAATGTCTTGATCCATTATAATTCAAACATGCAAAGTAAAGTTAGGTTTCATTTCTAATATAATAGTTTTCGTGAGCCATGTAATTTAATAATTTGGTTCATATAGACCTATTAGTGATTAAGATAACTCTATCACAATATCTATCATCACTTCTTCTCATTTCTATTTATGAATAGGTGAATGTTACAATATTTCTCTTAGTTTTGTTATTCATCTTTGATTTATTGATAGATTAAACTTCTTAAAACACTTCGACACATTTTTTTATTCTAAGACACCTATCACATGCAAACATATCTAAAACCTACCACGTGCACAATAGGTCAATGAGTTTGTATATGGCTTTTCATCTTCAGAAGCTACACCCACTTGCATGTAGTAGTTTGTGTTTGCATAGATGGTCTCATTGTAATGTAGAATTCTTTTGAAAATTAACATATTATATGTTTTGTAATAAAATATTATATTCAAACATCTATATAAATGTATAAAAGTGTTATCTAAAATATTTTAAGATTCTTTAAATTTCAAAACTTTATGAATTTAAAACTCCTTCAAGGAAACTTCTTGAGAAATTAATCTCCTAATTACAAATGCCCTCATCTCCTTCATTTCTTCCTTAGTTGCCCACTGTTCTTACGTTTCAATTTTATTGTTACTATTCAAAAAAGGAATGTATACTATCAAAGGGCTCAACATGAAAACACCTTTCAAGCAAATCAATAATCTATAAAAATATTATACTTAATTTCACATAAATAATGTACTTATTTTTTTGTAAAAATATCATAAATACCAAGTCTAAGTCATGAACAAAGTAATTATTTTCACAAAGCTTTAGTTGTTTGATTGTGTACATAATCACAAATTTATTTTGCATCAACCTATAGCATAGATATTGTAAACATGCATCGTTGTACACATGATAATCTTTTCACAAATTGTCTATAACAACTTACATATCGAACAAATTTCTTTTTTTTTATATTGGTATAAGTTTTGGTCAATTCATGATTATTTAAAAAACATATTCCAAAATTCATACTTAGAGCATTTAGTATATAATTAGCTCTCTCTCATAAATTGTAATACTTTAAGTAAATATATAATATTTTTTTTTAAAAAATTTTAATAAATCAAAATATCATCTATGAATACACTTATAAACTAATCTAAATATTATAAAATATGGTGTTCATTAGATCTATGAGAGTTGATGATACATTTATTTTACTAAATAATAACTTTAAAAATAAAAAATATTCTCGTCTTTTTTAAAACATAACATAAAAAATATCTCCATACTTTATTTTCAATTAGTGATAAGCAAATCATAGACCAATCCTAAAAAATATCATTATTTTTTAGAGTTACTTAAGTAGACTATGAATTTTTAATGAAAGATATTTATTCAATTGAAATCTTTTAGCCAATTAATTTTATTTCTCTTGTTATTTTTATAATTCGCATAATAAGCATAAATTTTTAAAAACCTTTAATACATTGTAGTTTAAAAATTATCATAAATTATTTTTAATTTTAAAAATTAAGTAATGATCATTTTGGTAAATACTTAATATATTTAAGCTAACCCTATCATATCAACTATTCAAGAATTTTAGGCATCCTTCATTGATGACAATAGTATTTTTCTCTTCTAATTTGTGCACTTGTTCACTATATATATATATATACATATATATATAACTTTTCTTATCATAATTTTGTATATATGTATTAGATAAACGTTAGTTTTATAAGATTAGTTGTAATAGTTAAAATTAAATTTGAATCATTTTATATTAATGACATTAATAGTATTGTTTGGGATAATTATATGAAAATATTAGAATTTAAAAAATTTACATAATTCAGTAGGACGACGAATAGAATACCTTTTTGCTCAATTTCTTTTCCAATGGAATGTTTTACCACTTTAGCTTTATTTGATAAACTCGAACTTTACGTAAAAAAATAAAATAAATTTTCAATTCTACATAACAAAATGTATGTGACAAAATAATATATCAAAACTTATAAAAGATAACTAATATACAATATACTCGACTTCAAAACAATTTATTTATCATTAACAATAAAAAATATCGAGCACACAGCAAGGTTCGTTAACCTAATCTCTTAATATTAGCTTGGTATTAAGAAAAATCTTGTGAATAATATAATAATGGTTGTTAGAAGTCTGTTGCATGACCTCTAGTGACGTCTTACGTTTCTTTTCCAAAAAACAGTGATTCACATATGGTACATTTATTTTATGTTGATTCATTTAAATGATTGAAAAAATGTATAAAAATATTTAAATTAAAGAAATAAAAAATTTTGAATGACACATTTTTGATGTTTTTAATATTATTTTTTTGAAAAACGTTTACATCAAACATAAGAAAGGTACCAATAATATTTGCAATCACAAAGTCAAATCATGTATTATAGTATTGAATTTAGAATAGTGATTGGGAGTTAGGAAGATTGCTGGTAAAATGATGTAAGCACATAACAATTCAATTATTATTAATGGATATTCTTGAAATGGAATTTATTTTTGTATAAGTTTAATTAGTAAATATTTAATAAAAGAATTTGTAGATTTTCTTAATTAATCTATCATGTAAAATTTTAAAGATAATATTTTAAGTTTGTTATTAAATGAATTTAATTAGATAGAAGAGAATATCTAAAAAACATATTATAATATGAATTTTTTTACAAGGTGGGTCTTATGTGTGTCCTTCCTTTTTTAAACTTTTTAGGTTAAAAATAATTGTTATTTTAATAAAAACTTTTCATTAAATTTTTATCAATTCTCAAATAAAATTTATTATTCAAAATACTTTTATAAAACCATATTTGCAAACATAAAAATCTTATTTAAAAATAGCATTAAACTATTATAATTTAATAGTAATGCAATTACAAGGAAGCACATTTACAAGGATAATTGAAGAATATTCTCAAATGGGTCCATAGACATGATAAGAATACGAATTGATGATTATTGATATCATTCTCCAAATAATAAAATTGTTACTCATCACCACCATCAAGTAGCCTTTGGACTTATTGAGTTGACAACTGATGTGACATGTTCTTTTCATTATTTACACTCACTCTTAGAGATGAATACTATTTTCAAGCCAGCAACCTCCAGGCATGTGTCTTTAACAAGCAGGAAAATCATGGAATAATTAAAAAAGTTGAAGTAAAATAAAAATAAAGAAAAATAATAAGAACATATTAAATTTTTTTATGGTCTAATTTCTTATTATTAAATTTAAATCTACCCTTTAGACATTTTTCTTGGGCCTATCACTTCTCTTTTCCTTTATCGTAAGTGTTTGCAAAGAAGCCTTACAATAGTTTTTTTCCCAGACAAAAAAATTTAAGCCTTCAATTCCCTTCACGCAAGGTCTAAATGTAAACACCTTCCTACACAAGGTTAAAAGTGGAAACTTTTTCTATAAATAATTCTTAAAATATGCTCTCTCTCTTCTCACATAAGGCTCAAAGCAAACACCTCTAAATCCTTATTTGATTAAGCCAAATTCAATAATAACTATAACTCTCTAATCATTAATAAAGTGAAATATATGTATATATATATATATATACTTTAAAAAATGATGCCAATTGGGTATATACATTTTCTTGTAATATCAAAGTTTGTACGTAGTAAGTGCATTTATTCAATGCAATGGATTTTTTCATTTATTTATAGAGCTAATGTGATTGTTTGTAATTCTTAAAAACTATCAATTTTAGCTTACCAACCTCATAAGTCTTCTAAGATATTTTCATGTTCTTGCTTAATACCTTAATCCTTGTTAGCAATGCTTCAATGAGAAAATATAAATAGCCCATTAGCCAAGCTAGACTTTACCAGCCATTAGACAATTTGAACATGTTCTATAATTTGTACATTTTCGATATAACAAATTTAACAAACTATTTATCAAATTGAATGTTGTACTATTTAAAGATTATCATAATTATTCATCAAACATTTCTATAGCCTTTTGATATTGCTAATTTTTGAGTTGCTAACAATGAGATTATCCATCGAATAGTTTGAAAATTTTCTAAAATAACTGAATTTTTAGCATATTTTTATTTATCATTCATTAGGTGGTCTAATTATTATCATATCATTATTAAACTAGTTATCCAATGTCTATTAAATAGACTAATTGGAATTTTATAGAGGTTGATTTTGGCAACCCCATATGACCATTAATAAACTAAGCTATTAGATTATCTAATTTTTAACGAACTAGCCATCAGTCAATTATTGAATGTTTCAAAGATTTTTTAATAAAATATACAAATGTTGGTTGAGTTTAAAATAACAAATATTTCTTGATAGAATGTCTAATATCTATTAGAGAACTAGTCAAATGTTTAATGTTTGATTAAACAAAGATCTTTTAGACAATTAATTTTATTTCTCATTTTATTTAAGTTAGCTAAATTTTTAAAAGATTAAAAATGGAAAATTTTAAAACCTTTTAATAAACATTTTTAAAATATGACAGATATTTTAGTTGTAAAAACTATCTAATAATCAATTTAATAAATATTTAATATATACTTTATCAGGTTAATTGTTCACGAATCGAAAATAACCTTTCTCATAGTTCATATGAATATTTTTCTTATATTTTTCATCTAATTTGCACACTTGTTCTTTCAAAATTCTTTAATAATACATATCTATGAACATATGTACATCTTTCAATAATCATTTATCTAATCCAAATTATTTTGGAGTGATTAAAATTTTAATATTATTTATGATAATTATATCAAGAGTTACAAATGTAACGATTATTACCTTTATTAGTTGAATAGAATATTCCTTTGGCTAGTTTCTTTCCTAATTGAGTGATAAACCTTTTACTTGTCTAAGATAAAGACTAATTTAGAAGATAATAAAAGATAAAATAGTTTGAAAATTACTAATGATGAAGAGGAGATCACAATTGTGACTCTAATAAGTGATGATAAGACCATATTTATAATGATATCCAACTAAAGAAATAAATCCCAACTTTTGAATGGCTTCTCAGTTGGAAGATTGCACAGATGGACGTTATTATAGTGGTGAAATGATTCTTTAAAAACAACTTCATATCAAAATGTTGAAAGGACACACGGGCCATATTCATCCTTAAAGTTTAAGGAGCATCAAAACCAAAGACATTTAGGGTCATTAGCCTTTGCAATATGATTCATAAAGTAGTGACCAAAATTTTTGTGGTTAGAGACATAGGGTAATGCTTCTAGATATCTTTGTGAGGCAGCAAGTTGCTTCTCTGTTATGTCGTGCTATATCAGATAATATTTTTTTGAATGAGAAAACAAACCCTATTTGCACCTGTGTTCTTTGAAAGGAGGTTTCTTAGTAATAAAATTAGATATGGATTAGACTTAAGATCAGGAAAATTACAAATTTGTAATGGATATGCTTAAGCATTGGTAGTTCCTTATACTTTTTTGTGGTTGTATTAAGGCTTATATCACCACACAAATATTTTGGATTATGTTTAACATTTTTTATCTTTCATTGATGCAAGTAACTGGGAATTTTAGATTGGGATATGCTTAAGAATTGATAAGAAAATTGGAAATTGGATATGGATCATGCTTATGATAAGGAAAATTAGAAATTTGTGTTGGATATCTAAAACATTTGTAGTTCCTTACACTTTGCTATGGTTGGATTAAGCATTATATCACCACACCAAGATTTAGGATTTTGTTTAATATTTTCTATCTATCATTGATTGAAGTAACTAAGACATGGATGTCCTCCCAATCCATACCACTTCAATACAATGACTACGTATCTCTTATGACTTATTAGTATCAGTTTGATCATGTTGTCTTGATTGAGTTTAGGAATTTCCCTTCTACTTTGATGATTACACACCTTTTGTATGTTGATGGCATCATGATTTATGAACCATCAACTTTTGGTATATTGAAGAATATTTAGAATATTACAGAGTACTAAGGGCGTCACTCAGGTGAGATGATCAATCTAAACAAATTTTGAGTGTTATTTAGTAACGGGATGAAGTACAAGAGTACAAAATTGATTTCTTGAAATTTTCATATGCTTACTTAAAATATCTAGGAAACTAATTTTAGCACCAAAACGTTAGAGAAATGAATTGAAATTCATTATTAATGAAGTAGAAAAGTATGCGTTAAGATGGATCATCAAATCATTATTAATGGTGGGCCACAATGTCATGATGAACTTAATGTTAACTTTTATTCTTTCTTATTTCTTAGTCTACACCATAAATCGAAGCTGCACTGTTATAGAATAAAACATATTGTTGTGTCGTTATTTGTGGAGTAGTTCAAATGATAGTAGTACAATAAACTATGCCTTTTAAGAAATACTGCTCTTGAGGAATGTTTTAAAATTGGAGTTTGTAGTTTTTCAACGTAGTAGTCAAGGCTGATTTCAAAACATGGTAGGTGTGGTGTTACTTGAGAAGATAATTTTCTAGTTTAGTCCTTTAGGCCAAAAATACATTATGATAATAATATTTTTCATATGCCTTGTAGTGCATCTCATACATGTATGTCACTCAAAATTGGAGCCCCATGCACCACAAACAATGTGGTTTGACAAATTGGTGCAAGAAATTTTGTTTCCTTTTTTTGGTTAATTTTCTTGGCATCCATCCTATTGCTTCTAAACCAACTTATTTTAACATGGACGTGGAGCATTTGATATTTGTAGTAGAGCTAGTTAAGGATCATGGGGTGATGGATCACAAAAAGATTTAGAACTTATTCACGTCTGATTTGGTATTTTAGATTCTACATTCTCCTTAGGTTAAATTAAATCAAATGAATGTTCTATGCTTCACAATGGGTGACGATATGGTGTTGAACTTAAGACACTATATACAATGACATGTATATGTACATCAAAGGAGGAGGTCGTGTGGGTTTGGAAAGAGGTGGTGCAACCTTAAGTTAACATTTTCCTTTGGAGATTAGCTTCAAATCTACTTCCTACTTACACCTTGCTTCATGCAAGAGGGATTGAGACATCTAAACTTTATCATTAGTGATGTCATACTAATTAAGATGAAAGACATTATTTTTGAGATTGGATTGAAGTTCTTTGTGCTTAAGAAAATCCTACAAGAGGGGGAGTGAATTGTGGTATATAAAATTTTCTTAAGATTTTTGGTTTCAATTAAAAATTAAATCTTTTAAGCGCGAATAAGAAGAAATATAACACAAAAGATTTTAAGGTGGTTCGACTCAAAATCGAGACTACATCCACCCCCAATCGGTGTTGGGAAAAAACAACACTAAAAATACCAAATTATAATCGAGGTTTTTTGTATGGTTCACCTCAAACCTACTTGAGATTTTACCTACGGCTAATCCCGAACCTACTTCAGTTTATAAGCTTTGGCTAAAATTATTGTCATGGTTAAGCCACTAACTTGTGTAGCCTTAAATCAGTTTATGTTATCCATGTCCAATTCTATGTGTTTAAGGAACAAAAATCTGTTGCACATATACAATGAACTCACATTGAATTTAATGAAGTACTTAATTTGTCTACAAGGTATTTTCATCTTGAGCCCTCATTAGCAAACTTTTTTTTTAGAATAGCAATAGTGGAAATAAAATCGTGAAAATGGCAAGAAGCAAAGGAACAAGGTGAAGGGAGAGGAGGATTTTTTCATAAAAAAGATTGAATTCTCTAAGAATCAATTCAAGTGGTTTTTAATTCATAAACTTTTGATTCCTAGAATTACCTAAATTTTTAAAGTTTTTACTTTTCAAAATTTCTAATTTATTTCTTACATCATCAACTTCCCTTTTTATATAGGTTTGGGTATAATATTTAATTATAAAACAAAAAAAAATGTGATTTTGATAAAAAAAATTTAAAATTTTGCACCTGTCCTAGTCTATCTACTTGCATGTGCCCCACACCACGCATCTGTACACCTATCTTAGTGGGCTATCCTGGAGATTGGTTATAATTCTTGCACATAAAACATGTGTGCAGGTTGTCATTACACGTGTGCCCACCCCATGCAAGCGCACTTACCTCGTGTGTTGTGCCCTTTTGTGTGTGCATATGCACCTTCAAATGTGGTGCTTGGCTAGTGCACCATAATCTATGCTTTGACAGCTTGTAGCACGTCTCTGGGCAGGACTAAGAAATTGGTCTTTTTGCTTCCTACTATTTTGTTGATTTTCGTAGTTTTATCTCTGTCTTGATTTTTGTTAATCGATTTTGAATTCAATGAGTTTGAAAATGATCTCTTGATTAGTACCTTGAATATTTGGGAATTAGTTGGAGCTTCCAGATCCTTTTGATTGTCTATTTTTGGATTTTGTTCAAGCTTCATAGTTGTTGGAAATTCACAACAAATTACTCTAAAGCTATAACTTTATTTGTCCAATGATAAGCACTTTATGAAGTGACATTTCTTTAGTTGCATATTTCCTACACTTTAGACAAATAACTTATACTACTTTTCATAATCAAAAAAACCTTACGGAGGTACTTATTACGAACATTATAATGATCTTTCTCTATTTTAGAATTTGTTTTTAAGAAAATTTTTATTTCCTAAATATCGAAAAACCTGAAAAATGAGGTTTCTCTCTCATAGTGGCTTGGAGTACATACCTCCCTCTTGCTTAATATTGTCAGTGTTCAAACAACATCTTGCTTAAATCATCGTTATCCTTATATGGTTTCGCTTTGCAATATGTCTGTTTGTTGACATTATATTTGCACACCATTCAATCATTTTGTGTTGCACAATTTTTTCATGCATTTTTGTTCTTTCTCTCTATGCTTCCTTTCTTTCTTCTCAAAATCTTTATATTTTGATGTCTCTATCATCTTCACAATGCCTCCTTGGTGGCCAAGAACCCTTTTTATTCATCAATAGCTATCATTGTTCGATCTAGTTGATCCTTGCCCTCGTCAACAATCCTTTGATTTGTTAGGTACGATACCATGCATCATTTCTTTGCCTCTGAAAACCTTATCTCATTGTCTTGTTGTTCCTTTGTCCTCTATACAATGATCTTTCCCCCTACCTAGCTTCTTACTAACAACTTCATCTCATGATGAAGGGTAGAGCTCACCTTTCTAAATCAACAAATTAGGCACAACTTGTGCCCACTCTCTCTTCCCATAAGCATGGCACTAGCATCTACTTCTATTGCCCTTCATAATGTAATCACTCCAACTACCTCCCCTCTTATACATACAACACTCATGTTTGCCCTACCCCTCTGAACCTCTCCCTTAACAAATTATTACATGAAACTTTATTCCAAAGCCATTTGCAATCATCTAAAAGTCTAAATTCATTTTCCAAACAAAGCTTGTGTAGCAACTTAACTTTAACTATGCTAGAATGGTGTTGTTGACATCTTCTTAGAGTTGGCATTAGAATATGAGGCGAGTGGTTTAGTTCCCTTATTAGGTATTGTATTAAAATACTAGTTCTTAGCATACATCCATCTTGTTGAGGCGATTGCATGGAAAGCTAGAACAGGACACCAATGATATGTGGGGAATGGATTCTCCTAACTTTGTTAAGTTGGTGGTGATTGTATTTGACATGACTCCATGCCATTGGCCACCATGTGTAGACACCATTGATTATGTTGAGGGATCATCTAACCGTGAGTTTGTCATATGCTGATAGCCATTAGTAATAAGATTTGTCCTTTGAAGTTTATTATGACTCAACCTAACATATTTACGCCCATCGTCCCTTAAAGAGAGGTGGTTGCTCTTCACTTCGTTTTCTCGAGGATTATTGATTCTCCTCTTTAGCCCAATAAATTAACCCTCAAATGTTCATTGCTTGAATGTTAGATGTTGGCATGACATCTCCTAGGTCATTGAATATAGAGATCAACTTAAGTCGTTTAAGTGTACGATTATGGCTTTACTTGGGATAAAATTTGATGATGTTGAATTCTATAGCATTTTTCATAATTTAAGGCTATTTCATAATAAAGGTTATTATCATAATTGTAATTATTACTTAGGTGGTTGGATCTTAGGGCCTTACTCAAAGTTTTTTTATTACTTATGCTTACAATGACCTAGACTTTAAGATAGCCTCTTGGTATGAATTTAGAGGCTTTACCCTCTACAATTGGAGCAAATGGAAAGGAAGCAAATAAGGAATATAGTAACTCTTCTTATAAATATTATGGTGGACGATGTTCCTTGCTCTGGCCCCACCATTATTTGGTTCAACAATTGCTTAAGGAATCCAATCCATTCTAAGCTTTCTTGCACTCTATCCAATGAGGATTGATGATGTTCTTCCCAAATTCCTTTGTGTGGTTCTCCTTAAACCCATTCTTTGATTACTTGCATCAATACTTATATGTCTAAATCCAAGAGGAATCTTAAAGTTCAAGCATTTATGAGCTGACTACTAAAATTTCTACTTATTATGGAGTACCAAGGGATTTTACCTTGTGAGATGGCCCTCAAAATTACTTATCCAAGCTAAAGTCGATTAAATTATTTTGCAAGTTCTAAAAGGGGTCGAGATCCCTTGATGAAAAGATTGATTTTTTTCTTTTCCACAAGACCATCTTCTCCTTGCATGATTGGTTACTTTATAAGGAAAGACAATGTCAACTTGATATCCATAGCTTTAAGAAGTTTTTCTCTAGTGGATTGCTCAACATGCAAAGTTTTGTTGGTTGCATGTTGAAGAAAACAACTTGAACTTATTTTATGGTGATTAAAAAGTAGGAAGGAATCTAATTCTCTTGGAATGACAATTTTTATTGGTGTCTTGATGATTGAATAAACCCCTTTGTTGCTGACATCCTCATAGACTACTTAGGGCTCTAATTTCCCTTTATGTTTAGTTGGGTTCATGATCTCTGATCAATAGGCTTTTGAAACATTGATCTTCATAGGATTCTTGAAACTATCATTCCTTTTTTTAATTTGAAGTAATCTGATAAGTTGGGTTCATTGTTGAGTTCTTCTTGGATTGTTTGGATATCATTTGGAGGAATTTGATTATGCTTTTCACTTAGGCCTTTGTTACAACATGGTTTGGAACGGCATTTGTGTTATAGATATCATGATTATTACAAAGGCAATTATTGCCCAATCAATCTTTGAGGATAGACCAATCTCTATTTAGTGTTTTGTTTATAAGATCAATAACAAAATTTTTGCTAATATATTCCTCACCATCATTCCCAACATTATCCAATAAGTGTGACTCACTTTTATCAAATGTAATACCTTCATGATAACATAAAGTTGGTTATAGAACTTGGTTAGAAAGTTAGCACCAAATAACCTAAAATGGTCTTTTTATAAATATTGATATATCAAGGGCTTTTCGCTCAATTAACTAGAATAACTTTTTTTATTAAAGACTAGAAATTATAAGTTTTTCTCCAAGCTTCTTGCTTAGATGAAGATGTGCATCTCTAACACATGTTTCTTTTTTTGGGTTATTTAGTAAGTCTAGAGGTCTTTGTCATTGTTGTCTTATTTCTCTCTTTGTCTTTAATATCATGGTGTATGCCTTCTTATGTTCTTTTGCTGTACTCTTGATGACACATTTAGGAAGAATAGATCTAGCCCACTTAGAAGTAGAAACACTTACATCACTTGTCTTGTCTATATGTCTTTATTGATAAACACATTTTCATTGGGAAAAAGGATTTGTCAATGCTATTGTAAGGTACAATATCTCAAATCGTACTACATACACAACCCATGCCAAATATATTGCTTGGAAAATGTATCGTATAATCGATTTCTATTAAGTATTCAGGGAATTGATTATATAAGTCTGGTTCAATCCACGTATTTGCATGATGATAAGAAATCTCTAACGACTAATTATATTGGTCCAATTCACCTTTTGCAGTTGTATGATCCATAACATATATGCATAATAATAGGCCAATAATAGTGTCATACAAGTATAAAGCATGATAATCATAGCAACGCATTAGTGTATCAGTTCTATATATATGTTATTCTAATACAATCAATGCTCATATATGTAAGGATAGTTGGATGAGCAATTGGACAAGATGATCTCTTGATTAAGTGGTACATAGCTTATTGTATTCTTTGACTTTTATTTTGCATTACTACGATCAACATCTACAGATGTGTCATATTGGTGTGATCACCTTATTGTACTAATATGATAATCTTAAATTATCAAATTAATTTGAGCTCTTAAAATTTTCAAATGCAATGGATTTTTTGGTAAGCCATCATTCTATATGTTCATTTGATCAGACCAATACAGTTTTTATCATTTTGCCTTTTACACTTAGGCCAAAAATCTTCCCAACTCTAGCTGCTTGTGTCGTACTAGTACGATCTAAACGATTGTCTCAAATGATCTTTACACTAAAAGATTGTAATGATCTCCAGCGATTTCAACTTCTCAGGGAACTCATATGCATCCCTTTCTATACATTCAAATTAATTAATACATGTTTTAAGAAAAGAGTGTGGGCCAGATCTTTATCTTTCTATGTTATATGCATAAAACAAAATTGAAAATCCCTCTCTTTCCTGTAGTCTTCCTTTTCCTTTTTTCAATCTTTCTTTTTCTAATGACAATATTGTTTCTTTCCTTCTTCCTTTTTCAACTCTTCTCTTTCTCTCTTCATGCTTTTGCTCCAAATTTTTCCAAACATATGCACTACGTCTTTGGCATAGGAGAAGTTAAGAGGACTAAAATGATTTCTTTTTATTAATATTTTCTTTGTAAATTAATAGAAAATTCAATTCACCTCTTAAAACAAAAAACCGCATATCGATAGATTACTCTTAATGATAACTTCAAACCTATGTACTCAAAAATAAATTAGGACACAATTTTTTTGCACTTTTTTTGAGATGCTCAATATTAAATATATTTTTTAATACTATATTTGCATTGCTTACATTTGATGTATTTTTGAGAGGATATAGGAGTTCAATTAGACAAGCTGTAACTAGGAAAATACTTGAAAGAGATCCAAACCAGAGCTCACATGTGTTTAAAATTAAGTTGAAAATCTGAATGGCATTTAAAGAGTCATAGTTGGAGCTCCAAAATAGTTTGCATTCTATGCAATTAGTAGTGAAACTAATCCCTCGTCCAATGAGAATCGAATAAGAATGTGTTGGTGATATGGAAACCTCATTGAGAATAGTGCATTAAACTTAAATTTCTTGAATTCCAATAGCATTGTTTATATGCTTGGGCGACCATGGGAGAAGGTCCCACTTAATGTGAATTTGAAAGGAGCAACTTTCTTCTTTACCTCCTCTCCTTCAAACATGAATTCAGGTTCCTCTTTATTCTAAGATGTTGGTTTGATTTTGATCAAAGAAGCTGTCTCTGCCTCCTCATGCACCTCGGTTGCAGAGCAATTTGGAGAAGACAACTCTCCTTAACACATCATGGGAGCACCTTCTCAAGGCCAAGTAGCCAAAGAGCATATTACAGAAAGACCAGCACTAAAAGTGGGGGAAATACTTGTCATAATACAAGCTTTTGCAATCCAGAACACTACTCAATGTTTCAATGTTCTCGAAGTTGCACCGCCAAAGTCACAAAGTTGTTCTGTTAAAGTTGCCAAGGGATTTGTTTAATATAGTCTTATGTGTGGACAAATTTGTGTTTTCAAAATAATCAAAAAGCATATGGTTCATCCATATATAGAGTAGTTTTTAATTTTTTTTCTTAAATTTTCTTTTGCTTTATTAAAATACTTGCACAAATATATAGAAAATAGAGGTTTTTATGACTATTTGTAAAGGTTAGTTTATGAATAGAAAAAATATTTTACACAAACAAAGCAGAAGGACATAACTACTACTTTTATTTAAGGTAGTTGATAAAACAATAACAAAGTTTGCTGTAATGGATTTTGTGTGTTGTATAGAATTTGTATATATCAGATTACTTCTGTTTCTTAAGAGTAATGTTGACTTGAAGCCATTTTCTTTTAGATTTTAGATGAAGACAGCAATGCGTGCTACTATTAACGAACAAATCTCTTAGGACCCTATATAGTTTGATGTATATCGCTCTGAGGTTTTTCATATTGTATCTCACATTCTTAATCCCTTGAATAGTTACTATGTATGCTTTACAATGACTTATTGCAACAATGCTATTATTTCAAATCTGACTAGTTACACATAGACTTGTAATGTAGTGGTGGTGCTTATTGTGTTTGGCCTGTATTTAGTGAAAAAAACTTCATAAATAATTTTGCAGCAATGACAAATCGTTCTTCAATTGGCTTCTCCTCATGTTAATGTTATGCTATTTCCAAGGGATCTTTTTGTTATTTAGATGAAATATTTGTCAATTATTAACTCATTAAAGCAGGCACTTTATTATGTTTTTTGTTTGTGGCACATCCATGCAGATAAGAAAAAACAAATCTCTTGTTAGCAACTAGGGCTCTTTAAGTAAGAAATTGTGCCTGTGTGAATGAGGTGTACATCATCTACAAGTTATTCGTCTTATAAAACAACTTTCAATTAAGTAGATTATAATTGCTTTCTTTATTTCTTTTTATTTTCTTTAATTTATTACTTTTAGATATTTGCATATCATTTTCACTTTTGAAACTATTGTTTCTCTGAACAAAAAGATTGTGACTAAAGCTGCGCTCTTGATGCGGCAAAAAAGTGAAATAAAGGAGCTTTGGGCAAAGTTGCATGTGCTTCTTTTTCACTCTAAAGACTTCTATCTTCTTTTTTTTTTACACAGCCACCAAAAGAGTAATTTCTTTATGGATATATGTTGTCTAGCACTCACTTTGAACATCTTGAAGAAGGAATTTTTAGTCTACGCAATAATTTATTATAGGTCTAGTGTATGGCTCTACAGTTAGTTTTTCAATTTGACATTTAATTTGTTGAGACATTGTTCTTCATGATTGCACTCAATTTTTGTGTTACAAAGTGAGCTTGAGAAGGAGCGAATAGCTTGGAGTTGGAGGAGGAAAAGAAAGCAAAAACTTTTAGAGAGATAAGGTTATTGGAACAAGAAAAGAAGATTGAGAATCTCAGCTCACTAATGTTATGTTCTTAAAGGGATTAAGAAATTTATTCATTTATGGTTTGTGCTTTTTTACTTTGGTTGATTTCCCATCTAATTCTTTTTTTTTAACTATTTATGGGATGGATAGATAGACTTTTTGTTACTAGTTGTTAGTTGCCTTTTATTTGTAAACTTGCTTATGTTTAGCCTACAAAAACTTTTTGGGCCAGAGCATCTTATTTTCCCTAACAGTTAATTTGTCTTCTGGTGTCCTATCATGGCTAGAGGAATTCATAGTATATTATATGTTCCTGAATAGAGATAATGGTTTTTATTTGGTTATTTTGATGGCTTATTGATTGCCTTTCTGAATATTCCTAGAATTTATGTTTTACGTTTACTTATATAAGCCTTATAAATACTTGTATTTTATTCTTTATTATACATGGAACATCTCATGATTAAATTAACTGGTCATCAACATCTTCGACACTAAACAAGATAGCATTGGATTGGCTTTAATCTACTAGATTAGAAGTTGTACTGGAAAGATCTGGTGGTAGCCTTGCCACATGTGCAACATGAAATGTTTTGCAGCACTTTGTGGTGATGGTCATAACAAGGTTGGCCTTTTAGGTACAACATTGGCTTTATTATGGATTCCTGACATGACCTACAAAGAAGAATTTTATGAAATCAGGCAAAGAAGTGGCTTGTACTTGATTTGGTAGAACTATGATATGTTTAATGTCTTTGTTCGAAATATTTGATGTTATTGCCTCTTAAAAAGATTGGCAAATTTCTAATGAGTTACAGTTCATTTGGAATTGACCCTATTTTCTAAATAGGAGGTCTAAGATTCAATGTAAGCATAGCCTTTATTTTTGTTCAAAACAAATTAGTTCAAAATTTCTTATGATCATAAAATCATTGTTTACCATGGAGTTGTAGAATAATTATTTATACAAAATTTCAAAAATAAAAGTAGAAGGAAAGGTTTTCCAAAATGAACCTTAATAATTTTGCCATTGGATTTGCTCAGCCAGCATCTTAGGATTGCTTGAGTCCATCTTTAATAGTTTTGAAACTATTCATGGCCCTCATTAGCTTTGTTTGGCTTGTATTCCTCCTCATCAATCCCACTCTTTAGTTATGAGAATATTACATAGTTGATATTTTTTACCTCAAACAATTGTGAAGGGTCACTTTTTTTTTCCTTATAATTCTTTGCATTGTAAGTGATTTTTGTATTGTTGGTTATGTATATAAATTTTAATTTTAATTTATTTGTTTATCTTTTTGTTTAATCCTCCAATAATGCAATTTTTTCTTTGTTCTTTACAATTTCTAAGTTATCATGCACCTATAAGAACTTGGCTTCATATTTTGACATTTTCTTATTTCCTCTTATTTATTTTGCATTATTATATTTTATCTTTAAAGATATATTATTAATAGCTAATGCTTTTTTTGTTATAGGCTAGGAGGGAGGTGACCTAGTCTCCTGGGCCTTTTCAAAAGAAAATGACTGATGAGGTAATGGTTGTTGATGCATCCATTACAATTATTTTTAGCCTTCATTTATGTTGTCTTCTTTGTGATTTATTTATTCTAGATTGTAATATTTCCAATATTATGCAAAACATTCTATTAATTCTTTGACACCCTTTCATTTCCCTTTCTTTGTAAGAAAAAGGTATGCCTTGCATTTGTCAGATAAGAACACGAGAATATAAGAGGGATTTCTTTCTATATAAATTTGTGCTTCCATGTAAAGTATGATATTTTTATTAAAAATAACTAGTCCATTGCGGCTAATTGGGTTCTTTATTATCATGTACTTGATAAGCAAATTGCGTGCTGAGTTTATCTTACGCCAATTTTAATTTGGCATGAGGTGCCATATCATGAAATAGTCTGACTGAAAAGCACACGTTAATTTTAGGAGACATTTGGTTAAGTATTATTTAGATAATTTTGACATTTAGATCATAGTGTAATACAGATGTTAATGATACTTAAAATTATGAATATTTTTTAATTATTTATCTGAATGTTATCTAAATAATCTACTATTCTTATTATTAATTTTGAGTTGTTTGTCATCTAGATATCACATATATTTACAAAATGCAATTACAATTTTAAATAATATTATTTAAAGATGTAATCAAATAATGCACTTAATATATTTAAATAATATTATAGTGTAAGCCATTGTAGTTTAACCTAATGCCCTTTTGATATTTTATTTTGCCATTAGTTGTTGGCAATATCATCTCAACTTTGCTTCCTGAATGCAGGTGGCTTTATTCTTTAGTAATGATCTACTACCCATATTGGTTGTAATTTCCACTTTATGAGTTACTAATGTATATGCTTTATGTGAACACTTATATTGATTTGTTTAGTTTTAATTATCCATTTATTTAGTGAGATCAATGTATAACAATTTGTTGTCCATATCTAATGATTGTGAAGCCAACATCAAGCCCAAGAAAGGTCCCCTTTCACCAATTGCTTCATATTTATAGAGAAAAAAAGGATCATTAGAGGATACACTCCCAAGTGTTTTCTAAGTCATTAAATCCATTATTGTATTTTTCTAATTGTCCTTCTCAAGAATAGGGACCACCCTTTTCATCTTTTCTCGATAATGTTCTTGTTATTTTCTTATGAACTTGAGGCCGTAGCCTTCGGTGTATTCATTGAGATGCTTGCATTTGTTTAATGGCCATTTTAAAAATCTTATATATTTTAAGGGATGCTACACTATTTATTAGATTAGAATAGCCAAATTATCCATCTAATTCAATTTAAACATATCAATGTCTAGAAACAACTAATCATGTTATAGCCATGTGTGATTTTTATTTTATATTTTTAGTATTTTAATTGCAATTAAGATCTAAATAAACTTAAATGGACATAGATAGTACTAATAATCTTATGAGAATTTATCCAAGTCATTATTAATTAAAATTTAATTAAAATAGACTTTAATTGAGTTGGTCTTTGGATTGATTAGAGACCTTAACTCATTTAACACCATTACTTTGTTCCTTATGATGATTTAGGCCTCTTCAATAATATGCCTCTACTTAGATAATGTGTTTTAACTTTGTTGACTTGTGGGATAGTTTTTTCCATATTTTAAGATTTATTTATAAAAAAGCCTTCATCTATTATCTTTTTGGATTAATTCTTAAGTCTAGTTTGACCAATTTTCCTTTGCCTCAAGTGTAGTTAAATCTTTGTTAAGTTTTGACTAGCATCAAGGAAATTCTAAAAGACTACTTGAATATCTTTCTAGCATTATCTATAAAAATAATAGAAGGTTTGAAGGGCACTAGGAGAATATGCCCTTTTCTTAAATGAAGATTTTGTCAACCGTAATTGTGAAGTAATTGGTTTTATTTAAACCCTGCGTTTAGAATTGGCTGTTGCAACTCTTATAACAACAAATGGAGTTCCTTTGTGCCATCCTCACAATGAATGTTGATTATCTTGGAGCATTGCAAGCCAATGTTCCACTTGGTCACCATTTCACCATTAACAATACCTTGATTGTAATTTGTCTACCATTCAAGACATTGCCTGCCTTCTCTATCACAAGTGATTTGTATTTTGATTCAATTAGAGTTACTTCCTATCTCATTCTGGCCTTAACATATAGTTATTACCTAATGGACCCATTAGTTTTTTCTTTATTCATCTTTAAGCATTGTTGAAAGTATGACTCTAATTATATCATTTTATGAACTTGCCTTATTGTTGAGGTATTGACTATTTTTCTCTCGAGAAAGGTTTTGCTCATTTAAGGTTAATATTTATAGACTAAAATTTTCGTTTATGTGGCTATTAATCATTATATTCCTCCATTAGAAGTCTACTAGGAGTTTTCTCGTGAACTACTGATTCCACTTTTAAATTTGATGATCACTCCCTATTGTCATTGGTCTCAATTGTCATGCATGTTAAAACAATTTTGAAAAATTGCATCAAAATAAGTAATTTTGTCCTCCTAGAATTGTGATACTAACACAGTTATAGTCATTTGGTTTTTAACTACACTTCCATAGCTGATTTTTGCATTCTATAGGTTTCTTACCATTGCAATTTCATTGGAAAGAGTTGTTGATTAATTGCCACGTGGGAAACTTTCCCTTTTCCTTTTATAAAGAATGGATGTTAAAGATAATGACTATTTCTTTGTCTCTTTCTTCCATATTTGAGAAAGGTGGTTTATAAGCTTTCATGGTAAAGTCAATTTTGAGTCATGGTTGTTGCCATTGAGAAATTTTCTTCTTTATTAACAGGGAGAAGCATGTGCTTGTTGGTTTGCTTAGAGATGCAAATTTATTTAAATTCCCTTTTAAAGTACCCATATATTTCAAAGGTTTAGAAAAGTAATTCCATTTATTTGATGAGAATATATAGATTATCTCTTTAATCTCATATAAAAAGACTAATTTCTAAAAAATGCTAATTATCACATGACCATTGATGTTTTTTTTCTATATTTAAGTATTTTTAATATTTATTAAAGTAAATACAATTGAATAAACTTTAGTGGAATATTATTTTGTAAGGGCATTCCTATGTAGCCTTTATTTGTTTGTCTTTGTTTAAAATACACTATTATTAAGTGAACTCTTGGATTATATACAAGCCCAAATCATTAAGCACCTGAATGCAGTAGCAATGCAAATGCCTTCAACTTAATAGAATTCTATTCTCATTCCTTTCTTTTTCTAATTTCTATTCCAAAGATGGAGAACAATCAAAAATTATAATTGACTTAGTGAAGAACTGTGTACAACTTCATTTTAATGGTCAAAAGCAATATATAGTTTCACCTTATACAACTCAATCATGATTTCTTGATGCTTAAGAAAAATCCTTTTTTTAAATGAAAAATTGTATGTAGGCTTTTGAGATTTGGCCAAACTTTCAAGTTTTTTACTCTTCAAAATTGGCCACTAAGCTCATAAATTTTTTAAATGTTATAACTAGATTCTTGACTCTTTTTTCCCCACTAAATATCATTCAAATATTCTAATATAAGTCTTAGATGTTTGTATATTTGCTTAGTAGATCTCAATAGGGAAGTGTAGTTTAAGAATAAAAAATTAGACTAGTTATCTTCTAACTAGTTAAGCCAAACTTGTAAACAAAAACAAACACCCTCTCTCTCCTTTATCCCTTTCAAATGTCAAGAAGTTTTGCAAATTATGATATTTTATTACTTTTTAGGAAGAGGAGCAATCTTCAGCTAAGCTACCCAAATTTGGTGATCTTTCCTTAAATAGTGATAGCAAGGTGTTTGTCATTCTTTTGCCTCCCTTGTAAGCTGTTTCTTATGCCCTATTGTGAAGAAATACCAAGGTGTCTCTTTTTTATTATTTTTAAGGATGTGAACATCAAATTTCTCCAAAATAACTATATGGAATCAGAATCAATTCCTACAAACAAAATTACTACTTCATCAACTTGTCATTTCAAGGAATTTGTGTCTTTGGATCATTGCAATCTAGCTGAACGAGAAACTGGAGAAATTTTGGTCATTAAACAACTCGAGGAGCAGGTTCTTACCTATCAAACTGTTCCATTGGGCGTAGCTTTTTTAAATTATTATTGTGTAAAAGTATTCTTTGTTTGTAGATTGAATATTTAGAAATGGAGTAGACTTCACTACAGATGAACTTGGACAATGTTGTTACTATGGCAACTATATAGAATGCTTGCTTTAAGGAGACGTGTGAAGATGTATTTTTTTTGCTTCAATTTTGGTTGATGTAGTAGGTACATTTTTTAATGAATATCTTCATTTATTTATGAGTTATGCTTGGCTTTATGCTTGGACTCTGGTTCATAGCACGAGTGCTAGGAAAACTGCTTAATTAATTCAAGTCTCTAACATATTAGTCATTGCTCTATTCAATCAAATCCCTTTTTATTTTATATGTTTTTCTTGTTTTTAAGGAACTAATTTAGTCTAATATGTTCTAGGAATATAGATGTAATAACTTAATTAAGAATTCTTTTTTTGATGTTTGGAATCCATTCTAATTATTTGAATGTTGGATATTAATGTTTATGATAGGTTATTACTACAAATGCAGTGATGTGAGATCTATGTGATTTCTTCAAAGCATAATTTGTCTTGTAGTCACTAGTAATCTTCTATAAACTTAACATAAACAGCATTGATAATGATACTTTATCTTGTACTTATTACATAAACATTTAAAACTATTATGTGCACGTGCGAATTAATTAGAGAAACCATGCATATTAATTAGAACAATAACATAAAACCATAAAATATGATCTTAAACTATCAAACAATTGACATTAAATAAATCAACTAGGAAGATTTTTAGTAAAACATGTTAAATAATTTTAAGCATCTACTACACTTGGAAAGAAAAGAAAGCATGACAGAACTTGCTAAATGCATCAGAACTAAGCATTAAATAATAATGATACTTTAGCTTGACCTTCATTTCATTTGGATTGTTTACTAGAGGATATTTTCATATAAGAGAATAACATTTTGGTGATGTTAATTATGACATTTCTTTAAATTTTTTCCAATTGAAAATTTTAAATAACATTTTCTTAGTTGTATGATATGTAAAGTAATTGAACTCAATTAATGTTTTTTGGATGTGTTCTCTATTTTTAAATCTCATGTATTTTGTGGTTCTATTCTAGCTACAACGAGAAGTCAAGGAATGCTCAAGAAGTTGTAAGAGTTGTTTATGATGAACTATTTTTCCATCTTCTCTACAAGAATTTTAAGATGCATTGTTTCCTTTGCTTTTTCTAGGGAAATGATCTTTCCTTTTTATTATTTTTTTTTATATTGAAACTTTGAAATCTTAATTCTAGAAAACTTTTATGCTAGCTATTCTGATATGCTTGGCTTTTAGAACGTCTTCTGGGGTTCTCTTTAAAGTGAAAAAGGAAAGAAATAACAATTAATTTGTCATATTTTCAGGAGTTAATCGGTTACTCAACTCAGCTTTTTATTGAAGTTGGAGAAATTGTTTTACACTTTGGCCTTCTAAAAGGTTCATTTGAAAATCTTTTAGCCATTCCAAAATGCTTCATGTAGCTTTTCTCCTTCTTTTCTAAGATAATACTGGTAATTCTTGCATCTTTTTGTGCTCATTTGTGATCTATGTAATAGATATGGCATATATTGTTGTTCAGTTTGGTGCTTTATCTAATTTTTTTCACACTTGAAGTGATGTATTTTGGCATGTCTTTTCATGCAAAAGTTTTTTTTGGTTGAATCAAGGCCATCATTGCAATTATTGTCCAATTCATGGTTGTTTTCAAAAAATTAATATGTTAAAAGTGAAGCACCTTGCTGGGCAACATTTGAAGAGAAGTTCTGTAGTAGATAAGGAAGCTGGTAAATATATTTATTTTACTCAAAACTATGTCATGTTATCATCCTTAACATGGTATTTTTATATAATTTATTTTTGGGATGTGCCTTTGCAAGGAAATATTTACAACATGGTTGCATTAATCAAATTCTATTTTGACTTGAGTTACATTTTCCTTGTTATCCCTTTAGCTACAAGGGTGATTTCATAAATCATCAAGATACTTCACAAATATTACTATGGGTTGCTTGTATAGTAATGGAGATGAGAGTCCTCTTTTTACATCAATTCTTGCACCTTATTTGAAAGGGAAAGCCTTCTTATATTTGCTTGTACTTCTACCTCCAACTTGTAGAATGAAGTTTTCTTTTTCCTTAGGAAAATTTGAGACTTGTCTAATTGTTGTGATTAACATCAATATAATGTCAACGGTTACCATTTGTTTTAATGTTAATGAAAGCTACATAAACCTATTCTTCCAACAATTTCTATTGTATCACATGGCAAGATCTAATGACCATTCTAGTCAAATTCTTTGCAATGATGGCACAAACCATGCTAAATTAATCTTCTTGATCCATCCACAACCCATGCTCGTTATTGAATTCTGTCATTATATGGGGAAATTCATAGGATTTTCCTTGAATAAATCAAGAGTAATCATGCAAGAGAGGTGAGTGTTGGAGAGATAGATAGATAAAGAGACAGAGAGAGAGTGTGTAGAATAAAGATTGTTAGTTGAAGGTTATGCTTCCTTACTCCTATTGCTTAGTTTTAAAGCACAAGCATAAGAAAATCACTAAAGATTCCATAGAAAGCTACCCAGTATAATTTATAGTACAACTCTTATTAGTTGTATATGGAAAAACTTCAAATTAGAATGGTGCTAAATTTATTTAAAAATCTTATCATATCGCATAATTAATGGGATGCTTTTGCTTTGTTTAAAAATAGTGTTACTCATTTTTATTTGGTAATTGCCTTTATGATTAACTTGGAAAACATCTTATAAAGTTTCTTAAGTCTGCTTTTTTCTAGATTGGCACTTGGATTGCAGAAATACCTCAAGACCTGTTCTTCAAATCTTTGCTAGATTTCCTAATGGCTTTCTCTTAGAGGTTTTGTATCACCTCTTTTAAGTTTTGAAGTTTTGCTTCTCATGTCAAGTTGCTCAACTTCTTTGCTATTCCTGTAAAATCTCCAATTTTAGAGTGCAATTCTTGAGGAAATCTTTGAGAACCACTGGTGGAACTTTATGCTTGTTACTTCATGTGTCTTAAACTTTCAATCATATCATCTCAAGTGGCTCTACTTAAGTTTTGGGCAATCTTCATTGGGTCCTATACTCTCCCAAGGTTTCTTTGTATCCCTTTCTCAAGGGTTAATACCTCTTCTGGCCTGTAGAACTTTTCTTCAAGGTCATTTAAACATACAACAAATGTTGTTTGGACATGTCAAGTCTATCTTTTTTAATTTTGTTGTTGTTATCTTGATCATTTGTCCTTTTTTCTAAGATTTAAGTTTTTTTGAATATTTTTTAGTAGAAATGGATTTGTTGGTGAGCCTTTTGTTTATTTTTAAATGGGGAACCTGATATAACAAAAGTCATATTTTAGTTTTTCCTAATTATTCTTAATTAGTCTCCTATAGCATTTGTATATTTCAGATGATGTAAAGTGGGACTTATGTCCCTCATCTAGGGGTGGTTTAATAATTCTAAAAAATCATATACTTTGATAGAAGAATTTTTGCACCCATGACAGGGTCATACATAAGAGATAACACCTTATGAAATTCCTTATCAATTAAGAAAAGCTCAAGTAATTTTAAGTTCTGTAGATTTATCAATATTGATTCTCTTTATAGCAATAAGTTTAGCCAAATAAATGTTATCATTGATTTACTTTAGGGGTCAAAATAATATATATCAAATTGGTTTTAACTTTCTTAGCCCCTTAGTTATTCTTTTATTATATAAATCCATGCTAGATCTCCTAAAATTCTCTTAGTGATGATGCATATCATTTCACTTTTTGTATTATTACAAGAGCTTCATCCACATATTCATAGCAATATGAATTTTTTAATTATTCTTGATAATCTTTTATACCTTTTATTTGTTTTTATTGCATGGTTTTATTAAGAAATCCAATTTGAGCGGGTTCTATGGTAGATATACTAGAGACACCTTAAATGGGTTCTAAACAATTGATCTGTTGATGCGTTGATTTTGTGCATATCATGTCTCTTTTTGTACTTATGTTGGAAGAGCTTCAATGAAATCTTGAAATGGTTTGAACTATTCAAATATTCTTGATAATCTTTTATATCTTCTATAATATTAATAATTTGACTCTATTGGTTGGGCTTGTTTCAAAATTTAAGTTGAATGGGCTCTATGACAGTTATTTTAGATAGACCACCTTGAATGATCTCTAAATAATTGAACTGTGGATGGTTTGATTTAATGAAAATTGGGCACACAATTGATTATGATCTTAGGTCTTTGAGTGGCAAGATTTATATCCTTTTAGTAAATTCATATTTACTATGTTGATGACCTTTGTCTAGTAATCAATTTGCTTATAAAATGAGTATTTCAATTCGACACAGTGTTTGTTGGTAACTCAAGATGTATCCATACCTTCATTAAGAAAAATATGTTACTTTTAACTCTTGATATCCTATTTGTGTTCTATCATCTTAGGAATGGCTTTCTTAATCATAACAAGAAATTGTGAAATCATTAATAAGACTCCAAGAAAATCCATCATGATGGTCTTCTAGGGTTGATTAGGTATTGGTAGTGGTATGTATAGACCTTACTTTAGATCGGTTGGTTTTGTAATGCTTTAGAATGTACTATCTTGAATGAACTTCTCCATATCAGATTTCATACTTGGCTTATATCTTTGTAAGTTAAAAATAATCTGGTTAAAATTTTTTTTTCTAATCTATTTGTATGAAATACTATGATTAAATATGATTTTGTATGTTATGTGAGATTAATTGTTTAGTTTTAAGCAGTTATTTTTGTGGGTGACAAGTGTGTGACATTTTTATGTCAATAATGATGACTTAGATTTTAAAAATGTAGATTCTAAAAGGTCTCAATAAGACAAATCCAAGACTATTGTTTTATTGGAATTGGAGGTTTTTTTTTGGGGTTGAGGGCCAAACCCAATATATGAACTTTATATTAAAAAACAATGTAATGCTAAATAAAAGTTAGGTTTTTTAAGTTATATGGTAAGAGACCTATTCTCCTTTTGTGAAGTTTTAATCTTGGTCATATATGTCAAAGATGTTGCTTCAATACCAAATGATTCATCAACTGCTTGTACCATTATTTCAATGCAGTTGAAAAATAAACAAAATGAATAGAGTACCATGAGCAATATTGCACCATCTTAATTTTTTTTATTGGATTTTATTAAATACTATAATGGCTTTTGCTCAAAGGAAGCCAAAGAGAGCTCAACCAAGAAAGAAGATTGAAGGGTCAATTTCCCATATGATTGAGTGTTAGTGAACCCCAAAAAACAACAACAATATAATATAGTACAATTACTGTATGTCTTTTTCCTTTCCCTCGACAAAAGCTTACGTGGGGAAAATAATTTCATATAATTGAAGCCTGCTTGCCCTACTTTGACATTTCTAATTGACTAGTTTCATATTAGTCACTTTCATATTTTTTTTAGTTTAAGCTCTACTAATTGGTTTGATGGAAATGACTTGATTTGAAGAAACTTGTCTTCTATATGTTCAAATGATTTGTCATCAAATTTGATGACTCTTCATTGCCTAAGGAGTGCTCTACCAATGAGCCCCACTTCTTCTACATAATATATATGTTTATTATATTTTATTATTCATATGATATTTAATTGTTGTATCACATTGTGATTCATATCTTACTTTTTTGACGTGCAATTTATTATGACATTTATATCCACTTGTTACTCTCTTCATATGAGCTATATGACAAACACTACATGTTGATCATTATAATTGTTAAAGAAAAAATCTTACATGTTGATCATTACATTTGTATTATCCTTAAACAAAAAAATATATTTATATCAATTTGAATACCTACTCAATTCTCCTGTAGTAAGATAAAAATCTAGTTTTCATAAACTACTTAATTTCATATTCTATTATGTTATGATTCCAGAGTCTTAAGACCATTCTCATGGAGTGTGTGGCACAATTAAGTCCCTTATTTTAGGCCATGACTGTGTCAATAGATTTATGATCAAGAAAATTGAGGAATTCATGTTTGAGAAGGTCTGATATGATGATCTTGATTTTTATTTCTCCAGTGAAAATACACCACAATTCTCAGCTAAACAAATAACTCTAATACAAAATCTATTGAGTAACCAACTATGTCAACATCAGAAACAAATTCATGAGCTCAAGTGTTGCTTTTAAAATATGGAGAAGATTATTCTGGTTAGCTAAATCAAGTATTTTCCTTTTTATTTTTTTTAGGATGATGTTTTCATTCTATTTTTGATCCATGCAGATGTTGTAGGAACAAGGTCTTCAGGATGATATGGAAAAGGAAGAACAACTTTCTCAGATTTACTCTCTTCAAAAAAAGTTGTCATGTATATCATCTTCTTCTCTTGTTAGAGAGAAAGAATTTTCTCTCTGTAATAAAGGAACTTGATAAGAAAAAATCAAAGTTCAAGGATATCTAAGGTAAACTAAAGAATATAGTCCAAGACAAAGTAAAGCTTGAGGTAATTATTGTTGTCATAGATGTGTTAATTCGAGTTTTTTTTATTTTCTTCATTAAAGGTCAACATTTCCTTTTTGGAGTGAGAAAGCTAAGATTGAATAAGAAGTTAAGAGCTTGCAAGGTCAATGAGCTTCACTAGAATGCAATATGTTGAAGCATGAGTCAAATGCTCTATCCAAAAAAAATTTGCAGGTAAAAATCAGATATGGAAGTCTACTTGTGTTCTGTTTATACTAGGCCCTAATAGATTGCTAGTTAATTTATCAGCTAGTTAGTTACTAGCAACAATGCAAGGTGTCACATGGTAAACCAATGAGATGCAACTAGAAGAACAAAGGTTTGTTTCCTAACATTTTAGTATGATTGACCAAATCATGAGCTTTATTGAGCTAGGCTTGAGTATATGGACAAGGTTTTTGGACTCGAGAGCTCATTTTCTCTATGATCGTTGTCTATTTAATTTATACTTGCTGTTGATATTCAATTCCTTATATTAAGTGAATAGATTTTATTTGGTTTAGTAAATTATTTTTGTTGCATGTATTGTTTTAGGACGAGTATCAAAAGGTTGTATTCAGTGCGTTTGAGATGGAGGCTGATATCGCTTCGATGAAAGAGGCTTTTGAAATTACAATTGGAGAAAAGGAAGAAGCAGCTGTTAAAAATGAAATTAAAAGAAACTGAATTGGTTGTTATCTCCAGGAAATTGATTACTGCATTAGTTGATGTAGAACTAGTGAAGGAGGAGCTTGTTAGAAAAATAAATCCCAATAATTGTAGAACAATTAATTTTCGAACTGGGGTTAATTTCTTGTCAGTGCTTCTAAGCTTCTCTGCCATTGTACATCAACCATCTATCGTTTTAATATGCTATCTTAGAACTTGAAGCTATTTTGTCTTGTAGGAACAAAGTTTATCTGATTCAAAATCTACTTCTAGAAGTTCAGAAGATTCTCTCATCTATCTATCAAGACAAAAAGATGAAATTGTTTGGGTACTGTAATTATTCAAATAATGCATATGGAATTGAAATTGTTCTTTCTTTCGCTAAATTTTTCTTAATTCATATACTTACTTTGTGATTGGATCAGCAATTTAAAGATGCTCGTTTTTAACTTGATATAGTAAAATCCATTACATACTCTAAAGAAAAATACTGACTGAGAAACACAAGATATCAAATGATGAAATTGTTTGTCTTACAAAGAATCTATCCAAGGCATTTTTGAATCAGAGTGCAACTATGGTTTATACCTTTGGAATGTGAATATAACATGAAAAATCTATGAAAGTGAGCCTATGATATGTAACCTAGAAATTTGGTAAGAAATTTTGTACTATTTTTGACTTGCTTAAAGGAAATGCAGTACACTAATTTACTAAAAGTATGTCCACTATATTAAGTGTAGTGAAAGATTCTTATTTTTACAAATATTTTTTTTTGTTAACATTTTCTATTATTTTTTAAGTTTTTCATGGAATTGGAAATTATTGCTATTAATCATTGCCTTGATTTTTTATGGTCATAATTTTGTATTAGGATATTGATGATCCCCTCAAAAGTATATAATTTGTTAAGGTTAATTTTTGGCATTGTTCCTGCATAATCTTAGTATGCTATATGTTGAATACGGGTACTATTAATGCTAGAATGTGGTCAAGAGCATGTGGATGAGCAAGTCTAGTGGAAGTACATGTGGGAAGGTTTAGTTATTTGGATAAGAACAGAGAGATAGAAAACAAGGGAGGAAGAAAGAAAGAAATTGATAGGAGTGAGACCAAAACTTGTTCATGCAAAAAGCTCGTGAATGAAGAAAAACTAGTTTCTCTGACAAGTCAATCCAAAGGTGGAAACTTAGCCTTACATAGTACAAATTCAAGTATATGATCTTGATTTATCTAGTGCACAAGGCCAAAAATGGAAAATGTAGAATTCATGCAATTTTGGTGCAAGTCATATGAGAATGTTCAAAACAAAATAATGTTACTAAGGTATGGATCTTCACGAAGGCATGCTGCTAGCTTCATAATTCATTAAAAACTTCATTGAGATTGTCATACAATTGCATGTACTAACAAAAATGAAATTGAAGTTTAAGAGAAAAGAATGATACTCTTCCACACAGTTAAAGAATAAATTATAGGCACACGTTTTATTTTTCCTAGTTTATGACTTTCTTTTAAGATCACAATAGATGTGTCAAGCCATGCAATTAGCTTCGTGTTGATGGTTTGAGGACATCTTCTACCATATTATTTCATGCTACTACAAGAAGCTTAAGGAAACTCATGGCAATAATACAAGAAGATTTTAGCATTACATCATGCCATGAAACATTGGTTGCCATCTTTTTTGGGAATGAAACATCACACACTTTGATAGACAACCTCTCAAACACTTGTAGAACCTAGCAATTTTCAAAAGGCATGACAAATTAAGCACATGACCTACCTGTAACAATTCAACAGTGTCATCACATATTGGAAAGGAACTCGGAATAAGTTGGTTGGCATTCTTTTGAAACATGCAATAAGCAACTTGTGTTTAAGTTTTGCAAAGTGGGTCTAACTAAAGATGCACAAGGAGTATCTATTATGAGATAATGAGGATATTGACTTTAATGGGGTTTGATCAAACGTGAAAACAATGAAAGCTATCTAATTTTCACTTAGGTGAAGGCCTTCTCTAATAAGGGATACAACTTTGCATGCCTTGTAATGGGGATTAATTGAGATTAGTTCAAGAGACCCATACTTCAAAGGTGGTTGGTTCCTTTTGAATGAAAAAAAATACTATCCTGATCCAACAAATTGAACTTGTATTTTCTAGTAAGAAATAAGAATTTATGAAATTTGTGCAATCATATGTTATTTATAGTATGATAAATAGGACCATCTGACAACTCTTATGGGGATACAATTCATGATATTTTAAAGTATAGGATGCAAGTCTCTTCTATGTCTATTTTTCTTTCAACATGTTAGGCCATGTTTTTACTAGTTGAAGACAATTCAATATGTAATTTAGAATTTAGTCCTTAAAGCCCATTCAATGCAGAGTTCCAAATTGACACAATTAAAAGTATGGAGGGATTAGTGCAACATAGTGCACAATAGTTTCAATAAGATTTGAAGGATACACTTAAAAGTTGATGGAAAAGCCACAAAATAATAATAGGCAAAGGTACAACAGGGACTCAGTTGAATATGGTTTCATGGTTAGGGACTTTGTATGGCTTCATATAAATTAGATCATTTAAAGGATGAGGGAGGGAACCTCAAAAGTAATGTGGAATGACCCATTTTTTCTTTAAGATGGTTAAAGACAATGTTTTCTTGCATATTCTTTCTCCATATATGGAGATCGACATAGAAATGTGTTTTGGGAGATCAAATAGTTGTGGTCAAACCTTCCAACATCACATTTGATTTCAATCTAGTGGTGTAACCTCTTAACATTGTGTTGGACAATCCCATTTTAGAAATTTCATTGCATGACTGCAACTAGTTACAGAGACTATTGAATTATGAAAGGATGAGACTAGTCGAAGAGCTCGAAGGATGTCATAGATGTGTCCTAGGAAGATGTTCTACTGATGGGACAAAGGAGCAAAAAGAAGCAAATGCAATGATAGTACTTGGAGTGAAGACATATTTTTCTCATTTATTCGTTATTGAGAATACAAAATAATTTATGGTGGATTATTCTTTCTAGTCCTAATTCAAAAAGAATCCTTTCTAAATAATAATATCAAAAAATAAAATTTGGTAGTATCTTAACTAAAATTTCTCTACAATCATAAATTTTAGAGTCAAATTTAATAAAGAATTATAGCTCTTATTTTAACTAAAAGTACTAATTAAGTTTAGAATAATGTAGATATCTATGCACCTTATGGGATAAAACTCGTTTTGGTTTGCATGGAATAAGCCAAAGAATGATAATATCTCAACATAATACATTATGCTACGATATTATGGTATCAAATTTATGCCTCCTATAATACAATGTAGTTTAACGAAAAACCAAGCTAAAGTAAATGAGCCTATAACATCCTTGATAGAAAAATGTGAGTGATCATTAGATGATATTATAGGTAGAGAATTATTAGATATGGAATTACTCTTAGTATATTTCTAGGTAGATAAGTGCATGAATATGCTTATAATTGGAAGATAGAAAAATTATCAAAGCTATATATATAGAAACATAGTATTATAATGTAAATATGTCTTTTAAAGACAAAATTTTGTTTGACTAATATAATAGAAACAAAAAGGGACACTACCTTTATAAAATATGATTTTATCCTAATATTGTTGTGCTAGAATGATACTTTTTATAATATTATGGGCTACGAGTTGAATGTTGAATCAAGCAAATCTTGGTGGGCCTGTGACACCAAGGGTTAAAGATGACAATGAATGCTTTTTGAGTGATCTCTAAAAGGTGGAATCTCTAAGCAAAACATGATTCTTAGCTTCTTTTAGGTGCAAGGAGACAATAGTTCTTATTCTTACATAAAAAATGAAGAGAAAAATTCTAAATTACATATATAATTCAAAGGTTTTAAGATATCGAGATACTTTTTAGGATAAAATATTGTTTTATTGATATGAATTTATGAAAGAGAAATAATATCTTAAAGTAGTATGGTTAGGTTATAACAACAAAATATTACAATATGACAAAATCTCGGCTCTTAGTTTGGTCACAATTTTAATTCAAATTTATTATTGTCGACCTACAGGTGATATTCATGGAGCCAGTTGTCATTATGGTTATGCTCGTACATTATTCCTTGTTAACAATGCCACGAGTGTGCACCACTTTGCTTTGTATGTGATATTCAAAGGGTTATTGAAGCTAAAAATCTTATGAAAAGTATTGAAATGAATCAGTCCTAACCAACTAGCCAATGAGAACTTTATCTTTCCCTACAACTCCCTTTCTCTAGGAAAGTGTAGCATTACCCTTCCATTACTAAAGGGGGAATTCTAAGAAAAAAGATATCACCAACACTTGATGGTTATGATGCCTCCATTATGTGAGCAGTGTCGTTATTTTACTACAGTAAAACATAAAAAATCCATAAAACAATTTTGTTCTTCTCTTCAATTAGTTAATACAAATCTAGTATGAATAAGTTGGAGTGATCACCAAATTCAAAACCTCATCTTCACAAAGGCATGTAAAGATATTGCATGATTTAAAAAATCTTCAATGATTGTAGAAATGATATTTGTCTAGTAAAAAACTTTGCTCATGCAATTGAAGTTTCTTGACATCAGGCTATTCATTGATGGGGTATTATTAAAATTCTTAGTATAAAAATTTAAATAGACATGATAACAAAGTTAGCACTATTAAAAAGTTGATAATATGCATTACTCTATTGAGTCTTCAAGAAAAATGATGAGGACGAAAGATGCACAAAAAGAGTTAAAAATTTGAAGAGATTACTTGTGTAGATGTCCAAGACTCAATTATCCCACTAAAAGATTATAAAGATGTTAAGTCTGATTAAGTCTACTGTAGATGCATATGAAGTTGAGCAAATCATATTTATTAAGTTGTATATGAACTTGTAAGATTTCAAAATCACAAGTCAAAACAATGTGAACTATAAAAATCTACTAGAAAAGAGATGCTTGAGAGTTGTATCATATTTTTCTCACAATTCAGTAATATGTACTGAAGGGTAATTGATGTAGACATGTAGATCAAACATTTATTGTCCTTAGTTTTGATGTGCAAGTGGATGGTGGCGCATGGTTCAAAGGCCTATAAAGGATCAAATAAGCTATCAAAATTTTGGTGAAATCAAATGGAATATTTTAAGTGACTTCTAATCTATATTCTGCTTTATAAGCTACCATGACATTGAGGATGTGAGTTACTTGTTGGGAGGGAAAGCTTTGGCAGAGTGATAAAGGTGATGTTTCTTTTTACAACAATCTATTTCAGTTCTAATGAAGATGTTTGTAAGTATGAAAATGAGTTTTTTCTTCATTTGAATTTGGGATTTTCATATGAAACTGTCTTTTTTACTATTCATGTATGTTTTTTATTATTGCAACTTGTAAAGTTGGTTGTTATCACTTTAGTAGGGTGAAACAAATGGTAGATCAGTGAATTATTGATTTGAGGAGTTAGCTATCATTTATGAAGTTTTGTCAAGAGTTTTGCAGAAGTGCTGCTTTGGACATGCACCTTTTTTAGGTGGCTCGAATACTGCTTTGGACATGCTCATTAGTTCCTTTTTTACTCTCTCTCTCTCTCTCCTGTTTACCCATCTCTCCCCTTTTCTCTCTCACTTTAAACCATTCGTTCTTCTTTCAAAATTTATTTTTCAATCAAATAATTAATAAGTCTTTCTGAACAAAGCTAATTGCAAATGTCGATTGAAAACCCTTGTGGTCCCTTCCACCCCAACCCAACAAAAAGGCATACTCAGTAAATAGTTAAATAGATGGTGGTTTGTTCATGTAAATCTTAATTGTGAGTTATTTCCCATTCTTCATTTCTAATGAATTGTTGAGGTTATATTGCCCCAACCTTAGAAAAAAGGGGGTTATGTTTTAAATGCAAAAGTAATGTTTTCAGATTCTGATTTAACATTGCATCTGAAATGAAAGTTCCTTCTTCTTTTGAGACTATTTAGATTTAATACAAGTACAAATCATGCATCCTTCAATTATACTTTTATAATTTTGATTTTAGATTTCCTCCTTTTTTCAAATTGACTTACCATGAATAACTGGTTCGTCAACTGTTATTAGTGTGGATGCACGCTCTTGTAGGAAGCTTCAAAAAACAATAAAGAGATCAATGACTTGTGTGCAAAGCTTAGCTCAACAAAGGTGAAATAGGATTGCTACCATGGGAGGTTCAAAGAGACTGTAGAAAGCTTAGCTCAACATAGGTTGAAAGCTTTGCTCTTATAGGAGGCTTCTCTTCTAATTTGTACACTTGTTCATTATATATATATATATAGTCATAATTTTCTGTATATATGTATTAGATAATCATTAGTTTTATAAGATTAGTTGTAATAGTTAAATTAGAATCATTTTATACTGATGAAGTTAATTGTTTTGTTCGGAATAATTATATCAAAAGTTTAGAGTTTAACAAATTTACATAATTGAGTAGGACAATGAATAGAATATCTTTTTGCTCAATTTCTTTTCCAATTGAATGGTATACCACTTTAGCTTTATTTAATAAAGTCTAACTTTACATAACAAAGGGAAAATAAGTTTGCAATTCTACGTAAGAAAATATAAGTGACAAAATAATATATCACAACTTATAACAAGATAACTAATATACAATATACTCAAATTCAAAAAATTTACAATTAAAAATATAGAGTCCACAGGAAAGTTAGTTAACAAAATATCGTAATGTTAGCTTGGTATTTAAAAAATCATATGAATAATATAAAAACGATTGTTAGAAGTCCTCTACATGACCTCTTTTGACGTGTTACATTTCCTTTCGAAAGCACATTGGTTCACATATGTTACATTTATTTCATGTTGATTCGTTTAAATGATTAAAGAAATGTATAAAAGCATTTAAATTAAAGAAATAAAAAATTGTGAATGATAAATTTTTCTTATTTTTAAGATTATTTTTTTGAAAAACTTTTGCATCAAATATAGGAATGATACCAATAATTTTTGCAATCATGAAGTCAAATCATGTATTATAATATCGAATTTAAGATAGTGATTGGGAGTTAGGAAGATTGGTAGTAAAATGATGCAAGCACATAATAATTCATTTATTGTTAACGGATATTCCTAAAATGGATTATAAAAATGGAATTTATTTTTGTATGCGTTCAATTAATAAATAATTAATTAAAAAAATTGTAGATTTTCTTTATTAATCTATCATGTAAAATTTAAAAGATAATATTTTTAGTTTGTTATTAGAAGAATGTAATTAGATGGGAGAGAATATCAAAAAAACATAATATAATATGACTTTTTGTAAATACTTTTCATTAAATCTTTATCCATTCTCAAATAAAATTTATAATTCAAAATACTTTTATAAAACCTATATTCAAACATACAAATCATATTTAAAAATAGTATTAACCAATTATAATTTAATAGTAGTGCAACTGCAAGGAAGCACAATTACAAGAAAGATTGAAGAATATTCGCAAAATGGGTCTATGAACATGATAAGAATAACGAATTGATGATTATTGATATCATTATCCAAATACTAAAATTGTTGCTCATCACCACCATCAAGTAGCCTTCAAACTTTTTGAGTTGACAACTCATGGGACATGTTCTTTTAATTATTGACACTCACTCTTAGAGAAAAATACTATTCTCAAACCAATAACCTTCAGACATGTGCCTCTAACCAGTAAGCAAATCATGGTGTAATTAAAAAAAGTTTAAGTAAAATAAAATAAAGAAAAATAATAAAACATTTTAAATTTCTAGATGATTTAATTTCTTATTCTTAAATTTATATCTACCCTTTAGACATTTTCTTGGGCCAATCATTTCTCTTTTCTTTTATCGTAAGTGTTCACAAAGAAGCCTTACGATAGTTTTTTTCGAAGAAAAAAAATTAAGCCTTCAATTCCCTTCACACAAGGTCCAAAAGCAAACACCTTCCAACACAAGGTTAAAAGTGGAAACCTTTTCTGTAAATAATTCTTAAAATAGGCTCTATCTTCTCACATAAGGCTTAAAGAAAACACCTCCAAATCCTAGTCAGATTAAGTCAAATTCAATAATAAAAATAACAAAAGTTGACATAAACTCTCTAAAAATTAATCGAGTGAAATAAATAATATATATATATATATAAATATATATATATATTCTTTAAAAAAATGATGCAGTTTAAGTATATAATTTCTGATTGCAATATCAAAGTTTGTACATAGTGAGTACATTTATTCAATGCAATCTGGTTTTCCATCTATTTATAGAACTAATGTGGTTGTTTGTAATTTTTAAAAACTATCAATTTTAGCTTACCAACCTCCCAACTCTTCTAAGATATTTTCATATTCTTGCTTAATTCCTTAATCCTTGTTAGCAATGCTTCAATTAGGAATAGCTAATTAGCCCCCATTAGTTGATCTGAACATGTTCTATAATTTGCACATTTTTGATCTATGAAATTTACAAAACTATTTATCAAATTGAATGTTGTACCATTTAATGATGATCGAAATTGTTCGTCGAACATTTCTACAACCTTTTCATATTCGTCAATTTTGAGTTGCTAACAATGACATTATCCATCAAATAGTTTGATAATTTCTTAAAAAAACTCAATTTTTAGCATATTTTTATTTAATATTTATTAGATGGTCTAATTATTATCATATCATTATTAAACAAGTTATATAATATCTTTTAAATAGACTAATTGGAATTTTATAGAGGTTGATTTTGGCAACCCCATATGACCATTAATAAACTAAGCTATTATGTTATCCAATTTTTAAAAAACTAGCCATCAGTCAATTGTTGAATGTTTCAATGATTTTTCAATAAAATATACAAATGATAGTTGAGTTTAAACAAACAAATATTTCTTGATAGAATGTTTAATTCTATTAGAGAACTAGTCAAATGTTTAATGTTTGATTAAACCAAGATCTTTTAGACAATTAATTTTATTTCTCATATTATTTAAGTTAGCTAAATTTTTAAAAGTATAAAAAATGCAAAATTTTAAAAATCTTTTAATAAAATGTTTTTTTTTAAATATGATATATATTGTAGTTTTAAAAATTATGTATTAATAATTTTTATAAATATTTAATATATTTAAGAAACTTTATCAAGTTAATCATTTATGACTTTAAAATAATCATTCACATTGTTCATATGAATATTTTTCTTATATTTTTGATCTACTTTGTGCACTTGTTCTTTCATTATTCTTGAATAATGTATATCTATGAACATATATACATCTTTCAATAATCATTTATCTAATCTTAATTATGTGTGTATATATATATATATTTATGTGTATATATATATATATTTATATAATATTTACTATTTCTTATAAGATTGATTACAAAAATTAAGATTGAATCAGAATTATTTTGGAGTGGTTAAAATTTTAATATTATTTAAGATAATTATATTAAGAGTTTCTAATGTAATGATTAATACCTTTCTTAGTTGAATAGATTATTCCTTTGGCCAGTTTCTTTCCTAATTGAGTTGTATACCTTTTGGTTGTGTAAGATAAAGACAAATATAGATGATAATAAAAGATAAAATACTTTGATAATCACAAATGACGAAGAGGAGATTACACTTGAGACTCTAATAAGTGATGATAAGATCATATTTATAATGATGTCCGACAAAAGAAATAAATGCCATCTTTTGGATGGCTTCTAAATCGAGTTTGTACATGTTTATTATAGTGGTGAAATAATTCTTTTAAGATAACTTTATATCAAAATGTTGAAAGGACACACAGGCCATATTCATTCTTAAGGTTTAAGGTCCATCAAAACCAAAGATGTTTAGGCACATTAGCCTTTCCAATTTGATTAACAAAGTAGTGACCAAACTTTTGGTGGTTAGACATAGGGTAATGCTTCCAGATATCTTTGTAAGGTAGCAAGTTGCTTTTGTGTTATGTCGGGCTATATCTGATAATAATTTTTTGAATAAGAAAAGAAATCCTATTTGCACCTGTCTTCTTTAAGAAGGATTGATGGTAATAAAATTGTATAAGGATTAAGCTTTTTATAAGAAAAATTAGAAATTTGTATTGGATATGCTTAGGCATTAGTAGTTCCTTATACTTTGTTGTGGTTGGATTAAGACTTATATTACTACACAAAGATATTGGATTATGTTTAACATTTGTTATCTATCATTGATGCAAGTAACTAGGGGTTTTAGATAGTGATATGCTTAAGAATTGATATGAAAATTGGAAATCAAATATGGATCACTCCTATTGTATGGGAAATTTGAAATTTGTGTTGGATATGCTTAAACATCGATAGTTTCTTACACTTTTTCGTGGTTGATTAAGCCTTATATCACCACACCAAGATTTAGGATTATGTTTAATATTTTCTATCTATCATTGATCAAAGTAACTAAGATAGGGATGTCATGTCAATCCATACCACTTTTCTACATTGTTAAAGTATCTCTTATGGCTTATTAGTATCAATTTGATCATGTTGTCTTGATTGAGCTGAGGAATTTCCCTTATTCCTTGATGATTACACACCTTTTGTATGTTCATGGCACCATGAACTATGAGCCATCAACTTGTGGTATAATGAAAATATTTAGAATATTATAGAGTAGTAAGAGCATCAGTCAGGTGAGGTGATCAATCTACACAAATTCATAATGTTATTTAGTAAAGGGATGAAGTATAAGTGTAGAAAGTTGATTTCTTGAAATTTTCATACGCTTAATTAAAATATCTAGGAAACCAATTATAGCAACAAAAATTTAAAGAAAAGAATTGAAATTCATTATTAATAAAGTAGAAAATTGTGTGTTAAGGTGGATGATCAAAACATTATTAATGGTGGGCCACAATGTCATGATGAAATCGATGTTAATTGTAATTCTTACTTATTGCTTAATCTATACCTTAATTCTGAGCTACACTATTATAGAATAAAACATATTGTTGTGTCATTATTTGTGGAGTAGTTCAAGTGATAGTAGTACAATAAACTATGTCTATTGAGAAATATAGCTCTTAAGGAATGTGTCAGACTTGGAGTTTGTAGTTTTTTGACATAGTAGTCAAGGATGATTGCAAAGCATGGTAGGTGTGGTGTTACTCGAGAAGTTAATTTACGAGTATAATTCTTTAGATAAAAAATACATTATGATAATAATACTTTTAATGTGCCTTGTACTTCATCTCATACATGCATGTCACTCAAAATTGGAGCACCATGTACCATAAAACAATATGGTTTGACGAATTGTTGCAAGCAATTTTGTTTTGTTTTTTTGGTTAATTTGCCTGGCAACCTTCTTATTTTGTAATAGAGCTAGTTAAGGAGCATGGGGTGTCAGATCACAAAAAGATTTAGATGTTATTCATCTCTGATTTGGTACTTTAGATTCTACATTCTCCTTAAGTTAAGTCAAATCAAATGAATATTTTATGCTTCACGTTTGGTGAGGATATGGTGTTGGACATAGAGATTATAAACAATGACATGTATATGTACATCAAGGGAGGAGGTCGTGTGGGTTTGGAAAGAGATGGTGCAACCATAAGTAAACATTTTCTTTCTAAGATTAGATTTAAACCTGATGCAGTTATGCATGATGACATAAATGTTAGATTTGGTACTGTTTGATGGAATGACATGGATAGATCTATTACAATTCTCAGAAAAACTTTGGTTTCATATCCAACTATTACCATGGACATTGTTGCTATTCTAAAAGCAATGAAAATTTTGAAAGCCCTACTTATTAATGTCCAAGGAACAACGATTGCATCAAATTACATTATAGTCATTATTCTAGTGAATGAATTACTTTGAACAACAACAAATAATTGTTCCTACAATAGTTCTTATCCCCCAAAAAGTGTGAAGGCAATAATTTTTAAGACTAAGTTTCTCACCATGTATTTTTATATGATTTTATTTGAGACCTGCTAATGCCCCTCCCAAATTACTTCAATTTTGTGTTTGTAATAATTTTATGTACAAACTTTGTTAGAGAGAGTATGCTGTACACTTTGACTATTACTTTTCCAAGGAACCCAATGATTTTGATTTCACATATAATGCTAATGGAGTCCAAATAGTGACATCCACCAAACCCTTGTTTTCATCATTTATCGTTAAGGCTACGATGGTATTGGATCATCTTCAAGCTCCTAACTCTCACTCTTTATTAATTAAAACAACATTAGAAAATTCTTTTGCAAATTTTGTTTTCATAAATTCAAGAACATTAACTCTGACTATGAGTTATGTGTGCCCATGATTGTCCCTCTTAATCTTTACTTCAATCTCAAAGGCCATCATAAAAGGATCAAAATCCAATGATGTTATACAATGATAATGTATCCAAAGCAAGGGCTTGCCTTATGCAATTTAATTTTTACAAAGTAATGATGCTGGAGGCACTACCAAGCTAGATAAAGCCAAACTACATCATTAACAAAAAGATTAGGTTGTACAGTGTACATAAAAATGTAGACTGATCAACCCAAACAATTGTACTATTATGAGCTTTTAACTACGTCTTAAACATAGACTATTGGAGCTAAGATTATTGTGGCTACTGAAACAAGACTTTCCTTCTAAAGGATCCCCATTAGGTGATTTAGATTATACTTTTTCAAATTACTAGACTTATAGAGCCTATATTATTATCTGTTAACAATACATGACCAAGCAAAATTGGGAAATTTGCTCGCATATTTTTTCCTTGGATGTGGTAGCCTTGTCTCAGGCTACCTCTTTAGAATCAAACCCTAATTCTCCATCAACCATTGCCACCACAGTAGGCCCCTATATCACATACACAGATGTTGTGTGATACGATAACTTACCATGAAAAGTTAAGGAGCCAGGTGAAAGCCCACATTGGCCTTCTACTTGATAAATCCATCCCATCAAGAAGTTAGGATTCGATGCATTTATTAGCTCTAAAATTATATGGTCTTCAAAGTAGCATGTGCCATCATAAAAACTACAACTATTTTAATGAGTCATTCACTATTTTGCACTTTAAAATTATTTATACTTACACATGCTTGGATTAATCTTTGAGATAAGCAGATGACTTCAGACAAAATCAACCATATCGAAACACAAAGATAAAGCACTAGGAAGCACCTCATGTCATAGTTGACATGTTTTTCGTGTCTGGTGACACTTCACAAAAGAATAATGAATGTTTCATGTTTTGATGCCATTCATCATGTTTCAAAAAAACTACCACTCAATAATATGATTCTTCAATGACAACCCTTATTGGTATTGAATGAAGATAAAAATGCATGGTTTCAATGACTGTGCGAACACTAGAGCAAGGACAATCAGATGTTCAATTGCATTACAAAACAACAAAAGTTCCAAGACATGAGAAGTGGCATCAACATGATAATTGAATGGGAACATACAAATCTGATAGAAAAGAAGGAAACTTATGAACTTCCTCCTTAAAAAGCTTTGGTTAGCTGACAAAGCCCTACAATTAATAATTGACCACAAAAATAGAACTCTTGTGCAAAAGTGGTCTAAAGCCAATCTAATCCCTTTAGCCCAAAGAGATTCAAAGATCTTCAAAAAAACAAAATGGGCCTAATTATGGATGAAGGCATTGGCTAACATACACATGGCATGACAACCAACAAGATCTAGAAAAAATAGTACAATAATACAAATGATCCATTATGACTTACACAAATTAATAAACTATTAAAATGGCTAAAAGGTATTGCACCTCACAAATCGAGGTTGTTAAGCACCACTTATGTAATTATAAATTTTTTTTCCAAGTTCCAAGGCAAGATAGGAAGCACACTACATGCTTTGGTAACCATGAAGAACCATGTTAATCACTTTAAAAAGTTGTAATTTCATAACTAATAGGTCATACTTGTAAGGCACCACTATGCTGCATGCATTAGATCACATAACATGAGGGTGAGGCTTTCCACCATGCATTAAACCATGTGGAGGTAATAGCACATTCAACCAACACATGGCCATGTCTAATTTGCACTATAGAAGTTTCACTGTGTCATTGGTAAATATCACGCAAAATAAAGCTCCAAGCGGTAAGTAAGGTGTGATAATTTCACATTTTGCCATGTGAAGTCCTCATTAAAGTGACATCTCATTCTTGCTTCACCTATCTTTAGATATGGCAATGGTGAGAAAAAGCCGTGCAATTCAGGAACAAAATGTTGCATGTGAAGAATTCCAACACATAGGACATTGGGATGCTGCCATACATCATACAACAAAATGGCAAGAAGTCTGATGATAAAAGCATTGCAAAAAGTAGATGGCACTTCCAAACTTTCACTACAAAGTAGGCAAAATTATACTTCACAAATCCCTACATAGAGGAAAAAGAGTGACACTTTCCACATGCACAATGATAAGTCTCTTAATTGGGCATTACCTTATACAAGAACCAATACATGGTAGTGCTAAAAATCCCAAAAATTGTTACACCACAATTCAAATGCACAACATGTCGCAAACCACACTTGAGAACTATAAACAATTGAACATAGCCAAGGATGAGGTATAACATGCACAAATCCTAAACAAAGACAAGTTTAACACTTGCGAATTACATGTTGTGATAATTCAGTCAATGTGGAAGAAAAGTTTTCTAATAGTATATCAGCTTTGTCAATGCACCAATAGTCGATAATGAAAACATCATAAACGGAGCTACATTTTATGGGCCCCAATACACACATGCATTGGATGTAAAAAGGAGTGCACGTACTTGCTACTACGTGTGGAAATAGTACACTATCCGTGTTGTAGTGCACCAAGTGTTCTGTCACACATGCAAGTACAACAACAAGAGGCAAATGCTGCAAGCAAGCTTGCGCAAACCCTATTACATAACGCACCATCCAATTGGTTTTCGTTGTGTACGATTTCAGTATAATTTAATCAGGAATGCTTGAGGAAGTTTGTATGTTGATACCACAGATACCTAGATGCCTGATTGCAGCACCCGAGACATTTGTTTTTTTACCCTATGATATTGTTTAAAGTTTAGTATGGGAAATGTGGGCACCAACACCTACATAAGCATTTGGAAATGCTGTCTTTTTTTTGTTAAAAATTGATCCAAATTTTTTTAAAGTCTAATGCTTTTGTTTCCTTTTTCTTTTGAATTTTCGAATTTTTTACCATAAAAGTAGGCCAAGGAAAATGGTGGTGAGCTATAATTCATCAATGTGAAAGGAGAATGTTAGTCTTATTTTTTCTTTTTCCACAAAAAAACTTTTTTTTGATTTTTTTGTGTACTATGAATCAATGTATCTCTTTTTTAGGTCAAGGAAGGCATTCAAAGCATAGGCACAAAAAAGGAACCAACAGCAAGGGAATATCGAGCCCTAAGTGGATGTAAGACTTTATAAGTGACTGCCATATCCCAGGTTTGGAAGGCACTACATCTTGATAACCTAGGCATAATGATGGGAGATTTAATCACAATCTATATGATTTATGTTTAGGATCACGGTTAAATGATTTTCTTTTTTATTACAATATGAATTATTATTTGTATAGTTAAAATAAATTGATAAATTAATAATAGAGACTTAATTAATTTCATTTATTGAAAAGGAAAGTATACATATTATTAATATAATAGTGTTTGAAATAATAATATATTACTGATTATCTAAATCTAAATGATAACAAGACAATCAATAAAACTAAACTCTTAAATATTCATCCCAATAGATGGCCTAGTGTTGGAGGTGTGTGACGAATGCTACTAATTAGTGAGATAGATTTAAAAGTTAATATATGAAATAACATGTAAGTTTACTAATAGGTGAAATCCCTTGATAAAGCTTGAGCAATAAAGATTGGGGTGTAGATATGCACAAGGGAATGCCAAGGGTTTATGGAATACATAATAACAATTTCTACATGAATATGGTATCGTAGCTCATAAGAAGTGATATGAAACATAAAACTAGTGTATAAATCTATTATGCATGATGTTCATAAATGAAAAAATAAAAGGATAAACCACCGTGGTTTATGAACATTTATGCATGTCTTATTTTTTCATTTGACTTTTATTATTAAAATGAAATAATAGCCCAATGGACTAATGTAGAGCAAATTGTTAGAATGGCTAATATAGGCATGATACAAATTGTTGCGTTATCTGTGTGAATGTTGTTTGCTTGCTCTCATGTTTTTCTCTATTTGGGAAGAAATAAAAGGATAAATCACCATGGTGCCATTATATGTCATATCTTGATAATATGAGAAAAATCCATGACTTTGTCAGCAATTTGGAAATCAAGGCCAAATAATTTGACTTGTATTATTAAAATAAAAAAGATATATGTTAAAGAAGAATTTGGCAATCAGAACAAACAAGTATTATATAAATAAATAATATACACATCATTACACTAAATTTGATAATAAGTATTTATAATGTGAACAATAAAATGTTATTCATAAACCAAATTTTGAAGATGACTAGATAAGTAATTAAGATAATATAATAAAACAACTGAATATACCAATATCAAAAGATAGTTTGTTACTGATACTCTAATAGCAATTTACAAATCAAGTAAATTTGGTCTGAAAAAATATATAAAGAAATGTTTGAGGTTCTAACCAATTAGTAGATGAAACTTCATCTCACAACATGTACGACAAAGTGTTGGACAAAGAGTGCTTAACAATTTGCAATTGAATAGGACTAAAAACCAAAGGTATGGAATATTCTACCGTGTATGTTATTCATGAACAATGAAAGTAAAGCTATGCATCAAGTCTTAAATGCTATTTAAAATTATTTATCTTAATTAATCACGTTAATCAACTTAATTTAATATAACATAAATGTTCACAAAATTTATATACATTAATATTATCCAATACGTAATTGTAAAACTTGCCAAATAGATAACATTTACAGCCATACACATGATATAGCAAATTTGGCATCATGATCCACGATATTCATGCAAAGAAAAATATATGTATATTCATATATGGTGTCATACATCTTCCCATCCAATCGCAATAGCTCATAGGTAACATAATTATCATGTCAGTTTGGGTTAGAAGGATGTTCGCCACTATCCTGAAATAGAAGAGTCATGACTTCTTGGGCATTTTTAATGGATTAACCAACCTTTATACAACATAAGGATACCATTAACAATTATGTCCCACATACAATCATGGCCATATGATCAATGGTGAAGTTATTTTAAATGATGTGCTATTACTAAGCATCATGAGCTTCATATAAATCATTAATATTGTAAATAAATAATTATAATGTTAAATGCATTGAATATGGACAACAAGTCATATGTGAATAAAGTAAGAACCTAAATAACCAATATGTCACTACATATCATTTGTTATCCTTGGAGATCATACACCAATCACAAGTATACATATCACATAACAATTTACATCTAAATTTTCTTCATACTTAAGATAAATGGTTATAGCAAAACAAGGCCTTGCATGAATTTTAATATTTTTTAGAATGCATGTATTAAGCTAAATTTATAATGTGTCATTGAAAGAGGAGAGTGTTTACAACTAAAGCCATAATTTTTCTCTAATAGGTAGAACTAGCATAATGCAAAATGTGCTATCCTAAAGAGCATTATAATTTGCAAATCAATTTGCACAAATTTTGTTGTGAACAACATATGTGTGACATCTAGTTAACAACTTGTTTACTTGCATGGATAACACTAATAGTAATTTGGCACCAATTGCTAAAGTAATTATTGTACCTAAATAAATAAAAAATTTAGTAAACAATCCTGAAGAGATGATTATTAATTTGTTTGACATTTAGAGATCAAAGAAAGATCAAGCAGGTGACCAAGAAGATTTACATGCAGACCTTGGATTTGGGAAAAACTATGGCTATTGGGCAGCAAGAGGAACATTTAATATGTAGTTGTTACAAATAAAAGAGGGTGTCTAGCCTTTACAGGAAGAGTTGTAACCTTAAACAAAGGAGAATGGTATTCAGTAGGGAGTAGAGAAGATGATCCGTACTACTATTAATGTGAGGGCTGGTCTAGATGGGGGCTTGTAGAACCAATTTGTTGTTCATGTATGTAATATATGCATATTTGAATTAAGTTTTATGCTTATAATGTTTTTAACAATGCATGTAATTATATAATAATTGACTAAAACATAAAGATTGGGAAACTGTGGAAATCTAGTTTCATGTATTGTACATGAATTGTTAAGTATAATTTGTTGTTGCTTAATGTATGATAAGCAACCCTAGACATATGGTGTATAGAGTGTATAACGACTAGATAGAGAATTATAGGTAATATGTTAAGGGTATGAAGACAAAACAAAGAATTATGTACAATACATGAATTTTTATATACGATACAATGAGTTTATAAGGGCCAACTAGAGAATAGCATACAATACATGAATTATTATGTATGATACGATGATTCAACATACAATACAAGAAGAATAAGAATTGCACATAGTAGAGAGTAATACGTTATATGGACATATTATATGCAGAGGTGATGCAAAGCACATCAACCTGATGTAAGTTTCCTAATAGAATTAAAAATTATCTGTGAAATTTTGGGGTAATTAATTGATTGTGGAGAAACAAAGTTTTAAAAGAATTATTATGAGAAGATATTTATGATTTAATTTTTATATTTATTAGGAAACGTTTTTAAGAATTAAATACATGAATTGAATTTTAAGTTTTGGGATTTATTGCTTGTATATATGAATGGAAATTTTGTTGAATTTATTTTGGAATATGACTTGAAATTTTAGTAAGTGCAGCATGGAGTTTGGAAATATATAAGATGTGTGAGGTGGAGGAGAACAATTCTAATAACAAAATGGCAATAATGGCTCAAGTGAAAGGAGATTAAATGATGGGAGAGTATATCAGGGATAAAATTTAGGAGGGTTGTCTGCAAGCTAAAAATGAGACGAATGTGAGAATGAATCAAGCAAATTGTCTTATGGAGTGATTCTTAAGCTTATGTTCACCACACCTTGTCGGCACTATAGATCCTTTCCAAATAGTCGATTGCTTAGATGAGATTGAAATCTTGTTTAATAGTATGGCATGTGAGGACCACAAGAGAGTTCTTTTTGTGGTATTAGTATTAATAGTATTGCTAGGCATTGGTGATAAGGCAATGTAGAATCTAATTTGTAGGAGGAGCACATTTTAAAATATCTCGATGATAATTTTATCAAGCTTTTTTTGAATTTTATATCCTAGAGTTAGCGGTAGAAAATATGAGAGATGAGACTGGTCATGTATGCATTGGAATTGTTGGCTATAGAGAAAGAGGTGCAAATTATTTTGGAATGGTCTTTGAGAGAATAAATTGTTTATTTAATTTTCTTAATTAACCATTATATGAAAATGTTTGAAGTATTTTATGGCTTTTTAAGTTGGCGCAATATTTTTAACATGCATGGCATGACATATGTCACTAATTCGCATTATATTAGGAACAAAATAGAAAAGAATATTTTATTTAATTAAAAAAGATATTATTTTTAAGGGTATCAAAAAGAGATTATAAAAGTTAAATAAAGATGTCTTAAGAATAAGGCTCTTATATTAAAAGAAGTCATTTAGTTACCAAATGGTTTTATTACTTTTTGAAGTATAATTTAGTGGTGGAATCTAATAATAGAACCAATAATGTGTTGTATCTCACTCCTGGGTATCGTTTAGAGGTGAAACCTAATTTTAAAAGAATATTTAGCTTTTGTTTTGAGGATTAAACTATAACTATTAATAGAAAGGAAAGGGAGAATGATTGAATAAAGGAAAATATTGAATTAACCGGGGGCTTGTGTTCTAATGGAAGTTTAAGATAAGGGCCAAAATATTTACAAAGTAAATTTGAAAGGATTTAAGGTAAAGTACAGAAACATTGCATTGATATATTAGTCTCATGACCCAATCTTGTAGTGCCTTGTATTTTTCTTAGATATCTTTTGCCTATTGAGCTTGTGATTTTGGGCTTTGTTTGTTTTGGCTTAAAAAGTTTTCAAAATGAAGACATATCACAGGAAGATTGTTGACTCCTCATTTGTTCCTATGGTATTCATACAACAATTGTAGGTATATTAAACATGTTCAAAAAAAGAGATTATAATGATACATGACCTATTGTTGATTTTAAGATATAATAAACATAAATAGCTTATAATTTTTTTAGCATATGTGAATAAACTAATGAGATAATAATGAGAGGTATACTTATCGATAGAATATAAGGTAGCAATGAGGGTGATATTAGCTTTATAGTTTCTTACTTTTCCTTATATTGCTGTGTTAGAATTTTGTTGATATTTGATGCATGAGATGTTGTGACAATTATATGTATTCATTTGATATTTGATAAAATTATTATTTTTATTTTCATCGTATGAACTATTTAAATTATGTGAGTCATGTCTTTATGAAAGAGATTTAAATTGTTATTTTTTTGACCAATCATCTTCGTTTAAAAAATGATAAAAAGGTTTTCAAAATAAAAAATATTTTTTTCAAAATAAAGATTTTATATTTCTTAAAAAATAAGGATTAGAATTTTTGATAGTCATAAATGGGTACTTAAGTATGGTACTACTTGTCTGATGCTCAAGATTGCATGTGTGTGCAAGCAAAGCTTCTATACAAAAACAAGCAAAAACAATTATGAATTCATCAACCGATTGGAAATGAGTATCTATTCATCGTAAGATTAGAGTTGCTGCCTTAAGTTAAGCAACATCATGTATCACACCATGTGGTCAATTTAGCATAAACGATGCATAAAATTAATGCAATATCTTTGCTTATAATCAAAAGTTCCATTCTTTCACTAATTGTGACAACCCACTTTCTCACAAAAATTTGGTAAGTACTTATGCTAAGTTGATTTAGATTACCATACAATATTGTGCAAACATTGTCAATTCTAGTGGGTTTTAGGCAAAACATCTTTTTTAGAAGATCTTGTTTGTTGACCCAAAATAGTGTAACAAGTTTACCAATTGAAAGTGTAAATTCTCCCTGAAGATGAGATATTCATGACCACAAATATTGTCTTTTCCTGAGAATTAATTAGCATCCTGGTCGAGTCAAATTTTATTGAAAGATTTGTGACTGAAATTACATCCCCAACTTTCTTTGCTACAACTTTTATTGGACTTAAGATATTCTAATAACCTAATCTATATAGTCTAACTTGTTTAAGTTGTGAAATAGTGAGAAAATGTTGTGAAAGTACCTTAATAAGTATAGGTGCCTTAGGCTTCTTGTAAAAGGTTGAAAAAAGGCCAAGTTTGAGGGAGTTCATGTTGCAAAGGTTTGTATAAATGCAAACTATTTAGTTTTTAAGATTGTCACCATTATGTTTACTTGTTTTGACATCAATTGTAACAATATTGATCATGCATATGAAGAAGATGTTGAAATGCTTTCTTAATAAACAACACAATGGTATTTTGATAGTTTATAATGCAAAAGCTGAAAACTATCAAGCAATGCATTGTGTATTCGTTGCATAAAATACTCCAAGGGGTCCATTCTATTTGAATCAAATTATCATTTGTTGCTAGTTGGAACATCTTCATCTTTTCTTGTCTCAAAGAAATAACATAAAAGCTTTACTTTTATGGGCATATTTTGTGTTGGATGATGAGTTAGTCTTAAACTAGGAAACAATGAGGGATGTTGTGGTATTAGAAGTTTGACTTGAAGGTCCATTGAGTTTTTGTAGTTGTACTATACAATTAAAATTATATACAATTAACCAAGGTGTTTCTATATGTGATATAGTATTGCTATGCATCTTTGGCTTTAAATAATTAAAGGCACAATAAGATAAAAGTCCTTATCCTGAAATGCACAAATCTAATTTGAACACCCAATGATTTTGCAAAGTTACTTGAGCCAAGTTTGACCTGAGTTACATAAGTACAACATTCATGCCAACAACATATTCAAATTACGTGAATAACACCATTAGTTGTTCTTTTACCAAATATCGAATTAATTATTAGGCCTAAATAATTAATTTAACAAATTATTTTAAATTTTTGTTCTTGTAAATATGGAACTTGGAAAATTATACCATAGACTTCTTTTATTTCCCTACTAAAAGCTTAGCATTAATTAATCAATTAATTAAAAAAGGAAAATTAGAAACCATAAGGTAATATATGATATGATTCACAAGATGAGATGAAGAAGAAAAGGAAGAATAGGAAACTGAGGGATAAGGAAGTGAACTCATAGTAGTCGACTATGGCGGAATCGATGACAATCAGGAAACATTGTGACCACTTATGGTAGTGGCTAATGGAGCTCCTTTGTAGCAAGGAGGAGGCTACGGTTTTGAGAAATGTTGAAACAAATAAAGGAAGCAGAAAGTGTTGTAGATGAAGGCAATTTTGATTGTAGTAAAATGGTTATTTGGATGGAAGGAAAATTAGTGGAGATTTATTCAGAAAAATTTTTCTTGATTAAGAAGTGGGTCTTAGTTGGGAGGTAGAGGCACATTGTAGTGGCTAGCCTTATTGGTTTAGGTTGATTATAATTTTTTTGTATTATAATAAAGCCATACTTGTTTCTCAAGTGCCAAACAAGCAAGCCTTTGATGTCTATGATATAATTGATATAGTTGAGGTTGTATATAGGGTGAACATGATAGCATTGTGTTAAGGAAGTTCAAATATTTTATAATTATGAATGTGTCTTACAAAATTAGCCAAAGTGTGAAGCAAATGCATGATGACTTGTCTCTGGGTGGAGCTTGCTTCGAGAGATAGTTTAACTTAACTGATGAAGCTTATCTATGATCTTGAGATCTTTCTAAGCATGTCGATTTGTTATCGAGGAGTGTTAGAGTCCATTGATACTTTAGTTGAAGGTGTCGATTATGAATGCTAATCATTAGTGGGAAGTTGTCGATACTCGTGTGATAGAGATAAGCTATCAATTTTCTTGTCATAATTTATGTTGACAAGCAAAAGAAGGTAGCTTGTTCATGTCGATATTAATATCATCATCATCTATTGGTACTTTTCGATAAACAATCTTGATCCATTTTAGTTGACATAGATATTTGGTTTCCATTTTTTGTTTTGACAGGTCGATATATGTACCTTTCTCTCTTCTTAATCGTGAAATACTTATACAAGTTTTTAAAGTTGGTTTCTTTGTATAATTACTTTGTGGCTTTTTTTCTTGCTAGTACATATTTCCTTGAATTCTGCATACTTATACACTTGAGTCATGTTTTATAAGAAAATTAGTTTTTAGCCGATATTTCTACTTCCTGTTTGAACCAACAAGATGATTTGTAATTTTCGGCACACTTTTTAGATCTTGTACGCACTAACTCAGTTTTATTACCAATATAATTGGCAATGTTATATTGCATAAGATTTGTATTTTGCTCTATCTCCTAGAACATAAATCTAAGACTTTTATTCCTGAATAAATTTCTTTTTTTTTCTTTAAGTTAATATTTTCTATTCTTGGGTAATTCATTTGTTTTATCTCTTGAACTTTTTAAAGTTTACATCTTTGATCATTAATTGATGTTGGATGGTCAAACATTTCCGGTATCACCATGAAATCTTTACAATCTAAAAGTTCTTTTTCCTCTTTATGAAACAATCATTTTTTTAAGAGACTTTTTTTTCAAGTAATTAATGCTCCTTTTGTTTCTTAAAATAGTAAAAGCAATAATGAAATCATATGCTAAAGTGAACTAAAAAATAATTTTATTTTTCTTTATTAACGTTCCCAATTTATAACCATCAAGATATTGTTTAAATTCTTTTTCTTATTACATACATGCTATTTAAGTCTCTTAAAATTAAAAATGTTTTCATGGATGTTTAGTGTTAACTTTTCCAAATCAATCTAAACTTTTCTTTAACATATTTAAACCTTTTTAGGAGTGGTCATTGCCAACATTTACAACTTGCTTTGTTATAATGATCTTTGAAGCTATGATCCTTTCACTAATCCTCATAACATCTATTACACCTTTTTTAATTTTTATTCTAAATTATGAAAATTGTTTTTCTATCATGTTTCTAACCTAATTGTCAAAACTTAAATCCTAAAGTATTAAATTCTTTTGCCTTGTCTCATATCTACATAGCTTTTGGAACACACAACATTTGTATTTAATTGAATAATTATATTAAAAAATTCCACCAACTTTCTAACTAAAGTACATATTTTTTTAATATCCTATAATAATACTTGTGTCTTGGACTGACTTTTTTATTCAGTGATCCAAGATAATGTGGTAGCATTTGCTCATTTAAGACAACATCCAGGTATATAGAGCTCGTGCTCACTTGTCGCTTTATTCATACAATAATACGCATTCCTTCCAAGGGATGCATTAACATTAATGCAATTTTGTTTGCACTTCCTGTCACTTTTTCTGTTAGTTTTACATATGTTTTGAATTGCATAACACAACCCTTCACTTCATTTAAATAGAATCTAGACTTGGAAGAAATCTGTCGAACTAGTAGACAGTTTTAGAAGGTGCAATTCTATGGTTTGATTGCCTGATCTGTTGAACTAATAGATTGAAAAGGGTGGTAGAGTAGTTATTAGGCTAGCGTGTATTTTATCCATGAAATTAAGGTTCAATGATAATGGACAATCTGCTTAACATTTATAACATGCCAATCAATGTCCAAAAATGTTACTAGTCAATCTAAAAAGACTTAAAGAAGATAACGAACAATTAGATTTATGTGGCATTTTTTCAACAAAGGTAGAAATCATGGGCCATCCATAAAATGAACTTTGCATGCTACACTAGAATCCATATTATGTAGTCAAGTGATCACATGAGATCTTAGGAAATTCAAGAAAACATCACTAAAGAGTAACTGTGACTAGAAATTTTCTTAGAAGGAAGTCCATACTTCAGAGCATGAATTTACCAAATGTAAGAATTCCAAAAACAATGGAGATGATCCTTTCTATAAAAATACAGATCAAAGAAAGAAAGCAGCAAAAATAGAATAGTAGCCTGTATGAAAGTCATGCATAATGAACGAGAGAAAGAAAACTAGAAATATAATGTCGGAGTAACTAAACTCCACAAATCCTTGATATGCACTCAAAACTTTACAAACCTTGGACTCACTACTTGAGATCTTAGTCATAGCTTCTAAAGAGTTCTATCTAGAGTTCCTAGACTTGGTCCCTTGATCATTGTCTACCACTTTTTTTAGGCTTCCAGTTCATCTTATTTAACTTGCTACCTTTAATCATTTAAAGTGTATCAGTTCAGTAATAACATTATGTAGTTGGAATTCAGGAAATTGGACATGAGCTCAACAAGCATATATACCAGTGTTTACTAGTTTATTAAATTCTTTGTTGTGGTCCACATCAATTATAAATATTTGGTATGTTAACATTGGAAAAATGTGATATATAATTTATGTCAATCACAGAAGAGTATATTTGACATTGGTTCTTGGAAATATTAATGTTGAGAGTATAGTGAAAGAAAATTGCAAACAACTGTTATATCGAGGAATCAAATTATTTTATGCAGCAAGTTTTCTTTCGAGATTATAAAATCAAAGAGGTATTTAGAAACAATGTTTGATGAAAATAATTCCTTTCATAAGGAATGCTGTCAAGCTTTTAAAATAGAGCCTTGGGAAAGTTTTTTTTGATGGCTCAAGGGTAGAATGAGGTATACTATGTTATGACGTTCAGGTCATATCTTAGGGTCACTTGGTCAAATAATGGTTGATCTTTGTTCCACATCGATTAGCCAACTTTTTTCTTTGTTGTAGTCATATTAAATAAATGTTTTACTTTTTAGTGCTCATATTTTTCAAGGCACCATAGAAAAGTGGATGAAATATGGTTTGAGTTGCAGGTCATTCTTAAATATAGGCTATAGCTTAAACAAACAAAATTATATAAATGAAGTCCTCACTAAATTCTATTTTGATTTTCAATTGAATAGAGATTTTTTAGAGAACTTTTTGTTATAGATCATATCATATGTATTTTGCACTGTAGAATATGTCAACATTTTTCTTTGGATTAGCCTGCAAACTTTGACATTGTTTTATGTGAACTTAAGAATTCTAATCTATTGAATTCGATTACTTGATTTTTATATAAGTTCCTCTTGTTTGATGCACTCAAATAGGTATAGTTTTCTTAAACTTATATTTCATTTAATGCCTTATCTTTTCTTCCAGCAATTGAATTTGGTTAAGTGTATATGTTGTAGTTAGTATTTTGAGTAATAATTTTTTTACATGCTATTTCTTATCGGTAAAACGTTTTCCTAACTGGCATAGTTTTTGCATATGGAGAAACAAGCTATGGTAAGACATATACCATGAGAGGATCTGCCAGCCAATAAGGAAACATACCCCTTTCTATTCTTGAGTTATTCAGGATTATTCAAGAGGTGGTTTACCTCTACAACTATAAATACTTCCAGCCTTTTTCATGAATATCTTTTCATAATTTATTACCATTATTTTTTAAATTTTTCTTGTGTATTCCTTTTAGAGGATTATTTTTTATCTTAATTTTTGGCTTTAATTGCACTTGCCTTTTTGAACTAATAAAATTGTTTAACATCCATTTCCTCATTTACTACATAGAAGTCCCTAACTATTAAAAATGATTTTCATCTACCAGGCATAGATCTACTAGTAATTATTAGCTTAACATTTCATCTCTAAAAGGAATCAAAGTTTATGTAAAAATTAGTTTAATCTTGTACTGTCTGCATAGCAATTTGGCTTTATTTTTTGTCATTTAGAAAGTGGATAGAGAGTTCCTTGTTTGAGTGTCTTACATGGAGATATATAATGAGAAGATCAATGACTTGTTGGCTCCTAAGCATTAAAAGTTGCAAATTTACAAATCACTTGAGGTATATTTCCAGTTTGTTCAATAGGTCCTATGTTGCATCACTGGAACTTTATTTATTTCTATTTGAACTATAAGTTCTACCTTATTTATGAAGAGAGGAATATATGTTACTAGTTTGAAAGAGGAGATTATTACCTCCCCCATGCAAGTGCTTCAACACATGGAATTTGGTGAATGCAAGCAAAAATGTCATTTCCTCATTTCACTTATATCGTAGTAGCATTGCAACTTAAGGGCACAATTTCTTTTATTTTACAATTCATTGACACATTGAGGAGACAAACATCAACCATTACAGTAGCCGCTCCTATAGAATTTTTCACATGGCATGTTTGTTTATTTGTTATTGTGCTTTTTGTCGAACTTTTTTTAAGTATCTCAAACTAATTTAATTTAATTCCAGATTGTTGAAAGTAGGGAGAGAAGTGGAGAAGGTGATTAAATTAATTGTTTTGATGTTGTTCATGAATCTATTCTAGTTTCTTGTTTTGGTAGCAAAATAATCATGCTTTTGTTTTGTTTATTTGTCATCTTTTATGCTTTTTTTTGGAATAATACTTAATGGTCTGCATAATGTTTTCTTTTTCTTTTTGATAGAATTTTGTGGATCTTGTTGGATCAGAACGTGCTGTTAAAATAGGTGTTGAAGGTGTGCACTTGTGAGAAGGCTCATACATAAATTAGTGCTTGATGACCCTTGGTATCGTAATTAAGAAACAAAGAGATGGTGTTCAAAGCCAAGAGTATGATGCATCATTGTACTTTTACTTTTCAATTATATGGCTCGCGTGTTGTTTCTCATGGAAGATTGTGATCTAGTGATCATGTACCACATTGAATTGCATTTTGCAACCTTCTCTTGATGGAAATGCAAATACCGCTATGATTTGTAACATCACCCTCCCACAGCTTCCTTATAAAATTTATTAGATCTAAATTTGCCAAGGAATTTACTGCATGAATTCCCACATAGCTTGTGTAATTGACCTGACAATAGTTAAAAGATAAGGTTGTGGGCTATTAAGGTCATCAATGATGCCTAACACAGTAGATGTAAATTAAGATTAATTAGGACCTTATAAGCTTTGGCTAAAAGTATTATCATAGTTAAGCCACTAACTTGTGTAGCCTTAAATCATTTTATGCTATCCATATCCAACTCTATCTGTTCAAGGGACAAAAATCAGTTACACATATACAAAGAACTCATGTTGAGTTTATTGAAGTGCTTGATTTGTCGATAAGGTATTTTCATCTTGAGCCTTCATTAGTAGTCTTTTTTTCAGAATGGCAATAGTAGAAATAAAGTGTGGAAATGGCAAGAAGCAATTGAACAAGGTGAAGGGAGAGGAGGAAGTTTTTATAAATAGATTGAATTCTCTAAGAATCAATTCAAGTGGTTTTGAATTCATGAACTTCTAATTCTTAGAATTCCCTAAATTTTTCAAGTTATTTACTTGTTAAAAGCTCTAATTTATTTCATAGACCCTCATCATCCCTTTTTATAGAGGTTTGGGTATAATATTTAATTATAAGACCAAAAAGTTGTGATTTGCATAAAAAATTTAAAATTCTACACTTCTTCTTGTCTATCTGCTCGCTAACACCCAAAAACCTACATCTGTGCCCCTATGTCAGTGTGTTGTTACCTCCCCAAGGCAAGTTATTCAACACATGGAATTTGATGAATGTAAGGCCAAAATGTCATTTATTCATTTCAGTTATATCTTAGTAGCATTGCAACTTAAGGGCACAATTTCTCTTGTTTTATTATTCATCAACACATTAGGGAGACAAACATGAACCTTTATAGTAACCACTCCAATACAAATTTTCACATGGCATGTATATTTGTTTGTTATCGTGCTTTCTATCAAACTTTTTTCAAGTGTCTCAACTAATTAAATTTAATTTTAGATTGTTGAAAGTAGGGAGAGAAGTGGAGAACATGATTCAATTAATTGTTTTGATGCTTTTTATGTATCAGTTCTAGTATGTTGTTTTGGCGGGAAAATAACGGTGCTTTTGTTTATTTGTTTGTCATCTCTTATGCTTCTTTTTAGAATAATTCTTGATGGTCTGCATAACATTTTCTTTTTCTTTTTGATAGAAATTGGTGGATCTTGCTCGATCAAAACATGCTGTTAAAACTTGTGCAGAAGGTGTGTGCTTGAGAGAAGGCTCATATATAAATAAGTGCTTGATGACACTTGGTACTGTAATTAAAAAACTAAGTGATGGTGTTGAAATACAAGGGTATGTTGCATCATTATATTTTTAATTGTCAATTATATGGCTTGCGTGTTGTTTCTCATGAAAGATTGTGATCTAGTGGTAATGTACCATATCAAGGCAGCAAGTTAACTTGCCTTTTGTAGCCTTCTCATGGTGGAAATGCAAATACTGCTATGATTTGTAACATCACCCTCTCACTGGTTCCATATTCAACTTATTAGAATTAAATTTACCAAGGAATTTACTGCATGAATTCCCTTACAGCCCATGTAATTGGCCTGACAATAGTTAAAATATAAGGCTGCGGACTATTAAGGTCGTCAAAGATGCCTAACACAGTAGATATAAATTAAAATTAATTAGAAACTTATAAGCTTTGGCTAAAAGTATTGTCATGGTTATGCCAATAACTTGTGTAGCCTTAAATATTTTTATGCTATGCATATCCAATTCAATGTGTTCAAGGGACAAAAATTGGTTGCACATATACAATGAACTCATTTTGAATTTAATGAAGTACTTGATTTGTCTATAAGGTATTTTCATGTTGAACCATCATTGGTAGAATTTTGTTTTAGAATAACAATAGTGGAAATGAAAGTGTGAAAATGGCAAGAAGCTAAGGAAAAAGGTGAAGAGAGAGGAGGATTTGTTTCATAAAATGATTGAATTCTATAATAATCAATTCAAGTGGTTTTGAATTCATGAACTTTTGATTCTTAGAATTCCCTACATTTCTCAAGTTTTCACTTTTTAAAAGTTCTGATTTATTTCATACGTCCTAATTGTCCCTTTCTATGGAGGTTTGGGTATAATATTTAATTGTAAAACAAAATAGATGTGATTTTGATAAAAAATTTAAAATTTTATACCTATTCTAGTGTATCTACTCACGTGCACCCACACCTTATATCTATACACTACTCTCAATGGGCTATCTTGGAGAGTGGTTACTATCTTACGCACAAAACATGTATGCAGGTTGTAATTACATGTGTGTCAGCCCCTTGCAAGCGCACTTGCCTGGTGTGTCATGCCCCTTGACTTGTGATCACCTTCACATGCAGTACTTGGCTAGTGCACTACAATGTGTGCTTCGACAGCTTGTAGCATGTCTCGGGGTATGGCTCAGAAATTGGTCTTGTTGCTTCGTGCTGTTTCATTGATTTTCGTCATTTTATCTATCCCTTGTTTTTTTCATCAATTTTGGACTTAATGAGTTTGAAAGCGATCACCTGATTAGTAGGTTGAATATTTTGAAATTAGTTGGAGCTTCCAAATCCTTTTGATTGTCTACTTTTGGATTTTGTTCATGCTTCATAGTTGTTGGAAATTGACAGCAAATTACTCTAAAGTTATAACTTTATTAGTTCAATGATAAGCACTTTATGAAGTGAAATTTTTTTACTTGCATATTTCTTACACTTTGGAGATAATTTATACTACTTTTCATACTAATAAAAACATTATGCAGGTACTAGTTACAAACTTCCTTATTATCTTTCTCCATTTTAAAAATTATTTTAAGATAATTGTTGCTTCCCAAATATCGATACAACTAAAAATGAGTTTTCTCAATCGTAATGGCTTGGGGTACATGCCTCCCCCTTGCTTAATATTGTCAGTGTTCGTACCTCATCTTGCTTAAATCATTGTTATACATATATGGTCATGCTTTATAATATGTCCATCTGTTGACATTATACTTGCACACCATTCCATCCTTTTGTGTTGCACCATTTTTTCATGCCTTTTTGATCTTTCACTCTAAGCTTCCCATCTTTCTTCTAATCATCTTTATATTTTGATTTCTCTATCATCTTCACAATGCATCCTTGGTGGGCAAGCTCCTTTTTTTGTTCCTCACTAGCTATCATTGTTCGATCTAGTCGTTCCTTTCCCTCGTCAACCATCCTTTGATTTGTTAGGTACTGTACCATGCATCCTTTCTTTGCCTCTCAAAAAATTATCTTACTGTCTTATTATTCCTTTTGTCCACTATACAATGCACTTTCCCCCTGCCTAGCTTCTTACTAACAACTTAATCTCAGGATGAAGGCTAGAACTCACCTTTCTAAATCAATAAATTAGGCACAAGTTGTGCCCACTCCCTCCTCCCACAAGCATTCAACAAGCATCCACTTTTGTTGCCCTTTATGTTGCAGTCACTTCAACTACCTCCCCTCTTATACATACAACACTCATGTTTGCCCTACCCCTCCCTAACAAATTATTACATGAAACTTTATTCCAATACCATTTGTAATTGTTTAATAATCTTAATTCATTTTCCAAGCAAACCTTGTGCAGCATAATAACTTTAATATGCTAGAATGGTGGTGTTTACATCTTCTTAGAGTTGGCATTTTAATATGAGGGGAATGGTTTAGTTCCCTTGTTAGGTATTGTATTAAAATACTAGTTCTTGGCATACATGCACCTTGTTGAGGCCATGGCATGGAAAGCTAGAGCAGGACACCATTGATATGTAGGGAATGGATTCTCCTAACTTCGTTAAGTTGGCGGTGATTGTACTCGACATGACTCCATGCCATTGGCCACCATGCAACATCTCATTGTAGATACCATTGATTATGTTGAGGGATCATTTAACTCTAAGTTTCTTATATGGTGATAGCCATTAGTTATAAGATTTGTGCTTTGAAGTTAATTGTGACTCAATCTAACACAGTTAAGCCCATGTCCCTTAAAAAGAGGTGGTTCCTCTTCCCTTCGTTCACTTGGGAATTATTGATTCTCCTTTCTAGCCCAATGAATAAACCCCCAAACGTTCATTGTTTGAATGTTAGATGTTGGCGATAGCTCCTAGATCTATGAATATAAAGATCAACTTAATTCCTTTAAGTATACGATTATGGCTTTAATATGGATCAAACTTGATGATGTACAATTCTATAGCTTTTTTCATAATTTAAGGCTATTTGATAGTAACGGTTATTATCATAATTGTAATTATTACTTGGGTGGTTGGATCTTGGGCCCTTGCTTGAGGTTTTTTTATTACTTGTCCTTACAATGACTTAGACTTTAAGATGGCCTCTTGGTATGAATTTAGAGGCTTTACCACTTTAATTTGAGCTAATGGGAAGGAAGCAAATGAGAAATATAGTAATTCTTCTTATAAATATTATGATGGATGATGTTCCTTGCATGGGCCCCACCTTTATTTTGTTCAACAATTGTTTATGGAATCCAATCAATTTTAAGCTTTTTTGGGCTCTATCCAATGAGGATGTGTGATGGTCTTAACAAACTTTTTTGTGTGGTTCTCCTTAAACCCCTTCTTTGATTACTTAACTTGCATCATTTCTTATATGTCCAAATCCAAGGGGAATCTTCTTAAAGTTCAAGATATTTTGAACTAACTATTGAAATTTAAACTTATTATAGAGTACGAAGGGTTTTTATCTTGTGAGATGGCCCTCAACATCACTTATCCAATCTCAAGTGGATCAAACTATTTTGGAAGTTCTTAAAGGGGCTAGATCCCTTGAAAAAAGATTGATCTTTTCTTTTCCACAAGAGCATCTTCTCCTGGCATGATTGGTCACTTCATAAGGAAAGACAATCTCAACTTGATTTCCTTAGCTTTAACAAGTTTATCTCGTATGGATTTCTCAATATGTAAAGTTTTGTTGGTTACATGTTGAAGAAAACAACTTGAAATTATTTTATGGTGATTAATGTTTAGGAAGGAATCTAATTCTCTTGGAATGACTTTTTTTATTTGTGTCATCATGATTTGAATACAACCTTTTGTTGTTGACATCTGAGCTCTAATTTACCCTTCGTGCTCAATTTGGTTGGTGATCTCCGATCGATAGGCTTTTGAAATATTTATCTTCATGGGATTCTTGAAACTATCAATCCTTTTTTGAGTTTGAAGCAATATGATAAGTTGGGTTCATTATTGAGTTCTTCTTGGATTGTTTGGATATCATTTGGATGAATTTCATTATGGTTTTCACTTAGTCCTTTCTTACAAGAAGGTTTGAAGCAACATTTATGTTATAGATATCATGCTTATTGCAAAGGCAATTATTTGCCAATCAATCTTAGAGGATAGACCAATCCTATTTAGTATCTCGTTTATAAGATCATTACCAAAATTTTGGCTAATAGATTCCTCACTATCATTCCCAACGTTATCCAATAAGTGTAAGTAGGTTTTATCAAAGGTAATACCTTCATGATAAAATGAAGTTAGTTATAAAACATGCTTAGAAAGTTAGTGCCAAATAACCTAAAATGGTTTTTTTAGAAATATTGATATATCCATGAATTTTGGCTTAATTAGCTAGAACAATGTTTTTTTACTAAAGATTACAAATTAAAAGGTTTGTGCTTTTTTCCTTTGGTTGATTAGCAATCTAATTATTTTTTTCACGGTTTATGTGATGGTTAGGTAAAATTTTTTGCTAGTTGCTAATTGCCATTTATTTGTAAACTTGCTTATGGTTAGTCTGTAAAAACATTTTTGGCTAGAGCATCGAATTTTCCCTAATCGTTAATTTGACTTCTGGTGTCCTATCTTGGGTAAAGGAAGTCATAGTATATTATATGTTTCTAAATACAGATAATGATTTTTATTAGGTTATTTGTATGGCTTTTTGATTGCCTTTCTATATATTGCTAGAATTTTTATGTTTAGTTCTCTAAACCTTATAAATACTTGTATTTTATTCTTTATGGTATATGGAACATCTTATGATTAAATTAATGGCTCATAAAAATCTTCAAGACTAAATGGGATGGCATTGGATTAGCTTTAATATACTAGATTAGGAGTTGTGCTAGAAAGATCTAGTAGTAGCCTTGTCACATTTGTAACATGAAATGTTTTGTAGTTCTTTGTGTTGATGGTCATAACAAGATTGGCCTTTCAGGTGTGAGACTGGCTTTATAATAGATTATCCCTTTAATCTCATATAAAAAGGCTAACTTCTAAAAAAAGCTAATTATCACATGACAATTGATGTTTTTTTTTCTATATTTATGTATTTTGAATATTGATTAAAGTAAATAAAATTAAATAAACTGTAGTGGCACCATATTTTGTAAGAGAATTCCTATTTAGCCTTTATTTACTTGACTTTGTTAAAAATACACTATTTTTGAGTGAACTCTTGGGTTATATAGAAGCCTAAATCTTTAAGCAACACTATGCATTAGCAATGCAAATGCCCTCAACTACATAGAGTTTTATTCTCATTTCGTTCTTTTTCTAATTTGAATTCAAAAAATGGAGAGCAATAAAAAATTATAATCGACTTAGTGAAGAACTGTGTACAACATCTTTTAAATGGTTTAAAGCAATATATAGTTTCACCTTAGACAACTCAATCATGATTTCTTAATGCTTAAGAAACATCCTTTCTTTAAATGGAAAATTGCATATAAGCTTTTGAGAATTTGCCAAATTTTCAAGTTTTTTATGTTTCAAAATTAGCAACTAAGCTCATAAATTTTTTATATGTTATAACTACGTTCTTGACTTGTTTTTCCCACTAAATATCATTCAAATATTTTAATATAAGTGTTAGATGTTTGTATAATTGTTAAGTAGATCTCAATAGGAAAGTGCAGTTTATGAATAAAAAAGTAGACTAGTTATCTTCTCGATAGTTAAGCCAAACTTGTAAAGCAAAATGCACAAAAACATTTGGTTTTTGGTTACGAGTACTTAATGTTATTTTTCAGCCTACCTCTTCTCTTTTCAAATTATGTTTTTCATGTCTTCTTTGGTTTGTCAATTTTTCTATTCATATGAAAAAAATTTTAATAGCACATCCTCTAAAAGGTTAAATATTTCCAAATCATCAAAACCTATTTTCTCTAAGCATATTCTCAAATACTAAAACACCAGCCAACCTTCTCTTAAATTTACTTATTTGTGCACATATTTTGAAGTGTACTCACTCATTCTTCATAGTATTTATTCTATTTATGATAAATTTAACTGTCTTACATTGTGACCATATAACATTATATTCTTATAGCACTCATATAGGCATACGTTAAATTTTAAATAGGACATTTTTCCCACAAAACAATTTATTAGCTGTGGTAGTTATTCATAACACTATAAGCATTTTAAACATGATAGATGGTATTAGTATAATATCTTTGTTGATGAGTTTTGGGAGCATTTTTGTTCATAGAACTATGGATTTGTTAGCTCATGCTTTGTGAAGCTACGTTAAAAAAACATGCTCAAATCCCAATGCATGTTGCAAAATATTTTTGAAAGTTGGTGTGAGGGCCAATGTTATCCATTTTTTGTAGTAAAAAATGGACATATTTGTCTTTTTTTATCATGTCAATCAAAAATGTTATGGAAAACTCTAATCTTTACACATATAATATATTCAAACATATTACAAGAATACTTTTTCAACCACATTTCATAAAAAAAAATTAAATTCCATTTAAAAGGCACTTTTTTTGTTCCTTTTCTAAATGACAATAACCCTAACAAACAAAACTGATACCATTCTGACAAGCTTTTAAAATGTGTCCCTACTAGAGTCTTCTAAGTTAAACGAGGAAGCTAACAGTGTGGAGCCAACATAGAGAAGCCAGAATTTGCATTCGACTTCCATTCAACTATCATATGTTGGAAATTTGTGCATTTAATTGGGATGTACTATCTTTCGGAAGCTGTTTATCTGAGATTATTAATGGCGCTGATAAGGTTGAGGACTTTTTTCTTCCTAATGCACATGCTTTGTAGAATGTTACTTGCCAGAAGAAAACTCATCAAAATAAAGATAGCCTAAATTCAGTAAAGCTGCGCATATTTGGTGACCTTTTCTTAAATAGTGACAGTAAGGCATTTGACTTTCTATTGCCTCCCTTGTAAGCTGTTTCTTATGCCCTATTGTGAGCAAATAGCAAGGTGTTACTTTTTCGATGATTTTTAAAGATGTGAACATCACATTTCTCCAAAATAACTACATGAAATAAGAATCAATTCCTACAAAAAATGAATTCTTTATCAACATGTCATATGAAGGAATTTGTGTCTCCAGATCATTGCAATCTAATTGAATGAGAAATTGGAGTAATTTTGATCATCAAACAGCTCGTGAAATAGGTTCTTACAAATCAAAATGTTCCATTGAACATAGTTTTTTTTTATTATTATTGTATTTAAGTATTCTTCTTATGTAGATTGAATCATTAGAAATGGAGAAGACTTCACTTTATGAACTTCGACAATATTGTTACTTTGGCAACTAAATAGAATTCTTTCTTTTGGGAGAACTATGAAGATGCATGTTTTTTTTTATGCAGTTCTATTTGAAGTAGTAGGTGCATTGTGTAATGAATATCTTCATTTATTTATGAGTTTATGCTTGGACTCTGGTTCATACCATAAGTACTAGGCAAACTGCTTAATTAATTGAAGTCTCTAACATATTAGTGATAGTCCTTTTCAATCAAATCCCTTTTTATTTTATATGTTTTGCTTGTTTTTAAGGAACTAATTTATTCTAACATGTTCAAGGAATATAGATCTAATAACTGAATTAAGAATTCCTTTTTTAAAGTTCGAAATCTATTTTAATTATTTGAAAGTTGAATATTATTGTTTGTGATAGCTTATTACAACAAATGTCATGATGTCAGATCTATGTGATTTATCCTAAGTCTAATTTGCCTTGTAGATCTTCGATAAACTTAACACACATAGCATTGATAATGATACTTTATCTTGTACTTATTACATAAATATTAAAAATTATTATGTGCAAATGTAAAATTGATTACAGAAGCTATACATATAAATAAGAACAATGACATAAAACTACAAAATATGATCTTAAACTATCAAACAATTAACATTAAATAAATCAACAAGGAAGATGTTTACTAAAACATGTTAAACCATTTTAAGCATCTACTACACTAGGAAAGAAGAGAAAGCAAGGCAAAACTTGGTAAAGGCATCATACATCTTTAACTTACTCCAATTGTTACAATGGAGTAAGTTAAATTTACGTTTTTAAATAATATTGCAATTTCTCTTTCAACTTTAAAATAGTGCATTACCAACTTGCAATACAACTTAAATACATTTCAAGAGAACAGTGTGTTGCATAATGTTGATAGTTTAGCTTGACTTCCTTTTCATTTGGATTGTTTACTTTGTTCTAGAGTTTATTTTCTTATAAGAGAATAATGTTTTGGTGACGTTAATTGCGACATTTCAATCAATTTTTTTCAATTAAAAATTTTAAATAAAATTTTCTTAGCTGTATGATGTGTAAAATAATTGAACTAAATTAATATTTTTTGAATAGTGTACAATGTGTTATTATTAACTCCATTGTATTTTGTGGTTCTCTTTTAGCTACAACGAGAAGTTTGGAATGCTCAAGAAGTTGTAAGAGCAATCTATCATGAACTGGACTTTTATCCTCTCTCTAAGAATTTTTAGTTGCATTGTCTACTTTACTTTTGCTACGAAATTGATCTTTCCTTTTTATTATTTCTTTTTTACATCAGAACATTGAAATCTTAATTCAGGAAAAACTTTTATGCTAGCTATTCTGTTATGCTTGGCTTTTAGAACCTCTTCTGGGGTTCTCTTCAAAGTGAAAAAAGGAAAGAAATAATAATTAGTTTGTCATATTTTTAGGAGTTAGTTAATGACTCAACTCAGAAGCTTTTTGTTGAAGTTGGAGAATTTGTTTTATACATTGGCCTTTTAAAAGATTCATTTGAAAATCTTTTAGCCATTCCCAAAGGCTTCATGTAGCTTTTCTCCTACTTTTCTAAAATAATACTGGTAATTCTTGCATCTTTTGTGCTTATTTGTAAACTATGTACTAGATATGACATATATTGTTGTTCACTTTGGTGCTTTATCTAATTTTTTCACACTTGAAATGATGTATTTTGGCATGTCTTTTCATGCAACCGTTTGATTTTGTTGAATCAAGGCCATCATTGGAATTATTTTCCTATTCATGGTTGTTTTCAAAAAATTAATATGTTAAAAGTGAAGTACCTTGCTGGGCAACCTTTGAAGAGAAGTTCATTAGTAGATATGGAAGCTAGTGAATATATTGTTTTACTCAAAAACTATGTCATGTTATCATCCTTAACATGGTATTTTTTTTATAATCTATTTTTGGGATGTGCCTTTGCAAGGAAATATTTACAACATGGTTGCATTAATCAAATTGTATTTCGACTTGAGTTACATTTTCCTTGTTATCCCTTTAGCTAGTAAGTGTGATTTCATAAATCATCAAGATACTTCACAAATATGAGTATGGGTTGCTTGTATAGTAATAGAGATGAGAGTCCTCCTTTTACATCAATTCTTGCACCTTATTTGAAAGGGAAAGGCTTCTTATATTAGCTTGTACTTCTCCCTCCAACTTGTAGAATGAAGTTTTTTTTCTTTTTTGCTTAGGAAGATTGGAGACTTGTCTAATTGTTTTGATTAACATCAATCTAATGTCAATGGTTACCATTTTCTTTAATGTAAATTAAAGCAATATAAACTTATTCCTCCAACAATTTCTATTGAATCACATGCAAAGATTTAATGACCATTCTAGTCCAATTCTTTACAATGATAGCACATACAATAGCTAAATTAATCTTCTTGATCCATCCACAACCCATGCTCATTATTGATTTTTGTCATTATATGGGGAAATTCATAGGATTTTCCTTGAATAAGTCAAGTGTAATCATGCAAGAGAGGTGGGTGTGGGAGAGATAAATAGATAAAGAGAGATAGAGAGAGTAGAACAAAGATTGTTAGTTGAAGGTTATGCTTCCTTACTTTTATTGCTTGGCTTTAAAGCACAAGCATATGAAAATCACTAATGATTCCATAGAATGCTACCCAGTATATTTTATAGTACAACTGTTATTAGTTGTATATGGAAAACTTCAAATTAGAATGGTGCTTAATTTATTTAAAAATCTTATCGGATGCTTGGATTGCATAATTAATCGGATGCTTCTACTTTTTTTTAAAAATAGTGTTACTCATTCTTATTTGGTTATTGCCATAATGATTATTTTGGAAAACATCTTATAAAATTTCTTAAGTCAGCTTTTTTCTAGATCGGCACTTGGATTGTAGAAATACCTCAAGACCTTGTCTTCAAATCTTTGCTAGATTTCCTAAAGGCTTTCTCTTGGAGTTTTTGTATCACCTTTATTTTTGTTTTGTAGTTTTGCTTCTCATTCCAAGTTACTCAACTTCTTTGCTCTTCTTGTGAAATCTCCAACCTTAGAGAGAAATTTTTGAGGAAATCTTTGAGAACCATTGGTGGAACTTTATGCTTGTTACTTCATGTGTCTTAAACTTTCAAGCTCATCATCTCAAGGGGCTCTACACCTGAGGTCACTATCTCAAGTTTTGGGCAATACTCTTTGGGTGCTATACTCTCTCAAGTTTTCTTCGTATCCCTTCCTCATGGGTTAATAACCCTTGTGGCTTGTAGAACTTTTCTTTAAGGTCATTTAAACATATGACAAATGTTGTTGGGACATGTCAAGATTGTCTTCTTTACTTTTGTTTTAGTTATCTTGATCATTTCTCCTATTTGTAAAGGATTTAAGTCTATTTGAATATTATTTTTCAAATGGATTTGTTGGGGAGTCTTTTGGTTATTTTTAAATAGACAATATGAGATAATGAAACTCATATTTTTCTTGTTCCAAATTATTCTTAATTATTTCCCTATGGCATTTGTGCATTTTAGATGATGTAAAATGGGACTTATGTCCCTTATCTAGGGGTGGTTCAGTAATTCTAAAAAATCATGTACTTTGATAGCAGAATTTTCATTCCAATGATAAGGTCGTGCATAGAAGATAATACCTCATGAAATTCCTTATCAATTATGAAATGCTTAAGTAATTTTAAGTCTTTAGATTTATTAGTATTGATTTCTCTTTATGGAAATAGGTTTAACCATTAAAAATGATCATTTATTTTCTTTAGGAGTTGAAATAATATATATGAAATTGACTTTAACTTTCTTGGCCACTTAGATAATATTTTATTATATAAAATCATGCTACATCTCCTAAAATTCTCTTGTTGATGGTATATATCATCTCTTTTTGTGCTATGACAAGAGCTTCAACCACATCTTGATAGCAATTTGCATTTTTTAAATATTCTTGATAATCTTTTATCCCTTTTATTTGTCTTTATTGGATAGGTTTATTAAGAAATCCAAGTTCAGTGGGTTCTATGGTAGACATACTAGACACACCTTAAATGGGCTCCAAACATAGATTTGTTGATGTGTTCATTTAGTGCATATCATGTCTCTTTTTGTACTTATGTTGGAAGAGTTTCAACTACACCTTGAAGTGGTTTAAACTATTCAAATATTATTGATAATCTTTTATACCTTCTGTTATATTAATACATTAACTCTATTGGTTGGGCTTATTTCAAAATCCAAGTTGAATGGGCTCTATCGTTGTATATTAGACACACAACCTTGAATGAGATCTAAATAATTGAACTGTGGATGGTTTGATTTAATGAAAATTGGGCACACAATAGGTTGTGATCATATGTCTTTGAGTGGTGGGAGTTATATCCTTTCATTGGATTCATATTAACTATTTTAATGACCTTATTCTACATATCAATTTGCTTATAAAATGAGTATTTCAATTCCACAGTGTTGGTAACTCAGGATGTTCCATACCTTCATTAAGAAAAATGTGTTACTTTTAACCCTTGATATCCTATTTGCACTCTATCATCTTAGAATGGTTTTATTAATCATAACAAGAAATTGTGAAATCGTCTTATCATCGATAAGCTTCCAAGAAAATCCATCAATATGTCATTCTAGGGTTGATTAGGTATTGGTTGTGGTATGTATAGACTTAACTTTAGATCGGTTGGTTTTGTAATGCATTAGAATATACTCTCTTGAATGAACTTCTCTATGTCAGATTTCATACTTGGCTAATATATTATCTTTGTAGGTTTATAATATTCTAGTCAAAAATGTCTTTGTCCAATGTATTTTTATGAAATACTATGATTAAATATGATTTTATATGTTATATGAGATTAATTGTTTAGTTTTAAGCAGGCAATTTGGTTGGTGACAAGTGTGTGACATTTTTATGTCAATAATAAATGACAGATTTTAAAAATAAGGATTTGGAAAGGTCTCAATAAGACAAATCCAAGGCTATCATTTTATTGGAATTGGAGGTCTTTTGGGGGTTGAGGACTAAACTCAATATATGAACTTTTTATTGAAATAACAATGTAATGCTAAATGAAAAATAGTTTCTTTTAAATTATATGGTAAGAGACCTATTCTCCTCTAGTTTATGTAGTTTTGCAAACTTATTGAATAAAGTGTGGTGTTGTGGTACAATTGGGTGCGAAAGGAAAAACAAAGTAATAGCTTAAAGAGAAACAATGAGGGAGAGATCGACAAGAAATTAGGGAAAGGTGGAGATTGTGATGAGAATTTAGAAAGGAGAGTTTATGAGGAGTTCAAAGAGGGGCTTGCCATGATGAAGAAAGCTTTTGTGCGTGTGTCGTTCAAAATTCTTTCTGATATTTTTTATTTGGGACTATTTATTTTTGTACCACTCCATCTAGTAACTTTTAGGATTTATTCATTGCTTGGTAATTCCAACTCTAAGGCATTGTTTAATGATCACTTTCTACTTTCTTCAATACTAAGTATTACATCGGCATTAATTTTTTGTCATAAGCTTGCAAATTGACCTTGGTCTCAACTTTTAAGAGTATTTGTTGTTCTTTAATTTTTGAGGGCATAGATTGACATAGATCAACTTCTTTGATATTCTCCATTAGGCTTAAACAGCCTTAAGCTTCCCCTTTTTGAATTGGTTGCATTCAACTTTGGTGGTGATGTACTTTTTGGGTTCTGTATTATGGTGCTTTTATCATGATAAGTTATTGCTTCATAACTATCTATGCAAAGCCTTGAATGATTTGTATTAGCTATGCTGCCAATCGTTCCAAAGATTGGTTGGAATCTCCACCATGTATAATTGTTTGTCCGTTTCATTTTATGAACTTTTCATCTTTGCCATATATGTCCATGGTCATGCTTCAATACCAAATGTTTCATCCACAGCTTGTGCCATTGTCAAATGTAGTTAAAAAATAAATAGAATCAATCGAGTGCCCTGATCAATATTGCACCATCTCAGTTTACTTAAAAGGATTTTGTTAAATACTGAAATGCCTTTTGTTCAAAGGAAGCCAAAGACAGCTCAACCACGAAAGAAGATAGAATTTGAAGGGTCAGTTTCCTATATGATTGATTGTTAGTCAACCCCAAATCAACTACAATATAACATAGTACCATTTGTGTATGTGTCTTTTTCCTTGCCCTCGACAAAAGCTTGAGTTGGGGAAAAATTGCATGTAATTGAAGCCTACTTGCCCTACTTTGACATCCTTAATTGACTTCTTTTAGATTAGTCTCTTTCATATTTTTTTAGCTTAAGCTCTACTAATAGGTTGGATGGAAATGACTTGGTTTTAAGAAACTTGTCTTTTGTATGTTCAAATGATTTATCATCAAATTTGATGCCTCTTGATTGCTTGAGGAGAGCTTTACCAATGAGCCCCACTTCCTCTACATAATACATAATTTTATTATATCTTATTGTTCTCATTATTTTTAATTGTTGTATCTCATTGCAATTCATATCTTACTTTTTTGACGTGCAAATTATCACCACATCTATATCCAATTATTACTCTCTTCATATGGGCTATATGAAAAACATTACAGTTGTCAAAGAAAAAAACTTACATGTTGATCATTACAGTTGTCAAAGAAAAAAACTTAAATGTTGATCATTACATTTGTATTATCCTTAAATAAAAAAACTGATTTATATCAGTTGGAATACCTACTCAATTCTCCCCCTGTTAGATAATAATCTGGTTCCCATAAACTACTTAATTTTACATTCTAATATGTTATGCTTTTAGAGTCTTAAGACCATTCCCATGGAGTGTATGGCACAATAAAGTCTGTCATTTCAAGCGATGACTGTGTAGATAGATTTATGATCAAGAAAATTTAGGAATTCATGTTTGAGAAGGTATGATATAATGATCTTGATTTTTATTTCTCCAGTGAAAATACACCAAAATTTCTCATCTAAACAAATCACTCAAATGTAGAATCTATTGGGTAACAAACTATGTCAACATCAGAAAAAAATTCATGAGCTCAAGTGTTGCTTTGAAAACAGGGTGTAGATTACTACGATTAGCTAAATCAAGTCTTTCCCTTTTGATTTTTTTAGGATGATGTTTCCATTCTATTTTTTATCCAAGCAGTTGTTTTCGAAAAAAGGCCTTCAAGATGATATGGAGAAGGAAGAATTCCTTTCTCAAATTTACTCCCTTCAAAAAGAAGTGTCATGTTTATCATCTTCTTCACTTTCTAGAGAGAAAGAATCTTTGAGAAAGGAACTTGATAAGACAAAATCAAAATTTAAGGATATCGAAAGCAAACGAAATAATAAAATCCATGACAAAGTAACGCTTGAGGTAATTATTATTATCACAGATGTGTTAATTTGAGTTTTTTTATTGTCTTCTTTAAAGGTGAAAATTTCCTTTTTTTAGAGTGAGAAAGCTCAGATTGAACGAGAAGTTAAGAGCTTGCAAGGTCAACGAACTTCACTAGAACGCAATATGTTGAAGCATGAGTCAAATACTGTATTCCAAAAAAAATTGCAAGTAAATATCAGATATGGAAGTCTTCTTGTGTTCTGTTTATACTAGGCCCTAAGCAATTACTAGTTAATTTATTAGCTAGTTAGTAACTAGCAACAATGAAAGATGTCATATTGTAAACATATGAGATGCAACTAGAAGAACAAAGGTTTGTTTCTTAATGTTTTAGTATGCTTCACCAAATCATGAACTTTATGGAGCTAGGCCTAAGCATATGGACAAGGTTTTTGAACTCCAAAGCTTATTTTCTCTATGATCTTTGTCTGTTTAATTTATTCATTCAGTTGATATTCAATTCCTTTTGTTAAGTGAATATATTTGATTTGGTTCGGTACGTCATTTTTGTGGCATGTATTGTTTTAGGATGAGTATCAAAAATGTGTATTTAGTGCTTTTGTAATGGAGGTTGATATTGCTTCGATGAAAGAGGCTTTGGAAATTACAATTGGAGAAAAGGAAGAAGCGGTTGTATAAAATGAAATTATAGAAATTTGAATTGGATGTTATGTCCAACAAATTGAATACTACAGTAGTTGATGCAGAACTACTGAGGAAGGAGCTTGTTAGAATGGTATATATCCTTATAATTGTAGAATAATTAGTTTTTGAACTAGTGTTAATTTCTTATCAATGCTTCTAAGATTCTCTACCATTGTACTTGAACCATCTATTTGTTTTCATATCCTATTTTAGAACTTGAAGCTATTTTATCTTACAGGAATGAAGTTCATCCGATTCAAATGCTGCTTGTAGAAGTTTAGAAGATTCTCTTAGCTATCTATCAAGACAAAAGGAGGACATTGCCTTGGTACTATAATTATTCAAATAATGCATATGGCATTAAAACTGTTCTTTCTTTCACTACATTTTTGTGTAATTCATATACTTATTCGTTGGTTAGATCAGTAACTTAACAAAGCTCTTTTAGAACTGGAGGTCATAAAATATGCTACAGACTCTAAAGAGAAAACTCTAACTGAGAAACACAAGATCACAAAGGACGAAATTGTTCGTCTTACAAATAATCTATCCCATGAATTTGTGAATCAGAGTGAAACTGTGGTTTAAAATTTTGCAAGTGAATATAACTTGAAAAATCTTTGAAAGTGAACCCATGATATGTAGCCTAGATAATTTCAATGAAATTTTGTAGGATTTTAAATTGGCATAAGAAAATGTTGTACACTGATTTTACTAAAAGTATGTCTGCTATATTTAGTGTAGTGAAAGCATCTTTTTTTTGCAAATTATTTATTTTTTATTAACATTTTCTATTATTTTTTAAGTTTTTCATCAAACTGGCTAGGGTTGACGTTAATCACTACCTTGATTTTTATGGTCAAGATTTTGTATTAGGATATTGATGATCCCCTCAAAAGTTTATAATTCTTTAAGGTTAATTTTTGGCAATATTCCTGCACAATCTGAGTATGTTATATATTGAATATGTACTATTAACACTAGAATGTGGTTAAGAGCACGTGCTTAAGCAAGTCTAGTGGAAGTACATGTAGGATGGTTCAGGTTATTTGGAGGCGAACAGAGAGATAGAAAACAAGGGACGAAGAAAGAAAGAAATTGATATGAGTGAGACCAAAACTTGTTCATGCAAAAAGCTCGTGAATGAAGAAAAACTAGTTTCTCTAACAAGTCAATCAAAAGGTGGAAACTTAGCCTAAAGTAGTACAAATTCAAGCATATGATCTTGATTTATCTAGTGCATAAGGTTGGAAATGGAAAAAGAAGAATTTATGCAATTTTGGTGCCAGTTACATGAGGAATTTCAAAACCAAATAATTTTATTGAGGTAAGGATCTTCATGGAGGCATGCTACTTGCTTCAAAATTCACTTAAAACTTCATTGAGATTGTCATACCATTGCATGTACTAACAAAAGTGAAATTGAAGTTTGAGAGAAAAAATCATACTCTTCCTCCTGTTAAAGAATGAATTATGGGCTCGTGTTTGATTTTTCCTAGTTTATGACTTTCTTTTAAGATTGCAATAGATTTGTCACACCATGCAATTAGCATCATGTTCATGGTTTGAGTACATCTTCTAGCATATCATTTCATGCTGCTACAAGAAGCTCAAGAAAACTCGTGGTTGTATAACAAGGAGAATTTAGCATTACATCAAGCCATGAAACATTTGTTGCTGTCTTTGTAGGGAATGAAACATTGCACATTTTGATAAACAACCACTCCAATACTTATAGAACTTAGCAAGTTTCAAAAGGCATGACACATTAAGCCCCTGTCCAATCCACAAAAATTGAACGTTGTCATCACATATTGGAAATGAGCTTGCAATGAGTTGGTTCGCTTTCTTTTGAAACATGCAGTAAGCAACTTTTGTTTAAGTTTTGTGAAGTGGGTCTAACAAAAGATGCACAAGGAGTATGTGTTGAGAGATAACGAGGATATTGACTTTAATAGGGATTGATAAAATGCAAAAACAATGCAAGCTATCTAATTTTCACTTATATGAAGGCCTTCTCTATTAAGGGATACAACTTTGCATGCCTTGTAATGGGGATTACTTGAGATTGGTTTGAGAGACTCATACTTCAATGGTGGTTGGTTGCTTTTGAATGAAAAAAATACTATCCTGATTCGACAAATTGAACTTGTATTGTTCCGTTAAGAAATTGGACTTTGAGAAATTTGTGCAATGATATGTTGTTTTCAGTATCATAAATAGGACCATCTCATAACTCTTATGCGGGTACCATTCATGATTTTTTAAAGTATAGGATGGAAGTCTCTTCTATGTCTACTTTTCTTTCAACATGTTAGGCCATGTTTCTACCGGTTGAAGACTATTCAATATGTAATCTGTTATTTAGTCCTTAAAGCTCATTCAATGCAAAGTTCATTAAAAAGTATTGAGGGATTTGTGCAACATAGTGCACAATAGTTTCAATAAGATTTGAAGGATACACTTAAAAGTTGATGGAAAAGCCACAAAACAATAATAGGCAAAGGTATAATAAGCATTGGGTGGAATATGATTTCAAGGTTAGACACATTTTATGGCTTCATATCAATTAGAACATTTAAAAGGTTAGGGAAGGAACCTCAAAGGCAATGTGGAATGACACATTTTGCCTTTAAGAAAGTTAAAGACAATGTTTGCTTGCATATTCTTTCTCCATATATGGACATCAATTTAGAGGTTTGCTTTTGGAGATCAAATAGTTGTGGTCAAACCTTCCAATGTCACATTTTAATGCAGTCTAGTGGTGCAACCCCTTAACATTGTGTTGGAGTGTAGTGCAATCCTGTTTTAGAAATTTCATTTCATGACAGGAACTAGTTGTCGAGATGAATGAATTATGAAATGATGTGACTAGTCGAAGAGCTTGAGGGATGTCACAAATGTAGCCTAAGAAGATGTTTTATTGCGACGATAGGATTTGGAGTCAAGAATCATGTTTTTTTCTCATTTATTCATTAATGAGATACAAAATAATTTATTGTTGATTATTCTTTCTAGTCTTAATTTAAAAAGAAAGCTTTCTAAATAATAGTATCAAAATTTTTTTATAATTTGGTAGTATCTTATCTAAAATTTTCTCTGTAATCATAAATTTTAGTGTCAAATTTAATAAAGAGTTATAGCTTTTATTGTAACTAAAAATAGTAATTAAGCTTAGAATAATGTAGATGTCTATACACCTTTTGGGATAAATCTTCTTTTGGTTAGTATGGAATAAGCCAAAGAATAATAATATCTCAACATGTATGTTATGTTGTAATATTATGGTATGAAATTGATACCACCTATAGTACTATGAATTTCAAGGAAAAACCAAGGTAAAGCTGATGAGCCAGTAACATCCTTGATAGAAAAATGTGAGTGATCATTAGATGATATTTTAGATAGGGCATTATTAGATAAGGAGTTACTCCAAGTATATTTCTTGGCTGATAAGTTTATGAATATTCTTACATTTAGAAGATTAAAAATGTATCAAAGCTATATATAAAGAAACATAGTTTTATGATGTAAATATGTCTTTTAAAGATTAAAATTTGTTTAACTAATATATGAGAATCAAAAAGGGAAACTACCTTTATAAAATATGATTGTCTCTTAATATTGTGGTGCTGGAAAAATACTTTTTATAATACAATGTGGTACGAGTTGAATTTAAGTAAAACTTGGTGGGCCTGTGAAACAAAGGGTTAAAAATGATAATGAATGATCATTGAGTGGTGTCTAAATGGTTGAATCTCTAAGCAAAACATGATTCTTACCGTCTTTTAGGTTCAACTAGACAATAGTTCATTTTCTCACATAAAAATGAAGAGAAAATTTCCGAATTACGTATATAACACCAAGGCTTTAAGATATTGAGATACTTTGTATGATAAAATATTATTTTATTGATATGAAACTGCGAAAGAGAAATAATTTCTTGAAGTATTAAGGTTAGGTTACCACAACAAAATGGTCTTTGTTGGTTCACAATTTTAATTCATATTTATTGTTGTCGACCTGTAATCGATATTCATGGAGCCAGTTATCGTTATGGCTATGCTCATACATTATTCCATGTTAACAATGCCACCAGTGTGCACCAGTTAACTTTATAAGTGATGTTCTAAGGGTTATTGAAGTCAAAAAGCTTAAGAAAAGTACTGAAAAGAATCAGTCCTAACCAACTATGAACCGAGAACTTTCTCTTTCCTTGCAACTCCCTTTCTCTAGGAAGTGTAGCATTACCCTTCCTTTACTAAAGGTGGAATTCTACGAATAAAATATCACCAACACTTGAAGCCCATGAAGCCTCCATTGCATGAGCGGTGTTACTATTTTACTTTGAGTAAAATGTCAAAAAAATCCATAAAACTGTTTTGTTCTTCTCTTCAATTAGCTGATACAAATCTAGTATGAAGAAGTTGGAGTATAGATGGATTAAGTACTTCACTTAAAAGTCATTTTAAATTAAGAAAAGAGTCATCACAAAATTTTCATGAGTGGAAATACTTGTCCAAGATATCATACCCACCAATAATAGGATTCTTATGCATATAATTTTATGTATAAGGCTTGACCCTATATATAGTTGGTTTTGTTACCCATATCAAAAACATTGGAAAAGGATTGAATAGGCTCTTATTTATATGAAGGAATGCCATAGTACTCTGATGTTACATAGATTGTATCTTAAAATGAGATAATGAAATTTAGAGGAGTACCTTAGCATACATATACTTGTTCTATAGTAGTACTTAGCCAATGGCCTCAACTTTAGAATATGTGACTCTCTCCACAGTGAAATTCGAAACCTCATCTTCTCAAAGGCATGTAAAGAGACTGCATGATTTAAAAAATCTTCTAAGAGAAAAGGAAAAGTAAGATTTTTATTATATTCAATGATTACACAAATGCAACTTGTCAAGTAAAGGACTTTGCTCATGCAATTGAAGTTTCTTGACATCAAGCTATAGATTGATGGGGTATTATCAAAATTCTTAGTATAGATATTTAAATAGACATGCTAACAAAGTTAGCATTATTAACAAGCTGAAAAAATGCATTACTCTTTCGAGTTTTCAAGAAAAATGATGAGAAGGAAAGATGAACAAAAAGAGTTATAAATTTGAAGAGATTACCTATGTAGATGTCCAAGACTCAATTATCCCCCTAAAAGATTATTAAGATGTTGAGTTTTATTAAGTCCACTATAGATGCGTATGAAGTTGAGAAGATCATATGTATAAAGTTGTATATGAACCTATATGATTTCAAAATCATATGTCAAAGAAATGTGAACTATACAAAACGGAAAATAGATACTTAAGAGTTGAATCATATTTTTCTCACAATTTGACAATAAGCAATGAAGGGTAATTTATTTAGACATGCAGACCAAGCATCTATTGTCCTTATTTTTTATATGTTAGTGGATGGTGGTGCATGGCTTAGAGGCCTATAAAAGGTCAAATAAGCTATTAGAATTTTGGTGAAATCTAATGGAATATTTTAAGAGCATTTCAATATATATTCTACTTTATAAGATACCATGATATTGAGGATGTGAGTCACTTGTTGGGAGGGAAACCTTAGAGCAGAAGTGATAAAAGTGATGTTTCTTTTTATAACTATCTATTTGAGTTCTAATGAAGATGTTTATAAGAATGAAAATGAGTTTTTCTCTTTTTTGATTTGGTATTTTCAAATGAAATTGTCTTTTTTACTATTCATATATGTTTTTCATTATTGAAATTTGTAAAGTTGGTTGTTATCACTTCAGTAGGGTGAGACAAATGATGGATCAGTTAATCATCGATTTAAGGAGTTAGTTATTATTTATAAATTTTCATCAGGAGTTTTAAAGAAGTGTTGCTTTGACGAAGCTCCTTTTTTTTAGTAACCCAGAATACTACTTTACACAAGCTCATTAATTGATTCTTTACTCTCTATCTCTCCTATTTTCCTGTCTCCCCCTTCTCTCTCACTTTAAACCACTCCTTCCTCTTTCCCAATTTATTTTTCAATCTAGTTGTTTAGTAAGTCTTTATGAACAAAGCTAATTACAAATGTCGATTGAAAACCCTTACCGTCCCTTCCACCGCAACCCATCGAAAAGGAATATTTAGTAAATAGTTAAATAGTTGGTGCTTTGTTCATGTCAATCTTAAATGCAACTTATTTCTTGTTCTTCATTTCTGAGAAATTGCTCAGGATACATTGCCCCAACCTTAGAAAAAGGGGGGTTGGTTTCAAATGCAAAAGTAATTTTTTCAGTTTCTAATTTAACATTGCATCTGAAATGAATGTTCCCTCTTTTTTGGAGACTACTTTAGATTTAATACAAGTACGAATCATGTATCCTTTAGTTGTGCTTTTATCATTCTGATATGAGATTTTCTCAATTTTTTCATATTTGACTTACCATGAATAACTGATTCCTCAACTATTATTAGTGTGGTTGCATGCTCTTGTAAGAAGCTTTAGCAAGCAATAAAGAGATCAACGACTTTCGAGCAAAGCTTATCTCAACGCAGGCAAAACTGGATTGCTATCGTGGGAGGTTGAAAGTTACTGTAGATGAGATGTAGTTCATGGACAAAATATAAGGGAGGTTCCACTTTATTTAAAAACCAACTTCGCACTTATGCACAACATATTCTTGACTTGACATAAAAACTTGCAAAGAAAGATTTAGCCCTTTTCTCAAATAGGTACTTTTTCTGGCTTGCTTCTTTGCCCATCTCTAGCTCCACAAATGGTTAACCAACTCTGAATTTAACAATATTTGAAAAAAATTTCATCAGCAGGTCCATTAAAAATTATTCATGAAATATATTATAGAAAAGAAAATTATTTTTGTATGATTTTTATTTGTAAATAATTATTTAAAAAGTGGGAAGATTTTTTTTTATTAATCTATCATGCAAAGTGTATTAATTTATTTATTGTAAGACTTTCCCTAAAACAAAAATTGAATTAAATGGTTAATGTTAAAAAAGACTTTTCTCACTATGGTGTTGGGTGGGTGCCATGTGGCACGCTTCAATTTGCTTTTTTAACTTTAGATTGTATTTGTAAAATATTTCTTATTTTATTTTTAATAGTCTTTTACAAAAAAAACATTGAAATTTTAAAAATAATTTTTACAAAATTTATTCCCTCCTATTAAAGTCATTTTCAAAACCTATTTGTTAAACCCTTTTTCAAAATTTGTAAGTCATAAGCTAATAGAGCACTAACATAATATGGAAATTCATTTTTCTAGATCATGCCTATTTAAATTCATTTGTTTTGAGGAATATCTTATATTATTATAATTTTTATTGATGCGTTTACATTAAAATATTTATCTTTATCAAGTGAGAGATTATTGAATTCATTAGCCCAAATGATGATATGTGATTTTGTTAATGATAGATAATTTAAATTTCTTATATTGATAATCTAATTGCCTACTTATTGAATGATTTTTAAGTTGAAAATTGATTGATCAAAATGACCTTTTTCATTTAAAGAAGACAATCTAAGCTTTGGCATAAGTTTTCTTTTTTCTCTCCCTAACAAAGTTCTATTATTGCATAAAATCCAAGTTGAATTCAAATAAAAATAACTCTTGAATCCATACTTTACCTCAACTAATTGTTGCTCCCTACTTGGCTAGCTGTAAACTGCTTCTCACAACTCTACTACTTTTTCTTTTCATTCCTTACTCCCCTTTTAGCTACACCAAAGCTTTCCAATATCCATCTTGATTCTTTTTCTTCTTTTCCCTACTAAGCTTCTCCAAGTTAAACATTCTCATTTCCATCATCTTCTCACTCAAGTCACTTTTCCTCATCTCTACTTAAGCTTCCTCTCTTTGCATTATTTATTCTCTCTTCCATAACTTGCTTAGTACAATCAAATATCACCTTTAATCCATCTATGTTGAACTATGAGGAATTAATTTATGAAATTAGAAAATAATTACTCCAAAATTTTAAATATATGTATATATATCTTAAAATTCATTACTAATTATTTAAACTTTTAAAATTTATTAACTCATTGTCTTTTATTTCTTTTGAGAAGCTCTTTTCAATCATTTGTCTTAATGAACTTTTTCAATTCATTTAATATCATGACATACTTTTCAATATTATATTAATTTAATAATATTTTAAAATATAAATATCATATTTAAAATAGATGACTTTATTAAATCCAAACATATATTAATAAAACTTTATTGACTTAATTTATCTTTTATAGTATAATATATATATATATATATATATATATAGATATATATATATATATATATATATAAATTTTGAAGTGTTGTAGTCTTACCCTCCAAAAACTTGTCTTGAAATTTAGATAAGTTTTGGCTATTAGTCGATCAGTATGCTTCCATTTCCCAAGTAGCTTTTCTTTCCACTTGATATTTTTATAAAATATTTATCATTAGATGTTCACTTAGTAGCTTTCCCATTTAGTTTAAGATGTTCACTTATATTTCTAAATAAGTTTGATTAAATTTTGATATCCAGACCGATATATTTAACAACATAACAAGGATCTAGAATGCATCTTCATAAAAAGAAAGATGAAATACATTATGAATTCCAAATATATAAACAATCAAAATAATCAAATATATCACTTGTCCAACTCCCTTTATTACTTTGGGGGACAAATAAATTTAGATTTTAACTCATTTAATTTTTTAATTCTTATAATACCTTTCATTTAACAAATTTTAATTAATACATAAACTCTTTCTTGAAATTTTTTTAATCAATGCTTTGCAACAAAGTACTTTTTCTTCTTATCTTGAGCTATCTTTAATTGATCTTGAATAATCCTTATCCTTTTGTGGCTTTCTCAGTAATCTAAGGACCCAATAAAACTCTTTCTTTTCTTTTATTCTAAGATAGAGTTAACAAATACTTCATTTCATATATAGCCTCATATGATGCAATTCCAAAATTATATTGATAATTATTATTTTTAAAAAAATATTAATGATAAATGACTTTCTTAACCTCCTCCAAGATCTGATAAAAAAATTCATAATTAAATCTTTTAGAATCTTAATGATTCTCTTCATTTATTTATTTGTTTATGGATGAATGACTACTAAATTTTAAATGTGCTTCAAATTCTTGATCCATTATCTTTCAAACATGCAAAGTAAATTTAGATTTCATATCTAATATAATAGTTTTTGTGAACCATGTACTTTAACAATTTGGTTCATTATCGATAAGAGCCAACATTTATGTTAAATTAGTTTTCTTAATAATAAGAAAATAAATATATTTTATTAATCTATCTACAATCACTTATATTGAATCAAGACCTATTGGTGATTGAGATAGCTCTATCATAATATCTATAATCACTTCTTCTCATTTCTATTCATAAATTGTTGAAGGTTACAATATTTCTCTTAGTTTTGCTATTCATCTTTTATTCATTGATAGATTAAACTTCTTAAACCACTTTGACACATTTTTTTATTTCAAGCCACCTATGACATGCTCATATGTCAGCCACCTACCACATGCACAATTGGTCAATGAGTGTGTATATGGGATTTCACGGGCAGAAGCTAAATCCACTTGCACGTAGCAGTTCGTTTTCGCATACATGGTTTCACTGTAATGTCGAATTTGTAGAATTTTTTTGTTTGGTAAAAAATTACATGTTTCGTTAAAATATTATATACTTTGTAATAAGATATTATATCCAACATCTATATAAATGTATAAGAGTGTTACCTAAAATCTTTTAAGATTCTTTAAATTTCAAAACATTGTGAATTTAAAACTCCTTTAAAGAAACTTCTTAAGAAATTAATCTCTTAATTACAAAAACCCTCATCTCCTTCATTTCTTCCTTAGTTGCCCACTCTTCTTACACTTTAATTTAATTGTTGCAATTCAAAAAGGGATTGTATACTATCAAAGGGTTTAACTGAAAATATCTTGCAAGCAGATCAATAATTTATAAAAAAATATTATACTTAATTTCACATAAATAATGTATTTATTTTTTATAAAAATATTATAAATGCCAAGTCTAAGTCATGAACAAATTAATTATTTTAACAATGCTTTAGTTGTTTGATTGTATACATAATCACTTTTTTCTTTTGCATCAACCAACAACATAGTTATTGTAAACATGTATCATTCAACACACGATACGCGTCTATACATTCTAGAAGATTCTTTTTGCAACTAAATTCAATACCTTTAAATATCTAAAAACTATTTTCATAAATCGTGTCTCATTTATCTTTGTTTCTTCTTTAAGACAATCTAGTGATGGAGAGGTTATATTTGATAATCTTTTCACAAATTGTCTATAATAACTTACATATAGAACAAATTTCTTTTTTTATATTGGTATGAGTTTTGGACAATTCATGATTATTAAAACAACATATTCAAAAATTCACACTTAAAGTATTTAGTATATAATTACTTCTCTCTCATAATTTGTAATACTATTAGTAAATATGTAATATGTTCTTTAAAAAATTTTAAATAAATCAAAATATCAACTATGAATACAATTATAAACTAATCTAAATATTATAAAATATTGTGTTCATCACATCAACGAGAGCTTATGATACATCTATTTTACTAAATAATATTTTTAAAATAAATAATATTCTTTTCTTGTTTAATAATAACTTCAAAAATGTCTCTATATTTTATTTTCAATTGGTGATAAACAAATCATTGACCAATCTTAAAAAATATCATTAATTCTTAGAGTTTATCAAATAGACTATCAATTTTTAATAAAAGATATTTATTCAATTGAAATATTTTAGCCAATTAACTTTATTTCTCATGTTATTTGAGTTAGTTAAATCATAATTTGCATGATAATCATAAATTTTTAAAATCCTTTAATGCATTGTGGTTTAAAAAATATGATAAATTATTTTTAGTTTTAAAAATTATGTAATGATAATTTTGGTAAATACTTAATATATTTAAGATAACTCTATTAGATCAACTATTTAAGAATCTAAGACGAGCATCTGCCATTGATTGTAATAGTTAAGATTATAATTGAATCATTTTGTACTGATGATATTAATAGTATTATTTGGGATAATTATATCAAAAGTTTAGAATTTAACAAATTTGCATGATTGAGTAGGACAATGGATAGAATATCTTTTTGCTCAATTTATTTTCCAATTGAATGGTATGCTACCTTAGCTTTATTTGACATAGACCAACTTTAAATAAAAAAGGGAAAATAAGTTTTCAATTCTACAAAACAAAATATATGTGAATAAATAATATAACACAACTTATAACAAGATAACTAATACACAGTATACTTGACTTCAAAATAATCGATTTATCATTAACAAAAAAAAATATAGAGTCCACGGCAAAGTCAGTAAACCTAATCTCGTAATATTAGCTTGGAATTAAAAAAATCACGTGAATAATATAAAAATTATAGTTAGAAGTCTCCTGCATGAACTCTCGTAACATCTTGATTTTTTTTTCCAAAGGACATTGGTTCACATCTCGTACATTTATCTTATGTTAATTCTTTTAAATGATTAAGAAATTTATAAAAACATTTAAATTAAAGAAATAAAAAATTGTGAATGACAAAGTTTTGATATTTTTAAGATTATTTTTTTGAAAAACGTTTACATAAAACGTAAGAAAGATACCAACAATATTTGCAATCATAAAGTCAAATCATTTATTATAATAATGAATTTAGGACAGTGATTGGGAGTTCGAAAGATTGGTGGAAAAATGATGCAAGTAGAAAATAATTCATTTATTATTAATGGATATTCTTAAAATGGATTATAAAAATGGAGTTCATTCTTGTACGAGTTAAATTAGTAAATAATTAATAAAAAAATTTCATAATTTCTTTATTAATCTATCATGTAAAATTTAAAAGATAGTATTTAAGTTTTTTATTAAAAGAATGTATTTAAATGGTAGAGAATATAAAAAAACATATTATAATATGGTTATTTATATAAAGGGTGGGTCTTGTGTGTGTCCTTCAATTTTTTAAACTTTTTAAAGCTAAAAGTAATTGGTGTTTTAATAAAAAATTTCATTAAATTTTTATCCGTTCTCAAATAAAATTTATTATTCAAAATACTTTTATAAAACCATATATTCAAACATAAAAATCATATTTAAATATAGTATTGACCAATTATGATTTAATAGTAGTGAAATTACAAGGAAGCACAATTACAACAAAGATTGAAAAATATTCTTGAAATGGGTCCATGAACATGATAAGAATAACGAATTGATGATTATTGATGTCATTCTCCAAATAAAAAAATTGTTGCTCATCACCACCATCAATTAGCCTTCACACTTATTGAGTTGACAACTCATGTGACATGTTCTTTTCAATATTGGCACTCACTCTTAGTGATGAATGCTATTCTTATGCCAATAACCTCGAGACATGTGTCTCTAACAAGTTAGCAAATCATGGTATAATTAAAAAAAATAGTAAAATAAAAAAAGGAAAAAAATAAGAACATGTTAAATTTTTAGATGATTTAATTTCCTATTCTTAAATTTATATCTACCCTTTATACATTTTCCTTGGGCCTATGACTTCTCCTTTCTTTTATCGTAAGTGTTGGCAAAGAAGCCTTAAAATAGTTTTTTTCCAAAGAAAAAAAAATTGAAGCCTTCAATTCCCTTCACACAAGGTCCAAAAGTAAACACCTTCCACACAAGGTTAAAATTGGAAACCTTTTCTACAAATAATTCTTAAAATAGGCTCTCTCTTCTCACATAAGGCTCAAAGCAAACACCTCTAAAACCTTGTTGGAATAAGCAAAATTCAATAATAACAATAACAAAATTTTACATAAACTCTCTAAAATTAATCCAATGAAATATATATATACTTTAAAAAATGATGCCAATTGGGTATATAACTTCTGATTATAAGATAAAATTTTGTACTTAGTGAGTGCATTTATTCAATGTAATGGGATTTTTCATCTATTTATAGGATAATGTGGCTGTTTGTATTTCTTAAAATTATCAATTTTAGCTCACCAACCTATCAAGTCTTCTAAGATATTTTCATATTCATGCTTAATGCTAGAATCTTTGTTAGTAATGCTTCAATGAGAAATATAAATGGCCAATTAGCCAAGCTAGACTTTACCACCCATTAGATGATTTGAACATGTTCTATAATTTGTACATTTTTGATCTACCAAATTTAACAAACTATTTTTCAAATTGAACATTATACCATTTAATGATCACCAAAATTGTCCATCAAACATTTCTATAACATTTGGAAATTGCTCAATTTTGAGTTGCTAACAATGATATTATCCATCAAATAGTTTGATAATTTCTTAAAAGAACTCAATTATTAGCATATTTTTATTTTTTATTTATTAGATGGTCAAATTATTATCATATCATTATTCAACTAGTTATCTGATGTCTATTACATAGACTAATTGGAATTTTATAGAGGTTGATTTTGGCCACCCCATATGACCATTAATAAACTAAGCCATTAGATTATAAAATTTTTAACAAACTAGCCATCAGTCAATTATCAAATTTTACAATGATTTTTCAATAGAATATACAAATGATGGTTGAGTTTAAACTAAAAAATATTTCTTGATAGAATGTTTAATATTTATTAGAGAACGATTCAAATGTTTAATTCTTTATTAAAGAAAGATCTTTTAGCCAATTAATTTTATTTCTCATATTATTTATGCTAGCAAAATTTTTAAAATCATAAAAATGTAAAAGTTTAAAAATCAGTTAAGAAAATGTTGTTTTAAAAATATGATAGATCTTTTAGTTTTAAAAACTATGTAATAATAATTTTAATAAATATTTAATATTTTTAAGCTACTTTATCAAGTTAATCATTCACGAATCTAAAATAATCATTCCCATTGTTCATACGAAGATTTTTCTTATATTTTTCATCTAATTTGCACACTTGTTCTTTCATAATTCTTGAATAATATATATCTATGAACATAAATACAACTGTTAGTAATCATTTATCCAATCTTAATTATGTGTGTATATATATATGTATGTATATATATATATATATATATATATTTGTATATCTATATATAATATTTATTATTTCTTGTAAGATTGACTATAAAAATTTGGATTAAATCTAAATTATTTTGGAGTGATTAAAATGTTTATATTATTTATGATAATTATATCAAGAGTTTCAAATGTAATGATTAATACCTTTGTTAGATGAATAGAATAATCCTTTGGCCTGTTTTTTTCTTAATTACGTGGTATACCTTTTAGTTGTCTAAGATAAAGACCAATTTAGATGATAATAAAAGATAAAATAGTTCGATAATTACTAATGATGAAGGGGAGATTACACTTGTGACTCTAATAAGTGATGATAAGATTATATTTATAATGATGTACAACAAAAGAAATAAATCCCATCTTTTGGATGGCTTCTCAGTTGAGTTTGTAGATGGTTATTGGAAGATCACACAGATAGACATTATTATAGTGGTGAAATAATTCTTTAAAGATAGCTTTATATCATAAAGTTGAATGGACACAAATCCCATATTCATCCTTAAAGTTTAAGGAGCATTAAAACCAAAGAAGTTTAGGCTCATTAGGCTTTGTAATTTAATTAACAAAGTAGTGACCAAAATTTTTGTTGTTAGACATAGGGCAATGCTTCCAGATATCTTTGTGAGGGAGCAAGTTGCTTTTGTGTTATGTCGTGCTATATCTAATAATATTTTTTTGAGTGAGAAACAAAATCTATTTGCACCTGTCTTCTTTCAAAGAAGGTTTGATGTTAACAAAATTAGATAATGATTTGGCTTATAAGGAAAATTAGAAATTTTTATTGGATATGCTTAAGCATTGGTAGTTCCTTATACTTTGTTGTGGTTGGATTAAGGCTTATATCACCACACAAAGATTTTGGATTATGCTTAACATTTTTTATCTATCATTGATGCAAGTAACTGGGAGTTTTAGATAAAGATATGCTTAAGAATTGTTAAGAAAATTGGAAATTTGATTTCGATAATGCTTATGATAAGAAAATTAGAAATTTGTGTTGGATAAGCTTAAACATTGGTAGTTCCTTACACTTAGCTGTGGTTGGATTAAGCATTGTATCACCACACCAAGATTTGGGATTATGTTAAATATTTTCTATCAGTAATCGAAGTAACTAAGGTAGGGATGTCGCCTCAATCCATATCACTTTACTATAGTGTCTAAGTATCTCTTACGGCTTATTTGTATCAGTTTGATCATGTTGTCTCGATTGGTCTTATGAATTTCCCTTCTTTCTTGATGTTCACGCACCTTTTGTATGTTGATGACATCATGATTTATGAACCATCAATTGTGTGTCAAGTAGAAAATTATTTCCGTGGTGGATGATCAAATAATTATTAATGGTGGGCCATAATGTCATGATGAACTCGATGTTAACTATTATTCTTAGTTATTGCTTACTCTACACCTTAATTCTGGCTACACTATTATAGAATAAAACATATTGTTGTGTCATTATTTGAGTGGTAGTTCAAATGATAGCCATACAATAAACAATGCCTATTGAGAAATATAGCTCTTGAGGAATGTGTCAGACTTGGAGTTTGTAGTTTTTTGACCTTGTAGTCAAGGCTGATTACAAAATATGGTAGGTGTGGAGTTACTCAAGAAGATAATTTACGAGTTTAGTTCTTTTGATGATAGATACATTATGATAATAATACTTTTCATATGTCTTGTAGTGCATCTCATACATGTACGTTACTCAAAATTGGAGCCCTCTGTACCACAAACAATATGGTTTGATGAATTGTTGCAAGTAATTTTGTTTCCTTTTTTGCTTAATTTGCTTGGAATCCATCCTATTGCTACTAAAACAACCTATTTTAACATGGATGTGGAGCATTTGATATTTGTAGTAGAGCTAGTCAAGGAGCATGGGGTGTTGGATCACAAAAAGATTTAGAAGTTATTCATGTATGATTTGGTATTTTAGATGCCACATTCTCCTAAGGTTAAATCAATTCAAACGAATGTTTTATGCTTCACATTAGGTGGGGCTATGGTGTTGGACTTAGAGACTATATACAATAACATGTATATGTACATCAAGGGAGGAGGTCGTCTCAGTTTGGAAAGTCATGGTGAAACCCTAAGTAAACATTTTCCTTTAGAGATTAGCAAAAAATGTACTTCCTACTTACACTTGGCTTCATGCAAGAAGGATTGAGACATCTAAACTTTGTCTTTAGTGATGTCATACTAATGAAGATGTGAAACATTATTTTTGAGAGTGGTATATCATGAAAGAAGTGTGGTTTAGTAGCTTCGTGAATGACTAATTCATGTTTGGTGGTATTAAGGGATGTGACTTCTATTATTTAGTTCCTTAATTGGATGTTTATGATTGTGTAGGTGGCTATAACTTCTTATGTAGTCAAATGTACTACTTTATCTTTATTGTACCTCTGGAATAACAAGAATTTGTAGGCACAAGCAAAAAAAGGTACTCAATTTAGTTGCATATCAAAGGAGAGGTCGCATTATAGTTGCTACTTTCTACAATTCTTTGATCATGTCCAGTGGGAGCTCTAGTGGTCTTGACCAGTTATTTGTTATCTCTTATTAGACTCCTCCAATAGGTTGGATTAAATTTAAACATGTTGCAGTTATGCATGCTGACATAAATGTTAGATTTGGTACTGTTAGATTGGATGACACAAGTAGATCTATTATTATTCTCAGAAAAACTTTTGTTTCATATCCAACTACTACCATGGACATTGTTGCTATTCTAAAAGCAATGGAAATTTTGAAAGCATGCATTTCTATATGATTTTATTTGAGACCTACTAATGCCCCTCCCAAATCACTTCAATTTTGTGTTCTTAATGATTTGGTATATGAACTTTGTTAAAGATAGTATGTTGTAGACTTTGGCTATTACTATACCAAGGAACCCAATGACTTTCATTTCACATACAGTGCTAATGGAGTCCAAATAATGACATCCACCAATCCCTTGTTGGCATCGTTTATGGTTAAGACTATGGTGGTATCTGATCATCTTCAAGCCCCTTACTCTCATTATGTATTAATTAAAACAACATTAATAAATTCTTTTGCAATGATTTTTTTCATAAATTCATGAATTTTAACTCTAACTATGAGATATGTGTGCCCACGATCGTCCATCTTAATCTTTACTTCAATCTTAAATGCCATAATAAACTGATCAAAATCCAACGATGTTATACCATGATAATGTATCCAAAACATGGGCTTGCCTTAAGCAACTTAATGTCTACAAAAAGATTAGGGTGGATAGTGTACACAAAAAGGTAGATCGATCAACCCAAACAATAGTACTACTACGAGCATTTTAACTACAAATTAAACATAGGCTATTGGAGCTAAGATTATTGTGGCTACTGAAACCAAACTTTCCCATCAAGGGATCCCTATTAGGTGATTTAGATTATACTTTTTCAAATTACTAGACTTATGGAGCCTATATTATTTTCTATGATCAATAGCTCACCATACAAGATTGGGAAATTTTCTCGCTTACTGCCTTCCTTGGTTGTGTTATCCATGTCTCAACCTACCTCTTTAGAATCAAACCCTAATTATCCATCAACGATTACAACCATGGTAGGCCCCTATATTACCATCAAAAGTTGATATGGTTGAAATTTGAATGATGCATCACATACACAGATGTTGTGTGATACAATAACTTATCATGAAAAGTTAAGGAGCTAAGTGAAAGTGCACATTGACCATCTACTTAATAAATGCTTCCCATCAAGAAGTTAGGATTCGATGCATGTATTAGCTCTAAAATTATATGGCTTTCAAAGTAGCATGTGCCTTCACAAAAACTAGAACTATTTTATTGAGTAATTCACTATTTCATAGTTTAAAATTATTTATACTTACACATGCATTGATTAATGTTTCCGATAAGCATATGACTTCTAACAAGCTCAACCAGATTAACACACAAAGATAAAGCACTAAGTAGTACCTCATGACATAATTGACTTGTTCGTCATGTCTAGTGACACTTCACAAAGGAATAATGAATGCTTTCATGTTTTGAGGCCATTCGTCAAGTAATGAAACATTGCCACTCAATAATAGGATTCTTTAATGAAACCCTCCTTGGTAATGAATGAAGATAAAAATGCATAGTTTCAATGATTGTGCCAACAATAGAGCAGGGGCAATCACATGTTCAATTGCATTACAAAACAACAAAAGTTCCAAGACATGAGATGTGTGGCATCAACAAGATAATTGAATGGGAACATACAAATCCGATAGAAATGAAGGAAACCTATGAAGTTCCTTCTTAAAAAGCTTTGCTTAGCTGACAAAGCCATTCAAATAATAATTGACAACACCAAGAGGTAGCCAAGCCATATGAAGCACCACCACTAAAAAGTAACTCTTGTGCAAAAGTGTTTTAAAGCCAATCTAATCTGATTAACTTAAAGAGATTCAAAGATTTTAAAAAAGCACAATGGGCCTAATTATGGATGAAAGCCTTGGCTAACATGCACATGGCATGACAACCAACAAGTTCTAGAAAAATAGCACAATAATACAAATGATCCATTACGGCCTACACCAATCAACAAACATTAAAATGGCTAAAAGGTATTGCACCACACAAATTAAAGTTGTTAAGCATAGCTCATGTAATTATAAAATGTTCTTTAAAGATCCAAGACAAGATAGCAAGGACACTATGTGCTCTAAAATTGCATGCCATGAAGCAACATGATATTAATCACTTTAAAAAGTTGTAATTTCACAACTAATAGGTCACACTTGTAAGGCCCCTTCGTGCTGCATGAACAAGAATACATAACATGAGGTTGAGGCTTTCCACCATGCATCATACCATGTAGAGGAAATAGCACAATCAACCAACACATGGCCATATCTAATTTGCACCATAGAAGTTTAACTGTGACATTGGCAAATATCATAAAAAATGAAGCTCTAAGTAGTAAGAAAAGTGTGACAATTTCACATTGTGCCATTCCAAGTCCATATTAGAGTGACACCTCATTCTTTCATCACCTATCTTGAGATGTGGCAATAGGGAGAAAAAGCCATGCAATTCAAGCACAAAATGTTGTATATGTAGAATTCCAACACACAGGACACTAAGATGCTATTATACATCATACAACAAAATGGCAAGAACTTTGATGACAAAGGCATTGGAAAAAGTAGATGGCACTGCCAAACTTTCACCACAAATTAAGCAAAATTGTACTTCACAAAGCTCCACATAGAGGAAAAAGAATGACACTTTGAGCATGCATAATGATAAGTCTCTTATTAGGCATCACCTTATACAAGAACCAAGACACGATAGTGCTAAAAATCTGAAAAATGTTACAACACCAATCACATGCCCAACATGTCACAAACCACATTTGAGAATTATGAACAATTACACATGACTAAGGATGAAGCATAACATGCACAAACCCTTGTGCATATTGCATCATCCAACTTTCTCTTCATCATAGACGGCGCTGTGCAACAAATTAACACATGCGAATTACATGTTGTAATAATTCCATCAAATGTGGAAGAAAAGTTTTATAATAGGACATCGCCTTGTCAATGCACTAGTAGTCGATAATGGAAACATCCTAAACAAAGTTGCAATTTATGGGCCCTAATACACACATGCATTGGATGTAATAAGGAGTGCATGTACTTGCTATTGCATGTGCAAATAGTATGCTATCGGTGTTGTAGTGCTCCCAGTGTTTTGCCATAGATGCGAGTACAACAACATGAGGCTAAGGCTACAACGAAGCTTGCACAAACCCTATTACATAATGCACCATCCAATTGTCACTTTGGTACTAGCCGCATTTTGTTACATATTTCCTTTAGCGGATTGTATGCTATGAAATTTCTATCAATGAAGAAGTAAAGTCTCCTAATAAACTTTCACCTTATCAAATTGCTAGCAACCTACAACTATACAAATTTTTTAAAAAATTACATTTTGTGAGCCACAATAGTCATGCACACAGGATGTTGGGCACATATAAATCTCATTTTTCAAGTGATAAAGATCTCTACGATTTTAGATAAAATTATCTTACACAAAAAAGGACAAAGGAATAAAAACATGTTGCGTATACTTTATTTTTTAAAAAGTTAAATTATCGATCACAAACTATCATAACATATGGTGTGCCTTATAGTGTCACGTTGTACCAGATCGAACCTGTCAGAATAATAATGAATTGGGTCAGAACTAGAACCATCGAGCAACAACCTAATTCTCTAGAGATTCTTCAGTCATCATTGCGAATTGGCTACATATGAGCTGGAAAGCTCACTACAAATTTTTTATTCTCAATTTATGTCATTCTGATGACTGATGGAGTGGATCTACATCACCGTGCATGCATGGAATCTTTAACTTGAAAAAGTTTAAAACGAGTGCTTTGAGGATCGCCAAGAATTCCATCTTCCTTGTTAATCGTTCAACCATGTTTGAGTTTGGCAAGCCCCCACCACCACCACCACTCTTCCAAATATATTGTTGCTCCAATGATCGTTGACACCTAAACATCTTTATTTATCCTCAAACAGGGCTTTCATGGAAGATTGCAAGGCGGCTAAAATTTTTGATGCTCGGGCGAAAGATATTGTTGCCTCCATTTTTCGTGGATTTAGTGATATGTCCATATTGGTTTTCCTTGTGTATGATTTCCACATAATTTAATCAGGAATTATCAAGGAAGTCTGTATGTTAATACCGTGGATACCTAAATGCCTGATTATAGCACCTGGGATATTTTTTTTGTGCCTTATGATTTTGTTTAAAGTTGAGAGGGGAAATATAGGCACCAACACATACATAAGCATTTTGAAATGCTATCTCAATTGTTTTGTTGAAAATTGATCCACATTTTTTGAAAGGCTAATGCTTTTTTTCAAATATTTATTCAAAGTTTCGAATTTTTTACCATAAAAGTAGACCGATGCAAATGGCAGTGAGCTACAATTCATAGATGCAAAAGGACAATGTTAGTCTTATTTTTTCAATTTCCAATAAAATACTTTTTCTCTGATTTTTTTTCTATAATATGAATCAATGTATCACATTGTTAGGGCATGGAAGGCATTTGAAGCATAGGTAGAAAAAGGGGAACAACCAACAACTAAGGTATACGAAGCCATAGGTGGATGTAAGTCTTTATAAGTGAGTGCCATATCCCAGGTTTGGAAGGCACTACATCTCGTTAACCTAGGCATACTGAAGGGAGATTTTGATGTCAATCTATACGATTTATGTTTAAGATCAAGGTTAAATGATTTGATTTTGTATTACAATAAGAATTATCATTTATATAGATAAAATAAATGGACAAATTGATAATAGAAACTTAATTAATTTTATTAATTCAAAAGGAAAGTATACATATTATTAATATAATAGTTTTTGAAATAATAATATATTACTAATTATCTAAATTTAAATGATAACAAGATAATCAATAAAACTAGACTCTTAAATATTCATTCTAATAGATGGTGCAGGGTTGGAGGCCTATGACGATTGCTAAAAATTAGTGAGATAGATTTAAAATTTAATATATGAACTAACATCTATGTTTACAAAGCCAAACAATGGTGAAATCCCTTGATAAAGCTTGAGCAATAAAGATTGAGGTGTAGATACACATAAGGGAATGTCAAGGGTGTATTTAATACATAATAATAATTTTTACATGAATATGGTCTCATAGCTCATAAGAAGTGAAATGAAACATAAAACTAGTATATAAGGTCTACCATGCATGATGTTCATAAATGAAAAAATAAAACATTGATTAATGTTCGAATGTTACTTCCAATTACTTAAATATTTTAGACATGTCAACTGAACTAATTCCAAAAACATAAATACCCACATAAGTTATGAATATCAACATTATGAATAACTAAATTTCAACATATCAAATCGCTCATTTGAATTTCAACTATACATATGATGCAAAAAATAGAATTAGAATGCATCAATATTCTAATATATCTAGGCAATGCATATACATATATATATAAGTAATCATGTACATCACAATTTATTTATCATAGCTCATATATAATATAATCACTTTATGGATATATTGTGGTCACCTTAAAAAAGGAGGAACGTTATAGCAAACCTAAAATTAAGGTGAGGTTATCATTAACTTGAAACAATAGAGTTGTCTCTCTGAGAGCTTTTTGACTTTGTTATCCAATCATATAGTAAAAATGTTATCATTAATTGTCACATTCAACATTCAATTACACTTGTGCATAATCAATCATAGAGTTATTAATAATGATGTTATAATGTTATGCAACATGATCTTCAGAGGAATATGTATCATAGGTATCACATGAGCTGCCAATCTTTATGAGAAAGTATTATGTTCAATAGTAAATATGTTCAGTTAATTTCATATGAGTAAAATTAATATATAAATAACCAACTTGTTATAGCATGTTATGTGTTTTCTTATTTAGACCATGTAGAAATTTCAAGAAACGAACTAGCTCAAGGTACATATAACTTTTATTATTTAATGAAAATGAATTAAATATAAAAATTGATTTAACTAAAACTAAAAATCAGTGTAAGTTCCTCAAGTTGAAGGATGCATTCTTCTAATTGTTAGGTGTCACTTATTGCAAAATATACATGTTGGGTCCGAACCACTTTTAGGTGTGCAATGCTACTTCAACTAATGCTAATTTGTATTGTTGAAAAGTGTTGTCTAGATCAAACATATGTTGTATACATTTAAACCATGTTAAATTTAATGATTCAATTTATTGTTCTATTTTTTGTGATTTATTTAATTGATTTTAAACAAAGAAACTTATTCATGATATGCATCTTCATGCCTCCACAACAATTCGTATCATGCCTATATTAGCCATTCTGGCAATTGGCTCTACATTAGTCCATTGGGCTATTATTGCATTTTGAATATTTTTTGTGTTATTTGTGTGAATGTTGATTGTCTGCTCTCATGTTTTTCTCTATTTGAGAAGAAATAAAAGGCTAAATCACTATGGTGTCATTATATGTCGTATCTTGATAATATGAGAAAAATCCATGACTTTGACAGCAAGCTGGAAATCAAGGCCAAGTAATTTGACTTTGTATTATTAAGATAAAACTAATATATGTTAGAGAAGAATTTTTTAATTAGAACAAGCAAGTCTTATTTAATTTTAAAATATACACATAATTATACTAAATTTGATAATAAGCACTTATAATGTGAACAATATAATGTTATTCATAAACCAAACATTGAACATGACAAGATAAGTAATTAAGAAAATATAATAAAACACCTTAATATACCAATGTTAAAAGATATTTTGTTACTAATACTCCAATGATGGTTTACTAATCAAGTAAATTGGGTCTGAAAAAATTGACAAAGCAATTTTTGAGGTTCTAACCAATTAGTAGATCAAACTTCATGTCACAACATGTATGACACGATGTTGGAGAATGAATGCTCTGCAATATGCAATTGAATAACATTAAAAACCAAAATTATGGAATATTCTATCATGTATGTTATTCATGAACAATGAAAGTCAAGATGTGCATTAACTTTTAAATGCTATTTAAAATTTTTTATTTTAATTAAACTTGTTAATCAACTTAATTTAATAAAAAGTAAATGTTCACAAAAATTTATGTACAACAATATTATCTAATACGTAATTGTCAAACTTGCCAAATTGACAACATTTACAACCATACACATTTTATAGGTAATTGGCTTCATGATCCACTATGTTCATGCAAAGAATAATATATGTATATTCATATATGGAGTCATACATCCTGCCATCCAATCACAATAGCTCATAGGTAATATAATTATTATGTCAGTTTGGGTTACAAGGTTGTTCACCACTATTCTGAAATAGAAGAGTCACAACTTCTTAGGCATGTGATTAGAATAACCAACCTTTATAAAACATAAGGATACCATTAACCATTATGTCCCACATACAGTCATGGCCATATATTAGTGTTGAAGAGGCGATCAATCTAAACAAATTTAGAGTGTTATTTAGTAAAGGGATGAAGTATAAGTGTAGAAAGTTGATTTCTTGAAATTTTCATATGCTCGATTAAAATATTTAGGAAACCAATTATAGCAACAAAAATTTAGAAAAAAGAAATGAAATTCATTATTATTCAGTTAGAAAATTGTGTGTCAAGTTGGATGGTCAAATCATTATTAATGGTGGCTCACAATGCCATGATGAACTCAATGTTAACTATTTTTCTTACTTATTGCTTAGTATACACCTTAATTACAAGCTACATCATTACAAAATAAAACATATTTTTGTGTCATTTTTTGTGGATTAGTTCAAATGATAGTTGTATAGTAAACAATGCCTATTGAGAAATACAACTCTCAAGGAATGTGTCAAACTTGGAGTTTGTAGTTTTTTGACCTAGTTGTCAAGGCTAATTGCAAAACGAGGTAGGTTTAGTGTTACTCGAGATGATAATTTACAAGTTTAGTTCTTTAGAAAAAAAATACATTATGATAAAAATACTTTTCATATGCCTTATAGTGCGTCTCATACATGTATGTCACTCAAAATTAGAGCCCCCTGTACCATAAACAATATGGTTTGATCAATTGTTGCAAGAAATTTTGTTTCCTTTTTTTTGGATAATTTGCTTGGCACCCATCCTATTGCTACTAAAACAAACTAATTTAACATGGATGTGGAGCATTTGATTTTCATAGTAGAGCTAGTCAAGGAGCATGAGGTGTCAAATCACGAAAAGATTTAGAAGTTATTCATGTCAGATTTTGTAATTTAGATTCTATATTCTCCATAGGCTATATCAAATCAAATGAATGCTCTATGCTTCACGTTTGGTGAGGATATGGTGTTGGACTTAGAAACTATATACAATGACATGTATATGTACATCAAGGGAGAAGGTCGTGTGGATTTAGAAAGAGATGATGGAACCTTAAGTAAACATTTTTCTTCGGAGATTAGCATTAAGTCTACTTCCTACATACACCTAGCTTCATGCAAGAGGGATTGAGATATCTAAACTTTGTCTTAATGACATGATGGTAATGAAGATGTGAAACATTATTTCTGAGAGTGGTATATCATAAAGAACTCTGCTTTAGTAGCTTCGTAAATGACTAATTCATGCTTGGTAGGATTAAGTACTGGGATGTCACTTCTATTATTTTATGAATGCGTAGGTGGCTATGACTTCTCATTTACTCAAATGTACTACTTTATCTTTATTATATCTCTAGAATAACAAGAAGTTGTAGGCTCAAACAAAAAAGGTGCTCAATTTAGTTGCACATCAAAGGAGAAATCACATTATAGTTGGTACTTTTTACATCTCTTTGATCATGTCCAATGGGAGCTCTAGTGGTCTTGATTAGTTGTTTGTTATCTCTTATTAGACTCCTCCAACAGGTTGGAATAAATTTAAATGTTATACAGTTATGCATGATGATATAAATGTTAGATTTGGTACTGTTTCATGGGATGACATAGGTAGATCTATTACTATTCTCAAAAAAACTTTGGTTTCATATCAAACAAACGACTACCATGGACATTGTTGCTATTTTGAAAGCAATGGAAATTCTGAAAGTCCTACTTCTTAATGTCCAAGGAACAACGATTGAATCAAATTACACAGTAGTCATTATTATAGTTAATTAATTACTTTCAACAACAACAAATAACTGTTCCTATGATAGTTCCTATCCCCAAAAAAGTGTGAAGGAAATACTTTTAAAGACTAAGTTTCTTACCCTTCATTTTTATATGGTTTTATTTGTGACCTACTAATGCCTTTCCCAAATCACTTCAATTTTATGTTTTTAATGATTTTATATAAGAACTTTGTTAAAGATAGTATTTTGTAGAATTTGGCTATTACTTTACCAACGAATCCAATGACTTTGGTTTCACATACAGTGCTAATGGAGTCCAAAAAGTGACATCCACCAATTCCTTGTTAGCATCACTTATGGTTAAGACTATGGTGGTATCTAATCATCTTCAAGCTCCTAACTCTCATTCTTTATTAATTAAAACAACATTAGCAAATTCTTTTGTAATGATTTTTTTTTCATAGATTTAAAAATTATAACTCTGACTATGAGATATTTGTACCCATGATTGTCCCTCCTAATCTATACTTCAATTTAGAAGGCCATCATAAAAGGATCAAAATCCAATGATGTTATACCATGATAATGTATCTAAAGCGTGGGCTTGCCTTAAGCAATTTAACTTCTACAAAATAATGATGCTTGAGGCATTACCAAGCTAGATAGAGCCAAACTACATCATTGGCAAAAAGATTAGGGTGGATAGTGTATACAAAATGGTAGGCCGATCAAGCCAAATAATGGTATTACTACGAGCTATTTAACTACAACTTTAACATAGGCTATTCTAGCTAAGATTATTTTGGCAACAAAAACAAGACTTGCCCTCCAAAGGATAAACATTAGGTGATTTAGATTATACTTTTTCAAATTACTAGACTATGGAGCCTATATTATTATTTATTATTAATACCTCACCATGTAAGATTGGGAAATTTGCTCGCTTATTGCCTTCCTTGGATGTGGTAGCCATGTCTCAAGTTACCTCATTCGAATCAAACCCTAATTCTCCATCAACCATTACCACCATTTTTGGCCCTATATTACGATCAAAATTTGATATGGTGGAAATTTGATATGCACGGATGTTGTGTGATACAATAACTAATAATGAAAATTTAAGGAGCCAGGTGAAAGGCCACATCGACCTTCCACTTAATAAATGCATCACATCAAGAAGTTAGGATTTGATGCATGTATTAGATTTAAAGTTATAAGGTTTTCAAAGTAGCACGTGCCTTCACAAAAACTACAACTATTTTAATTAGTCATTCATTATTTCATAGTTTAAAATTGTTTATGCTTACACATGCATGGATTAATCTTTTAGATAAAAAGATGACTTTTGAAAAGATTAACAAAGTTGAAAGACAAAGATAAAGCACTAGGCAGCCCACATGTCATAGTTGACACGTTCATCATGTCTAGTGACTTTATAAAGGAATATTGAATGCTTTAATATTTTGATGTCGTTTGCCATGTTTTGAAACATTACCACTCAATAATATGATTCTTGAATGACAATCTTCCTTGGTAGTGAATGAAGATAAAAACGCATGGTTTCAATGACTACCAACACTAGAGCAGGGACAATCACATGTTCAATTGCATTACAAAACAATAGAAGTTCCAAGAAATGAGAAGTGTGGCATCAACAAGATAATTGAATGCGAACATAAAAATTTGATAGAAAAGAAGAAAACCTATGAACTTTCTCCTTAAAAAGGTTTGGTTAACTAACAAAGTCTTACAAATAATATTTTGTAACACCAAGAGGTAGCCAAGCCATAAGAAGCATCGCCACAAAAAAATAACTCTTGTGCAAAGCTGGCCTAAAGCCAATCTAATCTCATAGCCCAAAGAAATTCAAAGATTTTGAAAAAGGCAAAATGGGCCTAATTATGGATAAAGGTCTTGGTTAGCATACACATGGCATGACAGCAAATAAGATCTAGAAAAATAAAACTGTAATACAAATGATCTATTATGACCTACACCAATCAACAAACCATTAAAATGGCTAAAAGGTATTGCACCTCACAAATCGAGGTTGTTGAGCACGACCCATGTGATTATAAAATGTTTTTCCAAGATCTAAGATGGGATAGCAAGCACACTGTGTTCTCTAAATTTTTTTTGCCATGAAGCAACACCTTGTTGATCACTTTAAAAAGTTGTAATTTCACATCTAGCAGGTCACAATTGTAAGGCCCCACCATGTTGCATGCATAGAAATACGTAGCATAAGGGTGAGGCTTTCCACCATGCATCAAACCATGTAGATGTAATAGCACACTCAAACAACACATGGCCATGTGTAATTTACACCAAGGAACTTTCATTGTGACATTGGCAAATATCATGGAAAATAAAGCTTCAAGTAGCAACAAAAGTGTGACAATTTTACATTGTGCCATGTGAAGTCCCTATTAGAGTGACACCTTATTCTAGCTTCACCTATCCTAAGATATGACAATGTTTAGAAAAAGCCATGCAATTTAAGAACAAAAAGTTGCATGTGAAGAATTCAAACACAGGGGATACTGGGATGATGCTATACAACGCACAACGAAATGGCAAGAACTTCGATGACAAAGGCATTGGTAAAAGTAGATTGCATGGCCAAACTTTCACTACAAAGTGAGCAAAGTTGTACTTCACAAAGCCCCACATAGAGGAAAAAGTGTGACACTTTGAACATGCACAATGATAAGTCTCCTAATTAGGCATCACCTTATACAAGAAACAACACATGGCAATGCTAAAAATCAAAAAAAATGTTAGACCATAAGCCACATGCATAGTATGCTACAAACCACACTTAAGAGCTATGAAGAATTGTACATGACTAAGGACAAAGCATAACATGTGCAAACCATTGTGCATATTACATCATCCAACTTTTTTTTCATCATAGACGAAACCATGCCACAAATTAACACTTGCAAATTGCAAGTTGTGACAATTCTATCAATGTGGAAGGCAAGTTTTCTAATAAGACATCACTTTGTGAATGCACTAGTAGTCGATGATGGAAACATCCTAAATGAATTTTCACTTTATGGGCCCTAATACACACATGCATTGGATGTAATAAAGAGTGCACGTACTTGCTACTACATGTGCAAATAGTACACTATTGGTGTTGTAGTGCACCCAGTGTTCTGACACACATGCAAGTACAACAACATGAGGCTAAGGCTACAACCAAGCTTGCACAAACCCTATTACATAATGCACCATCAAATTGTCACTTTGATACTAGCCACATTATGTTGCATATTTCCTCTAATGCATTGTTTGTTATGTAAATTCTATCAATGAAGAAGTAAAGTCTTCTAAGAAACTATCGCCATATCAAAGTGTTAGTAGCCTACAATTATAATTTGTTTAAAAAAACTTTACACTTTGTGAACCTCATTAGTCATGCACACAGGATGTTAGGTACATATAAACCTCATATTTCAAGTGATAAAGATATCTACATTTTTTTAGATAAATTTATGTAACATAATAAAAGACTAAAAGTAATAATAACATGTTGCATTTAATTTATTTTTTAAAAAATTAAATTATTGATCACAAATTAGCATATCGTTTGGTGTGCCAGATCATGTCGCATTGTGCTAGACCAAACGTGTCAGAATATTAACGAATTGAATCAGATCTCAACCCACCGGGCAACAACCTACTTCTCTAAAAGTTCATCAGTCATCACTACGAATTGGCTGGATATGAGCGGGAAAGATCACTACAAATTTTTTCTTCCCTCTTGATGGTATTCTTATGACCGATGGAGAGGATCTACGTTGTTGTGCATGCACGACCTCTTTCGCCTAAAGAGTCTCAAATGAGCCCTTGGAGGATCTCTTTGAATTCCACCTTCCTTGTTAATCGTTTAGTCATGTTTGAGTTTGGTAAGTCCCCACCACCACCCCTACTCCTCCAGATATATTGTTGCTCTATGATCATCAAGACCTAGACCTCTTTATTTTACCTCAGACAGGGTTTTTTGGGAAGACTACAAGACGGTTGAAATTTTTGACACCCAGGCGAAAGATATTGTTGCCTCCGTTGTTTATGGATTTTAATGGTATGTCAATATTGGTTTTCCTTGTGTATTATTTTAGTATAATTTAATTAGGAATGGCTGAGGAAGTCTATACGTTGATACCGTGGACACCTAGATGCCTGATTGTAGCACCAAGGACATTTGTTTTGCATCCTATGATTTTGTTTACAGTTGAGTACGAGAAATATAGGCACCAACACCTACATAAGCATTTTGAAATGCTATCTCAATTTTTTTGTTGAAAATTGATCCACATTTTTTGAAAGCCTAAAGTTTTTTTTTTCCTTTTTTTCAAAGATCCAAATTTTTTACTATAAAAGTAGAATGAGGTAAACCGCGATGAGCTACAATTCATGTTTGTGAAAGGACAATGTTAGTCTTATTTTTTCATTTTGCACAAAAAAACTTTTTCCTGATCTTTTTGTGTGATATGAATCATTGTGTCTCATTGTTAGGGCTTGGAAGGCATTCGAAGCATAGGTAGAAAAAGGGGAACAACCAACAGCTAGGGCATACCGAGCCCTAGGTGGATGTAAGACTTTATACTTGAGTGTCATATCCCAGGTTTGGAAGGCACTACATCTTGATAACCTTGGCATAATGAAGAGAGATTTAATCTCAATTGATGCAATTTTGTTTAGGATCAAGATTGAATGATTTAATTTTGTTTTATAATAAGAATTATTATTTATATAAAAAAAATAAATTGATAAATTGAAAAAAAAAACTTAACTAATTTCATTTATTCAAAAGGAAAGTATACATATTATTAATATAATAGTATTTGAAATAATAATATATTACTGGTTATCTAAATCTAAATGATACGACACAATCAATACAACTAAACTCTTAAATATTCATCCCAATTGAAGTTTTGGTGTTGGAGGCGTGTGACGATTGCTATTGATTAGTGAGATAGATTTGAAGGTGAATATATGAAATAGCATCTAAGTTTACAAAACAAACTAATAGGTGAAATCCCTTGATGAAGCTTGAGCAATAAAGATTGAGGTGTAGACCTACACAAGGGAATGTCAAGGGTTTATGGAATACATAGTAACAATTTCTACCAAAATATGGTCTCGTAGCTCATAAGAAGAGAAATGAAATATAAAACTAGTATATAAAGTCTATCATGCTTGATGTTCATAAATGAAAAAAATAAGACATGCATCAATGTTCAAATGTTACTTCCAATTACTTAAATGTTTTAGACATGTCAATTGAATTAATGCCAAAAACATAAATACCCACATAAGTTATGAATATCAACATTATGAATAACAAAATTTCAACTTATCAAATCGCTCGTTTGAATTTCAACTATACATATGATAAAAAAATAGAATTAGTATGCATCAATATTCTAATATATCTGCACAATACATATACATATATGTAAGTAATCATGTACGTCACAATTTTCTTATCATAACTCATACATAATATAACCACTTTATGGATATATTGTGGTCACCTTAAAATAGGAGGAATGTTATACAAAACCTAAAATGAAAGTGTGGTTAATCACTAACTTAAAAGAATAGAGTTGTCTCTCTGAGAGCTGATTGACTTCGTTATCCAATCATATTATAAAAATGTTATCATTAATTGTCACAATCAACATTCAATTGTACTTGTACATAATTAATCATAGAGTTATTAATATTGATGTAATAATATTATGCAACATGATCTTCAGACGAATATGTATTGTATGTATCACATGAGCTGCCAATGTTTATGAGAGAATTATTTTCAATTGTAAATATATTCAGTTAGTTTCATATGAATAAAATTAACATATAAATAACCAACTTATTCTAACATGTTATGTGTTTTCTTATTGAGATCATGCAACAATTTTAAGAAATGAAGAAGCTATAGGTAAATAAAACTTTTAATATCTAATGAAAATGAATTACATATAAAAGTTGATTTAACTTAAACTAAGAAATCAATGTAAGTTCCTCAAGTTGAAGGATGCATTCTTCTAATTGTTAGGTGTCTCTTATTACAAAATATATGTGTTGGGTCCAAACTTCTTTTAGGTCTGCAATGCTACTTCAACTAGTGCTGATTTATACTATTGAAAAGTGATGTCTAGACCTGACAAATGTTGTACACATTTAAACAATATTAACTTTAATGATTCAATTTATTTTTCTAGACTTTTGTGTTTTATTCAATTGATTTTAAACAAATAAAGTTATTCATGATATGCTCCTTTGCACCTCCACAACAATTTGTATCTTGCATAGATTAGCCATTCTTACAATTGGCTTTACATTAGTCCATTGGGACTATTATTGCTTTTTTAAATTTTTTATGTTATTTGTGTGAATGTTTCATGTTTGCTCGCATGTTTTTCTCTATTTAAGAGGAAATAAAAGGCTAAATTATTGTGGTGTCATTATGTGTCATATCTTGATAATATGAGAAAAATCTATGACTTTGACAGCAAGCTAGAATTCAAGGCCAACTAATTTGACTTTGTATTATTAAAATAAAAAAGATATATGTTAGAGAAGAATTTGGCAATCAGAACAAACAAATCTTATTTAATTAAAAAATATACACATCATTATACTAAATTTCATAAAAAGCACTTATAATGTGAACAATATAATGTTATTCATAGACCAAATTTTGAAGATGACTAGATAAGTAATTAACGTAATATAATAAAACACTTGAATATACCAAAATCAAAAGATAGTTTATTACTAATACTCCAATGACAATTTACTAATCAAGTAAATTGAGTCTAAAAAAATAAAGCAATGTTTGAGGTTCTAACCAATTAGTAGATGAAACTTCTTGTTACAACATGTATGACAAGGTGTTGGAGATTGAAAGTTCTACCATATGCAATTGAATAAGATTAAAAACCAAAAGTATGGAATATTCTATCATGTATGTTATTCATGAACAATGAAAGTAAAGATGTGCATAACTCATAAATTCTATTTCAAATTATTTATTTTGATTAATATTGTTAATCAACTTAATTTAATATAACATAAATGTTCACAAAATTTATGTACATCAATGTTATCCAATACGTAATTGTCAAACTTCCCAAATATACAACATTTACAACCACACAAATCATATAGCTATTTGGCACCATTATCCACTATATTCATGCAAAGAATAATATATGTATATTCATATATGGAGTCATACATCCTACCATCCAATCGCAATAGCTCATAGGTAATATAATTACCATGTCGATTTGGGTTAGAAGGATGTTCACCACAATCCTGAAATAGAGGAGTCATGACTTCTTAAGATTTTTTATTGGATTTACCAACCTTTATAAAACATAAGGATACCATTAACCATTATGTCCCACATACAATCATGGCATTATGATCAATGGTGACGATATTTAAAATGATGTGCTATTACTATGCATCATGAGCTTCATATAAATCATTAATATTATAAATAAATAATTATAATGTTATATGCATTGAATAGGGAAACAAGTCATATGTGAATAAAGTAAGAACATAAATAACCAATATGTCACACATATCATTTGCTAACCTTGGAGATCATACACCAATCATAAGTATACATATTACATAACAATTTACATCTAAATTTTCTTTATACTTAAGATAAATGATTACAACAAAACAAGGCCTTACAAGAATTTTAATATTTTTTAGAATGTATATGTTAAACTTTATTTATCATGCTTCATTGAATTAAGGAGAGCATTTACAACAAAAGCCATATTTTTTCTCTAATAGGTAGAACTCACATATTTCGAAATGCTTTATCCTAAATAGCACTATAATTTGCAAATCAATTTGCACAATTTTTGATGTGAACTACATATGTGTGACATCTAATTAACAACATATTTACTTGCATGGATAACACTAATAGTAATTTGGTGCCAATTGCTAAATTAATTATTGCACCTAAATAAATAATAAATTTAATAAACAATCATGAAGAGGTGTTTGTTAATTTGTTTGAGATTTGGAAATCAAAGAAAGTGCAAGCATGCGAGCAAAAAGTTTTATGTGTAGACCTTGGATATAGGAAAAAAATATGGCTATGGGGCTGCAAGAGGACAATTTAATATGCAATTGTTACAAATAAAAGAGGGTGCCCAGCCTTTACATGAAGAGCTATAACCTTAAACATAGGAGAATGGGTACTCATTTGGGAGTAAAGAAGATGATCCCTATTATTATTAATGTTAGGGCTGGTCTAGTTGGGGGACATGTAAAACCTATTTGTTATTCATGTATATAATTTATGCATGTTTGAATTAAGTTGTATGCTTATAATATTTTTAACAATGCATGTAATTATATAATAATTGACTAAAACATAAAGATTGGGAAACTATGAAAATGTAGTGTCCCATATTGTACATTAATTGTTAAGTATAATATGTTGTTTCATAGTGTATGGTATGTCAGCCCTAGACATATGGTGTATAGATTTTATATGGACTAGATAGTGAATTATAAGTAATATGTCAAGGGTATAAAGACGAAACAAAGAATTTTGTACAATACATGAATTTTAATATACAATACGTCGAGTTTATAAGGGCCGACTAGAAAATTTCATACAATATGTGAATTGTTATGTATGATAGTTTGACTCCACGTACAATACAAGAAGAATAAGAATTGCACATAGTAGAGAGTAATACCTTATATGGACATACCATATGTCAAGGTGATATATAGCGCTTCAACCGATGTAAGTTTCCTGAAAGAATTAAAAATTTTCTGTGAAATTTTGGGATACTTAAATGATTGTGGAGAAACAATGTTTTGAAAGAATTATTTTGAGAAGACATTTGACACTTAATTTTTATATTTATTGGGAAAGTTTTTTTTGAGAATTAAATGCAGGATGAATTGAATTTTAAGTTTTGGGATTTATTTATTATTTATATGAATTAAAATTTTGTGGAATTTATTTTAGAATATGACTTGAAATTTTTATAAGTGCATCATGGAGTTTGGAAATTAAAAGATGTGTGAGGAAGAATAGAACCATTCTAATAACAAAATGGCCATGATTGCTCATGGGAAAGGAGATTAATTGAAGGGAGAGTATATAAGGGATATAGTTTAGGAGAGTTGTTATGCTAGCTAAAAATGAGAAGAATGTAAGAATGAATCAAGCAAATTGTCCTATGGAGAAATTCTTAAGCTTACATTCCCCACACCTTGTAGGCACTATAGATCATTTCCAAGTAGACGACTGCTTAGATAAGATTTAAATGTTGTTTAGTAGTGTGGCATGTTGGACAACAAGAGAGCTCTTTTGGTGGTATTAGTATTAAATAGTGTTGCTAGGCATTGGTGATAAGGAAATGTAGAATCTAATTTGGAGGAAGAGCACATTTTAAAATATCTCGAAGAGAATTTTATCAAGCTTTTTTGGAATTTTATATCCTAGAGTTGGGTGTAGGAAATATGAGTGATGAGACTGGTCATGTATGCCTAGGAATTATTGGCTATAGAGAAAGAGATGTAAATTATTTTGGAAGGGTCTATGAGAGAATTAATTATTTATTTTATTTTGTAAATTAACTCTTGTATGAACATGCTAGGAGTATTTTAGGGCTTTTTAAGTTGGCACGACATTTTTAACAAGCATGGCATAACATATGTCACTAATTTGCATTATATTAGGAAAAAAATAGAAAAGGAAATTTTTTTTATGTAAATAAGATATTATTTTTAAGGGTATCAAAAATAGATTATAAAAGTTAAACAAAGATTTGTCTTAAGATTAAGGCTCTTATATTAAAAGAAGTCATTTTGTTACCAAATGGTTTTATCACATTTTGAAGTATCATTCAGTGGTGTAATTTAATAGTAGAAACAATAATGTGTTGTATCTCATCCTTGATATCATTTAGGGTGAAACCTAATTTTAAAATATATGTAGCTTTTCTTTTGAGGATTAAACTATAACTGTTAATAGAAAGGAAAGGGAAAATGGTTTAATATTAGAAAATATTTAATTAAAAGGGGGCTTGTGTTAAAAATAATTACAAAGCAAATTTAAGAAGATTTAATGTAAAGTATGAAAACATTGCATAGATATATTAATCTCATTTTAGACAACTTACAATTGATATAACATATTTTGTTATTTGGATCAAGAATATGTCATGAGCCAATCTTGTAGTGCATTATATTTTTCTTAGATATTTTTTGTCTGTTGAGCTCATGATTTTTGGCTTAGTTTGTTTTGGCTAAAAAATTTTACGAAATGAAGACATATCACAGGAAGATTGTTGACTCATTATTTGTTCCTATAGAAATCATACAACAATTACCAGATATTTTAACATGTTCAAGAAAAGAGATTATAATGAAACAGGACCTATTGATGATTTTAAGATATAATAAACATAAATAGCTTATAAATTTTTTTTTATTGTATATGAATAAACTAATGAGAGTCTTTAATAGTGAGAGGTACACTTATGATAAGAATATAAGCGAGCAATGAGTATGATATTTCCTTTATAGTTTCTTATGTTTGCCTATATGGTTATGTTAGAATTTTGTTGATATTTGATGCATGAGAAGTTGTGACAATTATATGTATTAATTTCATATTTTATAGAATTATTATTTTTATTTTTGTTGTAATAATTATTTAAATTATTTGAATAATGTCTTTGTGAGAGAGATTTAAATTGTTATTTTTTTGAGCAATGATCTTGGTTTCAAAAATTGATAAAAAGGTTTTCAAAATAAATTTTTTTTTGTAAATAAAGATTTTCTATTTCTCAAAAAATAAGGATTAAATTTTTTGATAGTCATAAAAGGGCACTTAAGTATGGCACTACTTGTTTGATGCTCAAGATTACATGAGTGTGCAAAGAAAGTTTCTATACAAAAAAATTCAAAAACTATTTATGAATTCATCAACCAATTAGAAATGTGTATCTTTTCATCTTATGATAAGAGTAGTTTTCTTAAGTCAAGCAACATTAAGTATCACATCATGTATGGGTCGAGTGGCCAATTTAGCATAAACGATGCATAAAATTAATGCAATATCTTTGCTTATAATCTAAAGTTCCATTCTTTCACTAATTGTGGCAACCCACTTATTCACAACATGTCATCACAAATAGTGAAGATGTATTTTTTAAGTTATGCAACCTTAGAACAACATCGTGATCACCAAAAATTGGTTAGTACTCAGGTTAAGTTGATTAAGATTATCATATAATATTGTGCTAGAATTCTTAATTCTAGCGTGTTTTAGACAAAATATCTCGTTTGGTGAAACAAAACAATGTAGCCAGTTTACCGATTGAAAGTGTAAATTCTCCATGGAGATGAGATATTCATGATCATCAATTTTGTCTTCTCATGAAAATTAATTAGCATCTAGCTCACGTCTTACTTTATTGAAGGGTTATTGACAGAAATTGCATCCCCAACTTAATTTGTTACCACTTTTGCGGGAGTTAAGATCTTCTAATCAAGTAATCTATTTACTCTAACTTGTTTAAGTTATTAAATTGTGAGAAAATGTTGTGAAAGTACATTAATAAGCATAGGTTCCTTAGGCTTCTTGTAAAGGTTGAAAAAAGGCCAAGTTTGAGGGAGTTCATATTGCAAAGGTTTGTATAAATGCAAACTATGTAGTTTTTAATCATTATGTTCACTTGTTTCGACATCAATTGTAGCAATGTTGATCATGCATATGAAGAAGATGTTGAAATGCTTTCTTAATAACCAATGCAATGGTATTTTGATAGTTTTTAATGCAAAAGTTGACAACAGTGAAGCAAAGAGTTGTGCATTCGTTGCATAAAATACTCCAAGGGGACCATTCTATTTGAATCAAATTGTCATTTGTTGCTAGTTCGAACATCTTCATCTTTTCTTCTCTCAAAGGAATGATATAAATGCTTTATTTCCTTGGGCATGTTTGTGTTGCGTGACGAGTTAGTCTTAAACTTGGAAACAATGAGAGATGTTGTGGTATTAGAAGTTTTACTTGAATGTCCATTGAGTTTTTATAGTTGCACTACACAATGTAACTTATATACAATCAACCAAGGTTTTTCTATATGCGATATAGTACTATTATGCATCTTTGTCTTTAAATAATTAATGGCACAATTAGGTAAAACTCAGTATCCTGGAATACACAAATCTAATTTGAACACCCAATGATTTACAAAGTTACTCGACCCAAGTTTCACTTAAGATACTTAAGCACAACATTCATGTTAACAACATATTCAAAATACATGAATAACACCATTAGTTGTTTTTGTTACCAAATATTAAATTAATTACTATGCCTAAATAATTAATTTAACAAATTATTTTAAATTTTTGTTCTTGTAAATATGGAACTTGGAAAATAATACAAAGATATCTTTTTTTCCTCATTAAAAGTCTTGCATTAATTTATCAATTAACTAAAAAAAGAAAATTAGAAACCATAAGATAATATATGAGATGATTCACAAGATGAGGTGATGAAGAAAAGGAAGAATGGCAAGGTGAGAGATATGGAAGTGAACTCATAGTATTCGACTATGGTGGAATCTATGGCAATGAGGAAACTTTGGGACCTCTTATGGTAGTGGCTAATGGAGCTCCTTTTTTGAAAGGAGGATGCTACGATTTTAAGAAATGATGGAACAAATAGAGGAAGTGGAAGAGTTGTAGATGAGGGCGATTATGATTTGTAGAAGAGGGGTATTTGTATGGATGGCAAATTAGTGGAGATTTATTCACCAAATTCTTCTTGATTAAGAATGCAGTCTTAGTTGGAAGGCAGAGGCACATTGTAGTGTCTAGCCTTATTGGTTTAGGTTGATTTCAATTTTTTGTATTATAATTAAGCCATACTTGATGTCTCAAGTGCCAAACGTGCAAGCCTTTGATGTATATGATATAGTTGATATCGTTGAGGTTGTATATATGGTTAACATGATAGGATTATTTTGAGGAAGTTCTAATATTTTATAATTATGAATGCAGCTTATAAAATTTTCCAAAATGTAAAGAAAATGCATGATCACTTGTCTCTAGGTAAAGCTTGCTTCAAGAGATAGTTCAACTTAATTGATGAAGCGTGTCAATGATCTTGAGATATTTCCAAGCTTGTTGATTGGTTATCGAGGAGTGTTAGAGTCCATTGATACATTAGTTGAAGGTGTTGATTGTGAATGCTAATCATTAGTTGGAACTTTTTGATGCTCGTGTGATAGAGATAAGCTATCAAGGGATGTTCGTGAAGATTAACTTGTGGTTGTCAAGATACGAAGCAAGCATATAGCATAACTTATATTAAGTTAAGGTCTAGGTGCACAGTACTTCCCTTGAACAATTTTCTTGTCATAATTTTTGTTAAAAAGACAATGAAGGTAGTTTGTTCATGTCAATTTTAATATCATCATCATCTATCGATAAATTTTGATAGGTAATCTTGATCTGTTTTAGATGACATAGATATTTGGTTTTCCATTTTTTGTTTTTGTAGGCCGCTATATGTACCTTTCTCTCTTTTTAATCTTCAAATTCTTATACTAGTTTTTAAGTTGGTTTCTTTGTATCATCACTTTGTGCCTTTTTGCCTTACTAGTACATATCTCTTTGAGTTCTCCATACTTATACACTTGAATCATGTATTATGAGAAATTTTTTTAACCTCAATTTCTACTTCTTGTTTCTATCAATAAGATAATTTGTAATTTTGGGCACACTTTTTAGATCTTCTATGCACTGACTCAATTGTATTACCAATATAATTGTCAGTGTCATCTCGCATATGATTTGTGTTTTGCTTTATCTCCTAGAACATAAATCTAAGACTTCTATTCTTGAATAAATTTCCTTTTTTATCTTTAAGTTAATATTTTTTATTCTTGGTGATTCATTTGTTTTATCTCTTGCACTTTTTAAAGTGGACATCTTAGATTAATAATTGATGTTGGATGGTGAAACATTTCATGGTATCACCTTGAAATCTTTACAAACTAAAAGTTCTTTCTTCCTCTTTAAGAAACAATCAATGTGTTTAAGAGACTTTTCTTTATAAGTAAAAAAATACAAGCAATAATAAAATCTTATGCAAAAGTGAACAAGAAAATAATTTTATTAACTTTATTAACTTTCCCAATCCATAACCACCATGATATTGTTTAAACTTTTTTTCTTTTTACTTATATGCTATTTAAGTCTCTTAAAATTAAAAATGTTTTCATGGATACATAGTGTAAACTTTTCCAAATCAATCTAAACTTTTCTTCAACATATTTAGTCCTCCTTTAGGAGTTGTCATTGCCAGCATTTATAGCTTGCTTTGTTATAAGGAACTTTGAAGCTACGATCTTTTCACTACTCCTCATAATATCTATTACAGCTTCTAAATTTTTATTCAAAATTATGACAATTGTATTTCTATCATGTTTCTAACCTGGTTGTCAAAACTTAAATCCTAAAGTATTAAATTCTTTTGCCTTGTCTCATATCTACTTAGCTTTTTGGACACACAACATTTGCCTTTCATTGAATAATTGTATTCAAAAATTCCATCAGCTTCCTAAAAAAAGTACATATATTTTAATATCTTATAATAATTCTTGTGTCTTGGACTGACTTCTTTATTCAATCATCCAAGATAATGTGATAGCACTTGCTTATTTAAGACAACATCTAGGTGTGTACACCTCGTGCTCAGTTGTCACTTTATTCATAAAATACAATGCATTCCTTCCAAGGGATGCATTAACATTAATGCAATTTTGTTTTGGGCTTCATGTCATTTTTTTGGTTAGTTTTACAAAGGTCCTAAATTGCATAATATAGCCCTTCACTTCGTTTAAATAAAATCTAGACTTAGAAGAAACCCCCCGTTGAACTAGTTGACAGTTTTTGAAGGAACAATTCTATGGTTTTGATTACTTGATTTGCTGAACTGATAGGTTGAAATGTGTGGTAGAGTAGTTCATAGGCTGACGTGTATTTTATCCATGAAATTAAGGTTCAATTATTTTGTGCAATTTGCTTAACTTTTGCTACATGTCAATCCATGTCCAAAAATGTAACTAGTCAATATGAAAGCATTTTTAAAGAAGATAGCAAAAAATTAGATTTATATACCATTATTTCAACAAGGAGAGCAAACATGGGCCATCCATAAAATGAACTATGCATGCCGCACTAGAATCAATATCATGTAGTGAAGTCATCACATGAGATCTCAGGAAATTGAAGAAAACATCAGTGAATAATTATTGTGATTAGAAATTTTCATAAAGGGAAGTCCATACTTCAGAGCATGAATTTACCACTTGTAAGAAGTTCCAAAAACAATGGAGATAATCTTTTCTATAAAAATATAGTTCAAAGAATGAATGCCGCAAAAATAGAATAACAGCCTGAAGGAAAAACATGCACAATGAATGAGAGAAACAAAATAGAAATATAATGCCAGAGTCACTGAACACCACAAATCCTTGATATGCATTAAAAACTTAACAAATCTTGGATTCACTACTTGAGATCTTAGTCGTAGCTTCTGAAGTGTTCTATCAATAGTTTTTAGGTTTGGTTGCCTTCATCACTGTCTAACTCATTTGTATAGGCTTCCAGTTCATCTCATTTAGTTTGCTACCTTTCATCATTTAAAGTGTATTAGTTTAGCAATAATATTATATAGTTTGAATTTAGGAAATTAGACATAAGCTCTGCAAGCATATATACACGTGTTTACTAGTTTATTAAATTATCTGCTGTGGTCCATATTAATTGTAAGTTGTTGGTATGTTAACATTGGGAAAATGCGATATCTAATTAATGTTAATTAAAGAGAAGTATATTTGACATTGGTTCTTGGAAATATTAATGTTGGGTGTATAGTGAAAGAAAATCATAAACAACTATTATATGGAGGAATCAAATTATTTTATGCTGCAGGTTTTCTTTCGAAATTATAAAATAAAAGAGGTATTTAGAAATTATGTTTGCTGAAAATAATTCCTTTGATGAGGAATGCAGATAAGCTTTTAAAATAGTGCCTTGGAAAAGTTTTTTGGATGGCTGAAGGGAAGAACGAAGTATACTACATTATGATGTTAAGGTCATATCTTAAGGTCACTTGGTCAAACAATGGTTGATCTTTATTCCACATGGATTAGCCAGCTTGTCTTCTTTGTTGTAGTTTTATTACATATATGTTTTACTTTTGAGTGCTCATATTTTTCAAGGCACAATAGAAAAGTGGATGAAATATGTTCTGAGTTACTAGTCTTTCTTGAATATGGACAATAGCTTAAACTAATAAAATTATATAAATGGAGTCATCTGTAAATTCTATTTTGATTTTTAATTGAATAGTGATGTTTGGAAAGAACTTTTGGTTATAGATCAGATCATATGTATTTTGCATTGTAGAAATGTCAATTTTTCTTTGGATTAGTCAGCAAACTTTAGCAATATTTTATGTGAACTTAAGAATTTTGTGCTATTGATTTCAATTCTTTGATTTTTATATAAGTTCCTCTTGTTTGATGCACTCAAATCGGTATAGTTTTTTTAAACTTATATTTTCATTTATGGTTTATCTTCTCTTCCAGTGGTTGAATTTTGTTAAGTGTATATGTTTATAGATAGCATTTTGAGAAATAATTCTTTTACATGCTATTTCTTATCAATAAAATGTTTAGTTAACAGGTACCATTTTTGCTTATGGACAAACAAGCAGTGGTAAGACATATACTGTTGAGAGGATTTTCCTGTTAACTGAGAATCATACCACTTTTTGTCCATGAGTTATTCAGAATTATTCAAGAGGATGTTTACCTCTACAACTATAAATCCTTCTAGCTTTTTTTTATGAATATTTTTTCATAATTTATTTTCATTATTTTTTATATTTTTCTGGTGTGTTGTTTTTGGAGGATTATTTTTTATCTTAATTTTTGTCTTCTATTACGCTTTCCTTTTTGAACTAATAAAATTGTTTAACATCCAAGTCCTCATTTACTGCATAGATGTCCCTCACTATTAAAATTTTTGTCATCTACTAGACATAGATCTTCTTGTAATTATTAGCTTAATGTTTCATCTCTAAAATTAATCAAAGTTTGAGTATAATTTAGTTTAATCTTGTATTGTCTACATAGCTATTTAGCTTTATTTTTTTTGTCATTTAGAAAGTGGATAGAGAGTTCCTTTTTTGATTGTCTTATACAATGAGGAGATCAATGACTTGTTGGCTCCTGGACATCAAAAGTTGCAAATTAACGAATCACATGAGGCATATTTCTAGTTTGTTCAACATGGTTATGTGTTGCTTCATTATGAAGTTTATTTATTTCTATTTAAATTATTAGGTTCTACAATATTTATGTAGAGAGGCATATATGTTGTTGGTTTGAAAGAGGAGATTGTTACCTCCCTTAGGCACATACTTCAACTCATGGAATTTGGTGAATATAAGGCCAAAACATCATTTCTTCATTTCAGTTATATCGTAGTAGCATTGCAACTTTAGGGAACAATTCTTTTTGTTTTACAGTTCATGGACACGTTGGGTAGACAAACATGAACCTTTATAGTAGCTACTCCCATACAATTTTTTGCATGGCATGTATACTTGTTTGTTATTGTGCTTTTTGTCGAACTTTTTTGAAGTATCTCAACTAATTAAATTTAATTTCAGAATGTTAAATGTAGGGAGACAAGTGGAGAAGGTGAATCAATTAATTGTTTTTATGCTATTCGTGTATCTATTCTGGTATGTTGTTTTCGTGGGAAAATAATCATGGTTTTGTTTTCTTTGTTTGTGATCTATTATGGTTCTTTTTGGAATAATTCTTGATGGTGTACATAATGTTTTCTTTTTTTTAATAGAATTTGGTGCATCTAGCTTGATCAGAACATGCTGCTAAAATTGGTGCAGAAGGTGTGCACTTGAGAGAAGGATCAAATATAAATAAGTGCTTGAAGACCCTTGGTACCGTAATTGAAAAACAAAGCGATGGTGTTAAAAGTCAAGGGTAAGTTTCATCGTTATATTTTTTGATGTCAATTATATGGCTCGCATGTTTCTCATGGAAGATTGTGATCAAGTGGTCATGTACCATATCGAGACAACAAGTTAACTGGCATTTTGCAACCTTCTCTTGGTGGAAATGCAAATACTACTATGATTGGTAACATCACCCTCTCTCAGGTTCCTTATTCAATTTATTCGATTTAAATTTACTGGGGAATTTACAGCATGAATTCTCATACAGCTTATGCAATTGACCTGACGACAGTTAAAATATAACGTTGTGGGCTATTAAGGTCATCAAAGATGCCTGACACAGTACATGTAAATTAAAAATTAATTAGGACCTTATAAGCTTCGGCTAAAAGTATTGTCATTGTTAATCCACGAACTTGTGTAGCCTTAAATCATTTAATGCTATCCATATCCAATTCTATGTGTTTAAGGGACAAAAATTAGTTGCACATATACAATGAAGTCATGTTGAATTTAATGTACTTGATTTATCTGTGAGGTATTTTCATCTTACACCCTCATTGGCAGACCTTTTTTTCAGAATCGCAATGGTGGAAGTAAAAGTGTGAAAAGGGTAAGAAGGAAACGAGCAAGGTGAAGGGAGAGGAGGTTTCTTTCTTTAAAGGATTGAACTCTCTAAGAATCAATTCAAGTGGTTTTGAATTCATGAACTTCTAATTCTTGGAATTCCCTAAATTTTCCAAGTTTTTACTTTTTAAAACTTTTGGTTTATTTCATACATTCTCATCATGCTTTTTTATAAAGGTTTGGGTATAATATTTAACTATAAAACAAAAAAATATGATTTTGATAAGAACATTTAAAATTCTACACCTATTCTGGTCTATCTACTCGCGTGCTCCCCAAACCCTGCATCTGTACAGCTATGTTTGTGGGCTATCTAGGAGAGTGGTTACTATTCTTGCAAGGAAAACATATATGTAGTTGGTCATTACACGTGTGCCCATCCCATGCAAGCGCACTTTCTTGGTGTGTCATGCCCTTTTGCATGTGCTCATGCACCATCACATGTGGTGCTTGGGCAGTGCACTGAATTGTGTGCTTTGATAGCTTGTAGCATGTCTCCAGGTACGGCCCAAAAATTTTTCTTTTTGCTTTGTGTTGTTTCATTGATTTTCATTGTTTTATCTCTCCCTTGATTTTTTTGTTCAATTTTGGATTCAATGAGTTTGAAAGCGATCTCCTGATTAGTACCTTGGATATTTGGAAATTAGTTGGAGCTTCCAAATCCTTTCGATTGTCTAATTTTTGATTTTGTTCATGCTTCAAAGTTGTTGGAAAGACAATGTCAATTTATCCAAGTTCAAGTGGATCAAATTGTTTTCCAAGTTCTGAAAGGAGTCTAGATCCCTTGAACAAAAGATTTGATTTTTTCTTTTCCAGAAGAGCATTTTCTCCTTGCATGATTTGTCGCTTTATGGCTAAAGACAATGTCAACTTGATATCCTTAGCTTTAAGAAGTTTATCTCTTGTGGATTGCTCAATATGCAAAGTTTTGTTGGTTGGTTTTTTAAGATAACAACTTGAACCTTTTTTATGGTGATTAAAATGTAGGAAGGATTCTAATTCTCTTGGAATGACTATTTTTTTGGTGTCTTGATGATTGAATACAACACTCAATTGTTGACATCCTTATAGACTACTTTGGGCTCTAATTTACCCTTTGTGCTCAATTGGGTTAATGATCCTTGATCAATAGGATTTTGAAACATTGATCTTCATGGGATTCTTGAAACTATCAATCTTTTTTTGAATTTGTAGCAATCTGATCAGTTGTGTTCATTGTTGAGTTCTTCTTGGATTATTTCGATATCATTTGGAGGAATTTCATTATGGTTGTCGCTTAGGCCTTTGTTACAACAAGGTTTGCACCAACATTTGTGTTTATAGATGTCATGCTTATTGCAAAGATAATTATTTCCCAATTAATCTTGGAGGATAGACCAATCTTTATTTCGTATTCATGAAATTATGGAATAGTATAGATGAAACCTAGGTTAAGCGGTGAATCTTAACAAGACTTTAGTATTATCTAATAAGGTGATGGAAGTCACATGAAGGAAGTTGATATTAAAGAAATTACACATGCATTAAATTGTTCAATTAAAATTTCTAGGTCTGCTAATTACAACAGCTACACTATGAAAAAGGACTTTAATTTTATCATTAAATGAGTGAAAAACTATGTCAAGATAAATGATTAAGTCATTGTGAATATCGGGCCGTATGGTGATGATCGACTTAGTGTTAATTGTTATTCCAATGTATTACTTAACAAATTCTTTAATACTGAATGATACTATTATAGGGTAGTTTGAGAAATTGATAATCTATTATTTTTGGAGCAGTTCAAATTTTAGCAACATAATATATTGCTTCTACTAGAAAATGGTTACTCTTCAGAAGCATTGTAGGAGACATAGAATCTATAATTTACCAACTTAGTAATCAGCATTTGTTGCAAAACATTACAAGTTAATGATGGCTCAAGAAGATTGTTTATGGGTTCAATCCTTCAGGTCCATGTACCTTACATCTAAGTTATTGAGTATTGTGATCCATTAGATTATTAACAATATGCTTTAGAGGATTTTTGTGGGTAATATTGTTTCATTCTCTTTAGATAATTGGTTTGGCATCATCCCTATTTCATCATGGCAAAAATATCATAACATGGAAGAGGACCATCTAACACTTGTAGTGGAGCTAGTTATGAAGCATGATGTGTCAGATTTTAGTGAGATACAAAACTTAATTTTGCTAGAATTGGGAACTCATATCCTGCTTTCTTTGTTGGCCAAAACAAATGAAAGAGATGTGTTGTGCTTCAAACAATGCAAGAATACATTGTTGGACTAGATCATCTACAATAACATGTATATGTGCTAAAATTCTACTAGAAAAAAGGTACTGTGCATTTGTAAAATGAGAAGTCTTGGGTTAACATATTATCATGGAGATTAATGCTTAATCAACTTCCTACTTGCTCCTATTTATGTACTTGAGGCATTCTTTTTTCGATTGAAACGGAGTTTTGTGAATTCTCCCTGGAACTGGAAGACATTTCGAGACCTTCGAGCATCTTCGAGGGTTCAATGTGACTATTGTCACTTTGGCCAATACAAAAGATGGGACTTTACCACCATGGAGTGGCGTTTTGCTAAAAGATGAGGGGGAAACTTAGTCAGATGTCGGATAAGCGAAATCTCAGAGATCACAAACGTAGATTGCTCGCGGCTAAATATGAATTTAGACGGAAGCTTTCACATTGGAGCATTTTCTGTAGGATACTAAAGTGTTTGAAGATATGAAACACCATATGTGGGAATTCCATAGTGTGAAAGAATTATGGTCCAATGGCCTCACAAATGAGAATTTCATGGTGTTGGGTAAAAAGTAGGAAAATTGCTTCACTAATGGAGCTTCTTAGTTGAATGTTTATGAATGTGAGAATGGCTATTACATCTTGTATAGTCAATTTGGCATACTTTTGTGTTAATTAATCTTTGCTTTAAAAAATCTATAAGCTCCTAAGGAAATGCCTCTCAATTTTAGCTGCACTCAAAAGAAATATTGATTGGCTACTATAAATTGTTTCAACTTTTCTATCTCATATTATGGGAACTCTGACAACCTCCATGGGCTGCTAGTAATCTCTTATTGGACTCCTTCAATGGGATGCATTAAAGTCAACTATGGTGCAACAGTACAAGAATTTGTTAATGCTCGAATTGTTATAGTTATTGAAAACAACAATGGTAGACCTATTGTTACTGTCAGAAAAACATGGATTTTAGGTTCAATTATAGCCATGGGGACTATTGATATTCTTGAAGTAATAGAACAACTTAGAACTTGACATGCAAATATCCAAGGAACAAAGATCTAGTCAGACTCTACTATGATAATTGTTATAGTGATCGAATTGTTGTTGTCTAAGGAAAATACAAGTACCTACCGTCGAGCTATTCTTATGCTTAGGGTATGTAGCCCTTCATACAGTCTTACATAAAGTACCATGGTAACTGTGCTGTGGATTGGATGGCTCAACATGCATTCTTGTATGACTTTCTTTGGGACTAGTTAATGCTTCTTTCCAAATCACTTCAACTTTTACTTTTTTTTATTTTAGGTACGAACCTTCTTAAGTAGGGTATGATGTAGGCTTTGACAATTTATTTGTCAAGGAACCCAAATTTTTATAGGCATGACAGATAGAGATGCAAAAATGCAATAGATGGGTGTGAACGGTGTAGTAGATAGAGTCGTACATACAGATGGTGATGTATGATGGGTTGGTTGGTAGCATCGATGACAGATGTAGGCAAAAAGTTAGATTTCGATGGAGATTAGATTTACCCAACATTTGTAGTATAGTCAAGGAAAGCTTACAACTCTTTATTTATTTGATTTGCTTCCAATTGCTTAAAAAATGAATTGGAACTCCTAATCATCAAAATTAACATTGAGCAGATTTAATAATGTAGTTAACTAAATCTAGTAAAATGGTGAAAAAAAAAATTAATTTACTACAATTGTCCCCATCATAGATGGTAGGTACTGATGTCCTTAATTCAACTAAACAAAACAAAGAGCTGAACAAGCCTAGTATGATGATCCAAGATGTTAGAATCATCCTTAAGTTTACAGCACTAATGAGTTTTTTTTTGTGAAATTTAGCATTATGTAGGTACCAATGTAGTTCACTTTATGGAAATGTCTTAGTTTGAGGAGGTTGGCTACAATGAGATTTTTTTAGAATAAGGCAAAGATGCCACATCACAAAAAATGCTATAGGAAGAGGACAAAGAGAATCCACCTGACAGTGAATAGGATTTGAATGAACATACTAAAAATATGTACTATTTCAAAAGAGAAGTCTCTTTATTCAAGATGTGTTGATGATGGTGATTTGTGTGGTTGCACACAACATACCTCTAAAAATGCTACAATTGTCATGAAAGATAATTATAAAAATGGCAAACATTGATAACATGGGCCGATCAAGGTCACCTTTAAGGAGGCATTTATTGGACAGAGAAGGGCCATAGATAATGTGAAACTAATGGGTGGCCTTTATTAACTACTCAATGAGACCAACAAATTTATATGTGAAGATGTTAGCACCAAAGGGTACCTCATTCATATTTAATGATGAAATGCATTTATTGATTGAGGGGTGTGAATGATGAATTCACTACCACCAATTTCAACATATTGGTAGAGCATACAATGGTTGCTTGTCCTTTCAATAAATAGCTAGAATACTATAGTGTAGATGGGGCCATTTGAGAAGATTTTGGATTGTGTTTTTGGTTGGATGTTTCTATTTACACTTTTATTCAGCTATAGAATGAGATTACATTAGGTTAGGAAATCCAAGGTAGGTTGTTAGCCTTACATTGTGTTAGACATAAGGACACATGAATTAAAAATGATTATTTTAGTGAGTATGTGTGCTTCAGTCTAGATTCATTTTTTGGCACTTCTACTTCTGTATTGGGACATAGGGAATATGTAGTGCATTATGAAAGCTATAGGGCATTCTATTCAGTTCAAGAGGTGGACGACATTTATGCAAAGGTCATCCTTTGCAAGGGTGTGTGTTAGAATGGACCTTTCAAGGCAACATGAAGTGGGAATATGGACAATTTGACCCTTTGGTTGGTCTTTTCAAAGGTTTTTGTACGAGGGATATTGTATACCTAGCTAACTAATTCACATTATTTCTATAATTGAGAGCTCTTGTTCATTAAATGCAAGACTTTATCATGAAAATGATGTGGGACTACCTCAATGCAGATGTGAGACCATGATAAGAAGAGATAAGGACTTGGACCTTGGTTGGTAATTCAACCAAGGAAGAGGAAGTTAATTACAATAACATAGTGGTGGAGGATTAAAATAGGAAAAGATATAAGAAAATTCAGATAAGAAAGCAATACCAACATTAAGATATGGAGTAAGTTATGCAAATGGTAGGTCCTATGCCAAGCAAGATGGGCATGTTGGAGGCACACTCATAGCTTAATGGGTATCGAAGCAAAAAATTTAGGGAGAGGATAAACCTATTAAAAATAAGAAGCACAATCCATTAAGTAGTAAGGGAGTTCTAACCTACTTAGATGTAGAAATAGGAGAAGTACGAGGCATTTCCATGTGTTTAAAATCCATCTTTTATTATAGCCTGACTACGAGAGTAGGAGAATGGCAAAGGTACTATGGAATGATTTTTTTAAGATAAGCAAAGGAAAAGTGAAAAATGGAAGGGGAAACTTCCTATTCATTAAACAAACAAATAATGATGGCTAGGAATCTAAATACAATTCTGGGTAGAGCATTAAGTGGCAACTTCATTTTCTAAAAAAATTTAGAAGATGGTCATATAGCTACACTTTTGTTGGGATCACTTAGAAAGAATATTCAAGATTGCTTATGGTTTTACCTTAAAAAGAATTAAGGATACTATGGTTGGATTTGGGAGGGACAAAGTAGTTATTTGTATATTTGCATTGGCATAGGTTGCATAAGGCTTATATGTAAAAAAAATTGGGCATGTTGGATAACTTGCATTTGGTCTATTTTGTTAGTTAAGGATTAGGCTAGACACAAGCATGGCTATAATCGTTGAGAGGGGGATGCAAGATAGCTTTGGTACTAGTTATGGTTATTAATAGCTTAGAAATTTTTTCCATTGCCTATAGCATAGGTATGTTTCATACAAGAAATTAGGAGGATGTACAACTCTTGAGCATGTACTCTGTGGAAGATGGTTTGAGAAACTGTAAGCTACTATGGTTCTCCAAGTATATTGACAGCATAATTGCTAAGGAAAAGTTAGTTTGCTTGGTTGGCTTATATTACATAGAAAATTATAAAAACCTTAGGTATAGCAACAACTCAAACATGACATAGGAGTGTCAAATAGCATGACATTGGAAGGATTATTGTAGATGGTATAGTGCTACCTCTACTTTTGGCACAAATACTATGGTTAATAGTTGGAAGGAAAGACAACATCAGGTTATTCAGCCCACCATTTAATTTTGAAGGGTATCGTTAAAGTGTTGGAAAGATTGATAGATAGGTACTTTGGAGTGGAGCTAGTGTGATTAATTCTATTCATTATGCAAGCTATAATTTGGTGATCAAGGAGTGTGATGGCCTTGGAATTCATGATTTGTTTAATTGGTATATCACACTAACAACTATGTGCTATAGGAATTTGATTAGTCAAGAAGAAGGTTTATGAGTTCACGTATTTAGGTCCAAGTGTATGACAAATAATAACCTCTGTGTCCCGTGAAGCTTTCCTTACATGTTATTTACTTGTTTATGCAATGCCTTGTACAAGTTAGAATATAATATGGGATGTTGGTAAAGTTAAACAAGTGTACTTCTTGTCAAACAATTGGCTTTGATTTCTCTCAATTAATGTCTGGCCAAGATTCTTTAACATAGATGTTGAATATCCAGTTCTTGTGTAAGAATTTGTTAAGGAGCATAGCATGTGGGATAATGATAAAATTAAAAATTTGTTTGCTATTACTTTTGTTTCCATCATCATACAATTACCAAGGGCAAAATCTAATAAAAGAGAAATGCTATATTTAAGATAAAGTGAAGACACAATGCTAGAATCTAAATATATCTTTTGTATCATTCATAGTTGCCAAAACATGCAAAGGAAGGAAGTAGTCTGAGTCTGGAACTTAAACTTTGAACTTTGGCTGATGGTGCTTTTGTGGAGATTGATCCTAAATTTAATTTGCACTCATTCATTTTTGTGTGTGAGATGATTAGTGCTGTAGGCATGTTACACATAGTGCTGTAAGGAGGATGAAGATATTGAATACTGACTTTAAGAAAGCTGTATGGTGAGAGAAATTTAAGAGACTAATGTCTCCACTGTGAATCTTGGAGCTGAAGGGAAGAATGGTATGCATTAAGTCATTGAAAGAGATGTTTAATTAGATGGAGAGTAATATTTGGGTTGCTAATGTTTCAAAAGAAATAACATTTGTCTATTGCATTGTACCAACATTCGATTAATTGAAATGTGTATGCACATGTTGGTAATGTGTTTTGTCTTACTGCTCTTCTGAGGAAAATATAGTTTTATACTACCATTGCTACATGTTCTAGCCATCCCAACCCATCAAGAAGGAGTTCTTGCAACCTCCACAAGTTGTTTGTAACCTCAAATTTTATCCTCTTCCAATGAGATTGGATGAGATTAATTGCAATATGGTGGCAAAAGAGAATCTTAATGCTGGTATTGGCATAATTCTGTGAGATCTTTTGGGCAAGCCAATAAGTATTGCTAATATAAAGTGCATTTTAGAGGTAGCCTCTTACATGGAACTTATAGCCATTCTTAAAGCCATGGAGCTCCTTGGAACTTTATTTCATAACATGCATGTTATAGAAATTGAATCCAAATTGACAATCGCTATTCTCGAAGTAACTCGAATGTTAGTGTCTACCTCTCGAAGCAATAATCAAAGTGCTATTAATTTTGTGAGTGGTATGAGGTATTTCAAGCTTTTCCATAGACAGCAACATGGCGATTGTGTAGCAGATTGGGTTGTGCACCATGCCCTTTTATATGATTTTATGTGGGAATGAGGAATGCCCTTTTACAAACTATTTTTGCGATATCTTTACTCAGAATTTATGATTGAACCTCCATAAGGAGAACATTGTGTAGACTTCAGCAATATCTATTATCAATGAACCCTCATAGCTTCAATTGCATTTGGCGTAACATATTGCCTCATATCATAAGATTCCAAGTTTAGAGGAAGCTTAGAAGTGGTAGTGTGCCATGTTACATTGGGGTAATATTGAAGATTGCAACATGTGATTCTTTCAGATTTTGGCTACTTTTACATATAGAAGAAATTATATTCATCAACTTAAAAATGATAGATGGAAATTGGTGGCTTCCCCAATTGAAAATAAAGAAATACTCATGTAATACTTTAATAAGAAGTTGAGTACCTTTGGGTAATATTTTTCTTGACCACCTTTCCAGCCTTATAGATCTATCAATAATGTGTATCACTTCAATAAGGGATGTTAAAGCTATGATTGATTTATCACTATTAAAAAAAATAAAGCACCAAGCATGGATGGCATCTCTATCAAGTTTTTTCTTAGGTACTAAAATGTTACTTAGGCAAATATTATTATAGTTGTGAAACAATTTTTTAATAATAGATATATGCTTACAAAAAAGATATGTTGGTTATTCTTATTCCATAGTTTTAGGGTTCTTAAAAGCCTAAATAATTTAAACTCATAAGTCTTTGCAATGTGATATACAAAATTATAACTATCATTTTGTTGGGTAAATTATAGATGGTCCTTCTAAATATTATTGTAAGTGAACAAATTGCTTTTGTGCCAATTAAGTTATATTTGACAAAATATTTTTGACATAATAGATGGCAGCCTATATGGATTCATCTACATCAAAAGAAGGGTTCAAAAGTTTTAAGTTGGACATGGACCAAGGTTATGATAAGGTCAATTAATAATATGCCCAATATATTTAAGCATTTGTGATCTTTCAATATTTGGAGTACTAGATTAAGGCTTGCATCAGTACACTAGAATTTTGGATTATGCTAAATACGATTCACCTTTCATAGATTGAAGTTAAGAGGGCTGTTATTCAGGGGTTTCCATTGTCACCATAATAATTTACTATTGTATATGAATATCTCTCTTGGCTTATTATGCTGTAGGGGGAGCTTACTATCATAATCGGCATCCAAAGTGGCCCTTCTTCACCTATGATTTATCACTTTCTTTATGTTGATGTTGTTTATATCACTTTCTTCACCTGAGCTGTATATGGACCTTTAAGGATATTATGAAATAGTATGGATTACATTTCGACCAGGTGGTCAATTTTAATAAATACCAAGTATTGTTTAGCAAGGGAATCATATGCATGCATAAAAAGATTATTTTAAGGAAGTTGCATAAGTCCCAAGGGCTGAATTGAAATATTTATGCATTCCTATTGTAGCAAATAAGTCATAATAAAAGGCTTCAAATTTCTTATTGATTAAGTTGATAATTGCATGGCTAAGTAGAGGATCAGTGCTCTATTTATGATGGGGCATATTTTCATGATCAACTTGATGATTACTAATATTCTTACATATTAGTTATCCTATTCTTTAATTCCAAGGGGCATTGCTGTGGAGTTACAAAAATTGATATGCAGGTTCTTGTTTGCCAGCTTTAATGTACATAATTTTATACATAATGTAAGCTAAATTCTAGTTACTCTCCCTATGGAGTGTGTTGGCCTTGTAATTCTTTGCATATTTACATGGCATGTAGCAATGATTACAAAGTACTAAAGGTGAGTTATGGCTTGGGAAGAAGGTTTATTGGTTCAGGTCCATAGGTACAAATATTTTATGGCAAATACTAATTTCTTTATGCCATGTAAGGTTTCACATATGTGTAAGCTACTTTGTAGTGTTGTGCCTTGGACAAATAAAACAATGGTTTGGAAAATTGGTAAAGGCTATCAGGTTTCTTTGATGTCAAATAATTGGCTTGTCTTCCTTTTAGCTACATTAAGGACAACATATATAAATATGGACATCAAACAGCCAATCCACACTATAGAACATTTAAGGAGATGATGTTTGTGACAAAGTTATGATACAAAATCTATTTGCATCAACTTTGGTTTCAAATACTATGCACTCCTCTTGGGAAAAATCAAATGCAAGGGATATGTTATATTTCAATCAGAGTGAAGACCTAATGCTATAATAAAAATCTATATAGAACAACATGTTCAATAGCCAAAATTCAATGTTAGATAAAGTCATGTAGATGTAGAGTTTTAAATTGTAGCCTTGGGTGAATGTGTTTATGTTGAGATTGAAGATATTATGCATTTCTTTGAGGAATAGCATAAAGTGAAAGGATTTTCGGTGAGTAACCTCACAATTACAATTTTTTGTGCTGCAAGGAATAATGACATAATTTTAAATCATTAATTGATCTATTTTGTTTGATGGAGATTAATATTTAAGCTTCTAGTGCACCATAAGCAATTAAGTTTACTATTATAGCATTGTATCAAATTTGGATTAATAGAAATCTCCAAGCACATGTGGGTAAGATTTTTGGCCTTACTACTCTTCAAAGAAGAATTCTTTTTGATGCTTTTACTAGTACTACACGTTCCATTCATCCTAGCCCATCTAATGGAAGTTCCTATAGCCTTTAGAGGCTTTGTCTAACCTCTAATGGACTCATCCTCTATCAAATTATATTAAGCATATTTATAATGTTGTAATGAAATAGAATCTTAATACTACAATGAGCATAATTATTCAAGGTCACTTGGGAGAATTGATTACTATTGATTACACAATATGGATTTTAGGAGTAGCCTCAACCACGGAAGCTATTGCTATTTTTGAAGCCATGGAGCTCCTTTAAAACTCTATTTCTTAATATTCATGGTGCAAAAATAAAATCCGACTCCACAATAGCCATTGCTAAAGTAAGTTAGATACTGGCATATACCTCTTGTGGGAGTAATTATCAAAGTGTTATTAATTTTGTGAAGCATATGCGATCCTTCAAACTTTCCCACATACTATGTCAAGGTACAATGTAGGTGTAAAGGATAATCTAATATGACATAGGTCTAAATCTCATTGATCATGAAACTTTGTGGAGAAGGTAAAGTCCTATAACTCCTATAATGTGACATCCAACTTCCACAATGGGCAATATGAAGCATTTCAACCATGTAGCTAAGCAAGCCTCTAAGAGGAATGAAGCAAATCACATAATACCATTCAAGGTACCACACAAAATTTTGAGATAAGTGGAGAAAGTGGAGCTAGTAAGTGGAGCAAACTAAGCAAGCAGACAAGCATGTAATGGGTTTTTTTGAAACATTTATGATGTCTCTGTGTTTGAAGGGATGAATTTGTTGCAACGTAAGGTTGGACCTTAGCGGATCATGATAGAAATGTCATTCTATCACTTACAATCCTCACTACAATTTTTAGTCTTATAGAAAGTAATTCACCCACCATTCATCCTTAGCTATCATTTCTTATGTTGCCCATGCCATCAAACTTTCTACAACACTAAGTGATCCCGTGGTAACGTGCCCTTAGGGTGGAAAAACCCTACTTTCTACCATTAGGTGAATGATTGGCCTAGGCATCACATCTGAGCATCAATTTTGACTTAGAGGTGTTCAGTCATAAATTTGCACAACATAGCTTTGCATCCTCAGCTTTCCAACCATACAAGATGATCAATTGTGTGAATCAATGGTTCCTCTCATACTAGATTGAATTACTATCAAGACAAATTCATTATTATGGTCAAACTAAAATGTCTCATGATGACCTAAACCAAGCTCATGTTCCGTATTGATATGTGAACAATCTAAGACTTGGTGAATTCTACTTTCTATTGATAGGAAGAGCTTTCATATAAGAATCAAAAAGCAACACTGGATTTTTTGCAACCACAAACTAGTTATCTAGGTGGCTACTTTATTGATACATTTAGCTTCAAATTTTGAAAGGAAAAAAGGATTAATAAGCCATGCTTTCATGGTTCAAATTCATACTAGAAATTTGAATAAAATGAGCTTTAACCCATTTGTTTTAGATGACACTTTTGTTCTTGTTAGGCTTAAATTAAAACACATATATTTTTCTTTAACAGATCACAAACAAACTCCCTACTTAAATATATCTTCTGCTTGGATGAACCCATTGAGGTAAAACTTGAGCCAAAAATAGGAGTTGGGCCCCATCTCCATCTCATTGAAAAATAAAATAACCTTTATATTAGTGTCATTTCAATGTCGTTGGCATGTTGACTCCCACTTATATTACACCCGTCAAATCTTTTCGTAAAGTCATGCTAAAGCTGAGCCCAACATAGTCTCCTTTCCCTACTAATTTTGTCAATACCATTCCATTAGTTGAGGTTTCTTTTCATAGTAGTTAGGGACAATGTGAATCTCATTAATCCATTCATGTGCTTCACCAATTAGATGTTGAGAAATTTTTCTACCATAAGGGATTCATCATTACTTTGATCATTTAGACACGGTTGAATTTTTTCACTTTGAAATTCAGACCACTAAGTAAAATTCACAACGATGGCGACCATCGCAATGCTTTGTTATAATTAAAAAGTTAGATACCCCATGTCCATACATGTTCTAAGTTAATCATTTGTTGCACAATGAAGGCTACTGCAAGGGCTACTCCTAATTCATCCCTCAATGGAAACATGTGACCAACCCTCACCACTCAAGTATCATGAGCAATCTATCAATAGATGATGGGTTTGGCATTGGGGCACCCATGCTTAACACTTAGAACTAATCTTTTTCTTAAAGTTGAGTCCATTTTGTCAACTCCCCTTACCAAAAATACTACATTATTTAAAAGTTGTTTACCTTGGATACTTGATGCAGTTATGATTGTGATAAGGGATGGAAGACACTAGTCCATCTAGATTTTCAAGGGTCATTGGGACACGTAGAGAACTACTCAATATGAATTACTCTTCTAACCACTTGGCCCCAACCCTGGTATAGTCATTTTTGTTGTAGACCAACAATTAAGCAAAAAAGATAACTGTTCTCTAAGCCCCTACCAATATCTTAGGACAACTTGACATTGCCATCATCTACTACATCTCATCTCAAGAAATTTATTTAAACTCATTTTTAAGCTCTTGTCAAATGGCATTCTTCAAAGGGTTTCCCCCATCTCTTTGGATTGACTAATCCATCTACAATTGTAGTTCACATGGAACCTTAACTCCTTCATGCCTTAAAGTTAACATTTGAATATTTACTACAACCACCATGACCTACATCAATGAATGCTCTACATGGGCTTGTGCTCTATGTGTTATAATGATCGTTGCAATACCCTACTTATCAAGGCATTGCATTTGACCAATGATCAAGAATGGGTTGCACACTTAAGCTTTATCCATTTTCAAGGCTAGTGACTTAATCGGTGAATTGTTACACACTCCTTAGTGGATTTCAACATCCCTAACCACTGTGCTACTATCTTAATCGATCAACACCCTTTATGGGCTCTACATTAGTGCTCAATTGGATGATGCAATCTAGCTTTTGATTCATTATGCATCATCAAATTTTCTTACCAAAAATGGCCTACACGGAGCCTATATTGTTTGGTTCAATTAATCAAAGAAATCAAGTCATGTTTTAGATTTCTTCCTATCAAACATTTGAGAAAAGTCATAACTAAATTCCTCTAATCATTAGCTTTACCTAATAGAACTCTTATATTAACTCCAACTATCCCAATGGAAGTTACAAAGGGAACAAACTACTAGATGGTTTGATTAGTCTTTTGCCCTTATAGCCAAGTGAGATTAATGATTTGCACATCAATACCACCATAGGACTCCACCAGAGTCTTTTATTACATCATCTTGGTTAGGCATAGTTCACCATCTTTTAGGTCCAAATAAAAATGCTCTCTTAAACTCTTCATAGAAGATTTTGGGTCAATTTGTGGTTCACTTCTAGAATTTGGATCACGCCAATAAGCTTCCTTGCACCATTTTGAGCTTCCTCACCCATCGACTCACAAGAATGTTAAACTACTTTTTCCATGTTTTGACAAAAAAGTGAGCCCACTGGCCGTCGCTAATGTGCATGATGCCACCAGGCTTACCTTAATGCTGTGAGTATTACGACTAACAATTATGTTAATTTCTCCATGGGCAACATCCATAATGGTTCCTACCATTGTGATTGCCTTAGATGGTCCACTCCACAAGCCATGAAACGAACAGTATGAGGACATTCTACCAAGGTGCACTATGAGCACCTATTTCCTTCCCTCCAAATTATTTGAAGCAGTAGTTGGCTCTATATTAAAACTCCTTTTCAACTTTACCTCTTGGTGATTGTTCGTTATAAATCTCTCTTAATTGTTAAGCTTTCAATGCAATTTACCACCTAGTTTTGGCAGCTTTCCCAAATAACCTGACTCATTGATAATGTCTTATGTAGTAATAGAGTACAAATTAATTGGGGCTATCACTATCCTATTTTCCCTTTTCTAGAAGCTTGATCCCACTCCATTACTAAGGATGCATCTCTAAAAAATAATTTGTGCTTCAAGCTGCCTTAGTTTCACACTTGGTTGGCTTTGTCTCACTTATCATTACGATAAGAGTCCTTCTAAGTTTCTTCACCTCCACATATTTATATGCTTAATATTAATGGGTAGCCTCACCAAACATGGAGTCACGATCCCACACCATGGAGCATGGAGTTGGATTTGTGAGCGGGATCTAGTTGTCACACTACAATATCGATTCCCACTAGCCAAAACAACTTCACAATGACTTCCACCTTTTATCCACTAATAATGGACCATCACCCAATGAATAAACATACCATGCAATAGAACAAGGTTCCATTGATCATGTCAAAATAAGGGATGCATCAAAATTAGTGATTCTTAGCTTTCAAAACAAGTGATGTCACATTGCACTGTTGTAGGTATACCCTTAGCTGGCATCCTTGGGCACAACTTGCATTAAAAAATTGGAATATTCATGGGACTATATAATTCACAATATGTATCACATTTCGCAAACTTCTTCATTTGTACAAGTGCCCAGATATCCTTTGTTAGAGTCATTCAGTGATCGATTACTAAACCCGCTAAATCGATGGCACACAACATACTCATTGCCAACTTAACAGTTTCTCTCCCTTAACACAAGTTTTTTCCCATAGGCTATTGTTTATTGCCCACAACATCGAGCTCCACATAAAAACAAGAGCATGCATGATGGAAGATATGACATCAAATATTTGTCATACCCTAACAAGTTATACAAACCGCTCAAGGATTTGTTGCTCTCATCAATGAATCATTTATAAGTTTACATATGGAAGCCTTGTTACAACTATTCGATCCTCTAAACCTTAACATTTGATGGACTGCTTGCAAAGTCACTCATGATAAACCATCTGTATCATAGTGATCTTAACAAATGGCCAGACAATTCAATTAGTAAAAGTGATTGATAGTGTGCACAAAGGGTAGGGTTATAGTTATCACAAGTTGATAACTCGTGCTTTCTAGGAATTTGTCACTATGAAATTTTCATAAGAATATCTAAGACTTTTGACCAAGGAAATGGACTCACTAAATATATCAGTGTTGCACACATGTGGCCTAGAGCTTCGAAGGGAACTACAAAACTATTATTTCCTTAAACTTCTATGGCCTACGTAGCTATAATCCCTCTAAGAGGCTTATCACACAGCTTGCACACCATATAGCTAATTAGTATGTTGAGGTCTCATTCATTAATTGAATTAACGAGTCAAACGCCTCTCCCAGCTAAGAATGGCCAAGCAACACCACCGATTAAATAAAGAAAGATCTCTTAATCTATCAATCATTGCTATGTTTGGACCAATAATCTTTCCCAAGATAAGTTAAATTAATTCATAGGCTCAGCATCTAATGGTGCCCTTCTACCAATTCTTTTTATGTTTTAGCCTTGCAACCATACTTTCTTGAAAATTGTAGGTGGACAGAATTATTGGATGACTTGTTTATTGATCACATTCTCTATTATTTACAAACTTTGAAATGGACATAGTTATCATCTATTCTACAATTCAGTGTGGTACTATAATTATTGATGGGCTGAAAGTCAAGAAAGAGTAGAAAAAATAAGGGATATGGTGCAATCTTCCTTAGCATGAGAGGTAGGTGTAGAGGCTCAATTTTGGTATGTGGCAATTCTAAGATACATACATTATTTTTATGATTATTGCTTCAACATACTATGGTGGTGATACTTAAGGGAATGTAGGAAGTATTATGGAGATATCATTGGATGTGATTGAGTTAAATGAGGTATGTTGTGAATGGAATTCATCTAAGGGCGTTGATGGCAATTAATTTGGGATGTAGGATGTAGTAGTTATGCTTTGAATGCAACAATAGAGAAAAGAGAGAATGTGGATGAATTAAACATGATAGATAGTGAACTAAAGTTGAATGTGCTTACAAAATTATGTAATGTATCAATAGATAATGTTATACATCCTAATAAAATTGAGGTAATAGATTCATGAAGGTGCCCCAAAGGTGTTTGTCACAATGTAAAATTGATAGTGATGGAAAAATCTCTAAACAATAACCATCTAGTATTAGGCCTAGTTAAAGTGCATTTTAGGGATGCTCTTACGAGACAAAACTCAAGTAATGGCAATACTTTTTTCATTAGAGGTAGATCTAGCAATTACATTTAGAGATTAGCAAATATTAATGTGAAATTTTTTTTATCAAAAGTTACCTTCATCATTATAAATGTTGAAATTCACCTTTCAAATGAGGCTTCTAATTGTTGAGTTTGATACCACCAATTTGATCTTACTAGTATGGTGTATAGTAGTCATCTATCTTTTTAATGGATTACGAGAGTTCTCCAAAGCAAATGTGGACATTTTAGTGCATTCTAGATTTTCAAATTATCAACTGGCTATTTTTGTCTGCTCTTTGAGTTAGCTATGAATAGAGACTCAGACTAGTTTGGTGGTCCCTAGTAGAAGGTTTGCCTTACATTTGGTTTGGATATTTGACACCAAGATTCTGACAAAGTACTTCAACAATTATGTGTGCCCTAGCGTGGATTCATTTTATAGCACTCTCTCTAAGAACATTTTGCTCATTGTGAAGGCCATGAGTGAACCTATTTAGATTTATGATTGCACAACTAACATGCATAGTTTGATATTTGCAAGAGTATGTGTTAGAATGGACCTCTATAAGCCTCTTAGAGTAGGTATGTGTTTGAATGGACCATTGGGTTAGGCTTTTTGGGTGGTTTGATTATAAGGGACTTCCCTCTAACTATGCTTCTAAAAAGGTGGCTCGACCACTGCCACAACTATAAGATTGGAAGAAACAATATTAATGTTTGGTTTGGATATGGTTGTTAATCGAATTGCAAGTTTTCCTAGTGTTTATAATAAACGAAGGTATAAAATTTGTAACAAAGATGATATGAAACTTTTGGAGGTGTGTTATGTGCAAAATTCTCAGAGGAATTAAAAGTAGAGGAAGATATAGATAATTTGTAATTAAGAGAATGGCTGTGCATCTAAGGAGACTCTGTAGCTATTTTTGAGAAACACCTTAATTTTATGGTCATGAAATCACTCGAATAGAACTCTTATATGGGTAACAGTTGTTTTAGTTGCCTAGAATTGACAATTTATTTCTAAGGTAGAGAAGGATGTCTTTAGAAGGAGGATCTGAAAGGGAAGGAGGTTCTCAAAGGAAAGTTGGTACATTTCCTTAAATTGAAATAGTTACTAGGAGATTCAACCTTGATTCTTGGTTTGTAACCATAGAATTTCGATTTGATATATTGCTACTAATTATGTGGAGTTTACGAGGCATGAGAACAGGAGGTTTTTAGTTAATTGTATCGAGATGATCTAGTTGGATATGGTCTATGCTTGGCTTGAGCTTGGCTACGATAATAAGATGACAACAAGTGGCATGATGTTTGGACAAGTTATGGTGTCTAATATAAATGCTAATTTCTCAAGTGCTTATAGCAGAGGAAGGTCTCAAAATGGAAATGAAGAGGAAGTGTAATTAATGGAGATATATGCTGTGTAGAATCCTTGGAGATATCAAAAGTGCCAAAAGCTATAAATGTTAAGACATTTGAAGATTAGCTTTGCATCTAAGAAGCTTGTGTAAATTAGTTTAATATAGTGGGGGCAAATTATGGGTTAATGGTGTGCTATGTTTGAGATGTGGTAGCAAGAATTCCTGGTAGTGTTTTGTGGTATATGCATCAAAAGGTTAAATGATTTATCAAGTAGTCTCAAAACAAATTATAGAATATGCAAAGCTTGATGAATTATTGGTTATTGTAGGAGATTTTAAAGTACTAATTGTACAGAATGAGTAGAAAAAAAGAAAATAATTTAGTTGTGGGTAGGCTCAATATGAGTTCTCAAGTTTCGTGAATGACTTAGATGTGACCAAATTGGGATTTATTGACAATAAGTTCATTTTGTGCAATAATAAGGATGATAGTGCATCTATATATAAAAGATTGGATAAACTTTACATTAAAAGTAATGGTATGTAGGCACACTAGAGTACTAACATGACCCATCTTCCTTGTATTTGCTTAGACTCCAACCTTTGCCTGTTTAGTTCAAACAACTATCTTTGAATAAAACTATGAGGAGAACCCTATTTGAAAACTTATGGCTCTAATTTCCTCATTTAGCTAATGTTATGTAGGTAGCTTGAAGTAGAATTATTACGAGCAACCCTAAGGATGGTCTATCCACTAAATTCAATAGAGCACTATCAAATTCAAAAATGGAGTGTAGCTAAACTTATCAATATTATTAAAATACCTCACCAGTTTGAGTAGGAGATCATGAAGCTTCAACTTAAGGAATATGAGAGAGGGTTAACTTAATAGGAACACGATCTTTTAGCACAACATATTTTCTCTAACAGCAAGGATAGGGCTTTTCAAGAAGCATGGTGGTAGCAATGGGACAAGATTCATTGAGCTTACCTCAGAGATTATAACATGCTTTTCATTTAGGTAGTGACTACTTTTAAATATAAAAGCAATTATTACATCACCTTAAATTTGATAATAGGAAATTAGTGGCTTCCCCAATTGAGATTAAAGATATAGTTATGTAGTTCTTTAACAAGAAGTGGCATAATTTTAAGGAATGTAATCCTCTCATACTTTTCCAAGTTTTGAGAGCTACTAACAATACACAACTAATAAATTCATTGACTCTAATGAGAAATGATGAGTTCATGAATGTTGTTATGTGTATCAAAAGAATCAAAGCCCTTGGTATGTATGGCGTCTCTAAAAGTTTGTGCATGGATAATAGAATATTGCCTAGGTAGATAGTATCACTATTGTTAAACAAGCCTTTAAAGATAGCTTCATGCCAAAAGGTGGAAAGACACACTAGACATTCAAATTCCGAAACTATTAGGTGCTTCTAAACCTAAATTGTTTAGACCTATTAGCCTTTGCAGTGTGATATACAATGTTGTGACTAATGTTTTGCTTGGTAGACTAAAGTTGGTGCTTCTTAATATTATTACCATGGAAGAAGTTATTTTTGTGCCTAACATGTTATAAATCGTAACATATTTTTGGGAAAGGAGATGGCTATTTATATAAACTTATTTAGTTCTAAAGAGAGCCTCACAACATTAAATTTGGACATAGAGTAGTCTGACGATAAGATCAATGGGAAATTAATGCTTGATATGCCGAAGCATTTACAATTCCTAAATCTTCTATGTCATTGGGTTGAGAATTGTATCAACATACAAAAATTTGAGATTATGTTTAATGGGATCTACCTTCAGGGGACTGAAGTTTCTATGGGTGTTAAGTGTGGATGTCAACTTTCACCATATCTTGTTACCATTATGTCTAAGTGTCTATCTTGGCTTATTTAGCACCAAGTAAGGCCAGATCACTCGATTAGGAATAGGGTTGGCACTTCCTCACCAATGGTTGCTCACTTATTATATGATGATGATATGTTTATGTATGCACTTACAACTTGTGCTACAATAAGGACTATTCAAGATAATTTGAATTAGTATGTGCAACACTCTATTTAGGTGACAATTCTTAACAGCCTCTGAGTATTATTAGCAACGAGATGAAATGTAAGTGATGGAAGATGACAAAAGAAAGTTAAATATGAGTCAAGCTACTCAATTGAAACATTTAAGGATACTTATTGCAACAAATAATTTTTAAAAAAAGGCTTCAAATTTATATTTGATTGAGTTAAGAATTATGTGTTAAGATGGAAGATCAGTTCTCTATCGATGGTGGGGTGTGTTGTCAAGATCAACTTAGTGCTTGCGGGTATTCTTTTGTTTTGCTTAGTCCACTCTTGATTTTTAAAAGGTATTCTTAATGTGTCAGAGAAATTAATGCCTGAGTACTTATGAAGTAGTTTTAATGTTTGCAATGCTATGCGTTACAATTATTGGAATTTGTTTACTCTTCCTAAGATGTTTGAAGGTCTTGGACTTTGTAAATTTTCAATGTGGTAGATAACATTGATTGCAAAGAATTTTATGTTGGTTATGGCTAAGGGTGACAAGCTATTGGCTGAGGAATTTAGATTCAAGTATTGTATGATAGATAATAATTTGTATATGTTGTATGGTGCTTTGCATACTTGTATGTTCCTCAATATTATGGTACCGTAGACAATTGAATGATTTGGCAGGTTATTGAGGGTAAGCAAATCACATTCTTGTTAGATAATTGGCATGGTATTCTTCCTATTACTTTGTGGTCTACCTATATCAACATGGAAGTGAATACCCAATTCATGTAGCAAAGCATGTTAAGGAGCATGATGTGTGGTGTGGGAGCAAGATAAGGTACAAATTTAATCACACTTACTTAGGTCATTTATATTATGCATTTTCCTTGGACCAAATCAAATAAAATGGACGTGTTTTACTTCAAATATAATGATCACAAAAGCATTTAACAAAAATTCATTTATAGTAGCATGTTTATAATCTAGAATTTAACAATAGATGAAGCAATAAGGGTTTGGAAATTGCAATTATACCATCGAGTTAGTGTTTTCATGCGGAGAATAGCCTTGAATTTAATTCCAACTCACCCTTAGTTGTGAGCAAGAGGTATTGAGATGCATGTTCTTTGGCCTTGGGACTATAAGATGAAAGACGATGTACAACATAGCTTATGAGATTATTATACGGCAATGGAGTTTTGGGTGAGCAATTTCGTAAATGCTAATTTCATGCTTCACTGGGTAAATGGCAATGATTTTAATTCATTAAATTAACTTCTTAATGAGATGGTGGATATATGTGATGCAACTACATGTCACACAATCAAAGTTGCTACTTTAGCATTATATCAGCTTTCATTTAATAGAAATTTGTGAGCACACATGAGAATGGTGCTTAATCTGGCTGCACTTCAAAGGAGTTTTCATTTTGTTACTATTTTAGTGACCTCATGTTCCTTTTCTCCTATCCCATCTAATGGGAGTTCTAGTGGCCTTCAAAGTCTATTTGTTACCTCTGATTGGGTGGGTGAAGATCAACTATCACATAGTAATATAAGAAACTCTAGATGATGTAATTGGTATAGTTATTTAGGATGACTTTGGCAAGCCTATTATTATTTCTAGTAGAATGTGGATTTTAAGTTTACTTTTTGCCATGGAAATTGTTACTATTCTTGAAGCTATGGAACACCTTAGCATGTTTTTTCTAATATTGAAAAAGTAGAGATTGAATTAGACCATACAACAATCACTGTTAAAGTGAATCAGTTTTTTACATCTATAATGAAAAGGAGAACGTATCATGGTACTCTTGCATAAACTATTACACATAAACTATCAAGGAAATTGTGTAGTGGACTAGGGTGTTCATGACACTCTTTATATGATTTTATATGAGATTGGGGAATGCCAGTCCCAAACTATTATAACATTTTCTTTTTTTCCAAATTTTATTATTGAACCTCTATAAGTAGAGTAAGATGCAGGATTTGGCCATTTCATTCTCAAACAACTGAAAGTTTAAAGGAAAAGTTATAGTGTAATGGGTACCAAAGTAGTATAGGTTGGGAGAGGTCCATCCTACAACTTAAAGAAATTGTAGTCCAACAAGAATTAGGAAAGTGGAGCAAGGCCTTGTCTATTGTGCATATACTTTGTTATAGAATTTGGAGATGTAAGAAGTTTTCTCAAGCATTTCAAGTTCTTCCAATTTAATGGTTAAGCTACCAGTTTGAAATAAAGGAAAAAAGTATAGTGGAGTGATTTCTAGAAAGATAGTGAACACAAAAATGAAAACTGAGAGGTGGAACACTTAGGAAACTTGGAAAATTGAAAAAACAAAAGAAGGGTGCCAAGATAAGTCAAAATAAGATCAGGTAAGGCAGTATACAACAACTTCACCTCTCAAAAAAATTTACAGAATATCCATATTCTTTTAATGTTGTTAGGAATTCTTTAAAAGATAATTTGTCATTACAAAGAGTTTTAACTTGATGTGGATAGGGGTTATTTTTGTTGAAGTGGGTAGCAAAAAAAGGATTTCTATTATGTTACATTAGTGTTGGTTCAAAGGAGCCCATAAGTCATAGAATTTGGATGCATGTCTATTTGTGTAATCCTTTTTTATTAAAATTAGTTTTCCAAATCTCTATTTCACTAGTAGCATTGGATAATTTCAAATAGGTTTAGTGATCATGAATAACCTTTGAAGCTATATTTTGTGCAGGCTTGAGTGACAAATTATATGATATAGTGGTTTTTAAGTAGAAATTCTAACATGCCTTGTGAGTTTTAGATTACTATTTACTATGGAATATATTATGCTTGAATAGAGGTTGTATGTATATATATACTATTATTGGAGTGAATTAAAATCTATGATCTATGGGCTTCGAGAAGCAACTTCATATGGAGGTCCTATTTGAATTTTACCAAAATATTTATAAAGCTATGGATGGAGATTGGTTGTGGGGTTGCTGGTCAAGGAATGCTGAAGTTGCTATTTGGAAGACGACGATTAACTTGTGCAGTCAGAATTGCCCTTTGTTGGATTGCATATTTCAACAATTTTATCATGGAAGAATGCAGGTCTCCTAATGGCCATGTAAGTAGTAGATATCATTAAAAATCCCAAATAAAGTTACACTTTGTGGCCCCAAAAAGTCATGCACGTAGGATGTCGCAAAGTTATACAACACAGTGTATTGTCATGAGCATCTAAGACTGAAGCCCAACATTCACAAACCCTAGTGCATAACACATCAATCAACTTCATCTTAACCACAGGCCACATTGTAATGCACGTTGCTCCATGTGGATTGCATATTGCAACAATTCTATTAAGGAAGTGGCAAGTCTCTTAATATAGTGGCTCCATAGCTATGCTCAAATAATCACAACTAATGAATAAGGTAAAGAAAGTGATGCTTTTTCCAAAGCACATAGAATCACTATAGGTACGACATTAATATTGGATATGAGAAAGAAAGCAAAATTTTTGAAACCTACGTGATAGCTTTTGGTTTGTAGGGACAAATCTGGTTCAACATTTTATTCCTGTCAATTGACTGTGATAATTTGTAGAGAAGTCAAAGTCCTATAATTTCTATATTTTACTATGCAACTTCCATAATGAGAAATGTAAGCCATTTTAACCTTCTAACTAGAGAAGCCTCCATGGTTTTGATGCAAATTACAAAATATAGTATAAAGTACCACACTAAGATCGAACGAAGTACCACAATAAGTATCACAATAAGTACCATAGTAACTATCACAATAAGTAGAGCAAGTCAAGATAGCAAGCATGTGAGCAAGAGTTGTTTTCAAACATTTAAGATGTCTACATCATTGACGTGAAGAGTTCACTACGACATAATGTTGAATCTCTATAGATCAAGGTAACAAGGGAACTTTGACACTTGTAATGCTTCATTGCAAATTTGAGTCATTTGTGAAGTGTTCTACCCATCATTCATACCAAATAGCCAATTATTATAATTCTTATGCCATCCAACGTTTTATGACTCTAAGTGGGCTAATGGCCATGTTCCTTTTGGGTGCAAAGACTCAATTATTGGCATACAAGAAAATGATAAAGTTTATGCGTCGCATCTTAGCATGGATTCTAACTCAGAGATATTTAGTCATATTACTTCACAAGATTGCTTTACACAGTTAGCTTTTTTATAAATTGTGATGACCACTCCTTTGAATCAATGATTCTTTTCATACTACATTAAATTTCTATCATGACACATTCATTAGTATGGTAAAACTAACTAATCTGATGAAGGTCTAAACCAAGCTCATGTTCCTAATTAGTGGAATAATAAAGGATGACATCAAAGGATAAAAAAGCAACATTGTTATGAATCCCTTGGTCACCACAGGCCAGTTATCCCTATGGTAACTTTTCTAACACCCCTAACTTCAAATTCTGAAAGCCTAAACAATCAATAGGACATGCTTTCATAGTTTGTATTTGTGTTAGAAATTACAATGAAATGATCTTTTATCCTCTTATTCCATACAAGATATTTGCTTTCATTGAGCTCATCTTAAGACACCAATATTATCTTTTAACAGATGTGTCACCCCAACAAAACTCCCCACCTGACAATATCTTTTGCATAAATTGACTAATTGGGGTAAGACTTGGAGCTGAATGGAGGGGATGTGCCCCAACTCTATCTCATGGAATAAGAAAAATAATATTAAAATTAATAGTATTTCAATTCTATCGACATGTTGATTCCCACTTTTTTTATACCTCTCAAGTCATTTCACAAAATCAGGCTAGAGTCATGGCCAATAGGTGGATATTCATTCCTTACTGCTTCTACCATGCCCATTCCCTTAGTTGTGCTTTTATTAGAGAATAGGAAAGGTTTATGAGAATCTCATTAATTCATTCATCTGCATCACTAATTAGATGATAAGGAATTTGACTACCTTAAGAGAGTTATACTTACTCCCATCATTTAGTCATGCTTGGTCAAATGACTTGACTTTGACTTCCAGAGTCTTGGTAAAAATTGCACTGTGTGAGCATCCTTAAGGACCATCACTATACTTGGTTTTACTTAAATAGTTGGAACCCCTATGTCCATGCCAATTTTGAGTTGATTGTTTTAGACTTGGAGGGGGCCCTCATATAGGTAAGTCACAATTGGTCTATCCAGAAGTGCAGGTCTACCCACATTCAATATGTATGCAGCTAAAGTAGTCCATTGACAACTTTAGGGCTTGTAAATAGGATCCTTTTGCCTAACCCTCAGAGGCAATAATTCTCATTATGTTATCGATCCATTTTGTGGACTTCCCATGACTAGAATGCTCCATCAACTAGAGGGTGTTCACCTTGAAGTCTTAATTCTACCAAGATTATGAAAGAGCATGGAATGCACATTACATCTAGATTGTTAAGGGTAATTAGGGGCAAATCTGACACCACTAAACCTGTGATGCTTTCCAACCACTTGGCCCTACCTCTAACTGAGCTATTTGTAGGCTCATCTAGCTTCTAATAACAAAAGATAACTCTTTCCAAGGATCCCATCGACAGGATTCTTTTTTGAATCTTATGCAAAATGTCACTCTTCGACAGGATTTCCCCATCAATTAGGATTGGCAAAACCATGTTTAAGTGTTGTTCACATCAAACCTTTCCTCATCTTGGCCTTCAAATTTCACATTACAATATTTTCTTCTACCACCAAGGTGACACTAGTGGATGATCCACAAGGCTTGCCCATGTGTTTTGCATTGATCATTGTAGTGTTCTTCTTATTAGAGCATTGCTAGAATCAACTAATTCATGTGCAAATGCCATTCTCATGGAACATTTCTTGCTTTCATCCTTCAAAGTTCACATTACAATATTTGCTTCTATCACCAAGATCTCACCAATAGATACTCCATATAGGCTTGCTCCATGTGGTTTACATTGACCATTCCACCTTTCTACTTACTGACACAATGTATTGCATTGATGACAAAGTGTGGGTTGAACACTTAAACACCATACTTTTTTTGCGGGTAGTTGATTTTGTATGAGCGTTGTTACACACACCTTAGTGCAATTCATCTGCCATGACCATTACTATATTATCTTAATTTGCTAACTCCCTTTGTAAGCTCTAGGTTAGTAAATAGTTAGGCATTATAACCCAACTTTCAATTCATCCCACATTACTTATTATGCTTACTAAAAAGTGCCCACATGGAGCCTAGATTTCTTTGCTCAGCCAATCAAAGTGGTTGAGCCTTCTTACTTATTCAATATTAAAGAATAGGTCGAGGGCATTATGCCCTCGATGCCTCAAATAATTGTCTTTAATTGATAAAACTCTAACAGTGGGTCTAGCTATCTTGAGGGAAACTTTGAAGGGAACCAACTACTAGATGAGTTGATTGATCCTTTTTTACATGTTCCTAATATGGATGAATAATTTGCATGTTAGTATCACTACAGGACTCCACAAGTGTTTCCTCTAGCTTTGCCTCACTTTGGCATAGTTCACCATCTTTCAGATGCTAATAAACATGCTCTCACTGAAACACTTCATAAAAAGTCTTAGTCAGTTTGTGGCTCATCCCACGAATGAGGATCCTACAATCAACTTTCTTACACTTTTTAGGCTCACTCACTCATGGACATGCAAGCATTTTAGACTCCTTGGTCCATGTTTCAAGACATGTTAGATGGGGAGGATATTGGCCATCACTAAAGCTCATGGTGCTACAATGGCATTCCTCAATGGAGCAATCATTATTATAAGCTAAGATGTTGATTTCTACATAGGCAATGCCTATATCTACAAATGATTTGAGTAAGTTGTTGTAAATATTGACGATATGCAAACCTGATATAGTACCACTATTACAAACCTCTCTCAAATTGACTCAAATCACTGCAACAAAAAGAAGAATCGAATTTGAAAACATTTTGTTATCCTTTCCTTAATCAACTAATGTAGTGAATGTAGCTTGGAAAAGGACTATTAGATGAAGCCTAATATATAGTTTTCCAGCTAAATTTAGTAGATCTTTATTAACTTTAAAAAAATGGTGTGCAACAAAAGTTAATAATATCCTTTAAAAATGATATTGAAGATTTGGTTGCCTCCCTAATTGAGATTAAAGATATTCCTATGCAATTTTTCAACAAGAAGCTATGTAACCTTTTGTAGTATGAGCCTTCCCCTCAATTCCAACCTTTAAGAACTATTGATAGTGAATAAGCAACTACAATTGTGGCCCTAATCAAGACGATGATATCAAAGCCACAATGATGTCCATCTAAAGAAATAAATCCTCTATTATGGATGGCATCACCATTGAATTTGTGCTTGGTTATTAGATGATCACAAAGTTGAACAGTGTTATAGTAGTGAAATAATTCTTTAATGATAGCATTATGCCAAAACATTGAAAAACCTCACTTGTCATACTCATCCCTAAAGTTTAATGGGCATCCAAACTAAAGAAATTCAGGCTCATTAGCCTTTGTAATGTGATTTATAAAGTACTGACTAAACTTTTTTTGGCTAGACTAAAGGTAGTGCTTCCTAAAATTATTTCTTTGGAGTATGTTGCTTTTGTGCCATGTCATGCTATATCTAATAATATTTTTTTTTTGCAAAAAATGTCTACCAGTTTGCACCTATGTACCTCCATAGAAGGTTTAACAGTGCTAAAATAGATATGGGCCAAGGTTATAACAAGGTAAGCTAGACATTTGTGTTAGACATTCTTAAAAATTTTTGTTAATCTACTCTTTTGTGTGATTGGATCTAGACCTACATCATTGCAACGAGATTTGGGAATATGTTTAGTGGTATCCGTCTGCTATGGATCAAAATAATTACGATACAAGTTAAGGATGTCCTCTCTCACCATACTTTGTTACTATTATGACTGAGCATCTTCTTGGCTTGTTCATACTAGATTAATCATGTTCTCTTGGTGGGTTGAGAATTTTTCATTCTTCCCTTATGATTACTCATATATTATAAATTAACGATGATGATTTATGCACATGGATTTTCTATAATAAGGAATGTTCAGGACATTATGGAGTAGTATAGCATCCTCAGGCTAGGTGGCGAATCTAAAAAAATTTAAAGTGTTATTTAGGAAGGGGATTAAGCCAAAATATAAGAAGATGAATACAAAGAAACTATATATGTGCTTGGCTACTCAATTAAAATATTTAGGAATACCAATTATACTAACCAAACTTCAACAAAAAAACTTGAATTTCATTGTTAATCATGTTGAAAACTAGTCAAGGTTGACGATTTGGTCACTATTATGATGAGCCATATTTTCATGATTAACTAAGTGTTACCCACTGTTTTTTCTTATTGCTTAGCCTACATGTTAAATTGAAATGACACTATTATAGAGCTAGAGAAAATTTTGCATTGTTACTTGTGGAGTAGTTCAAATAATAGTAACAAAATACATTATACCTATCAGGAAATGATAAGTCTACTTAAGGATGTAAAGGACTCTGAGTTTGCAATTCTGTCAACCTGGTGGTCAGTCTTTATGGCAAAACTCTATTAAGAGGTTTATTACCTCACAACAATGTTTGTGGGTTCAATTCTTTAGGTCAAAATACTTTATAACAAATAATACTTTCTATATGCAATGTGGTTCATCTCATATTTGTAAGTTACTGAATATTGTAGCCCCTTAGATCACAAACAATATAACTTAGTAGATGTTGTAGATAATTTTGTTACCTTTTTGTTGGTTAGTTGTGTTTCTTCCTATTGCTACTTGGTCAACTTACCTTAACATGGATATGGAACATCCAACATTAGTAATTGAGTTGGTGAAATAGATGTGCTTTGCTTCAAATTGAGTGATTATGTGGTGTTGGACTTAAAGATTGTACACAATAGAAGTTATATGAGCCATAATTCTTCAAGGAAGGATGTCACATGGGTTTGGAAAGTGTCAGAGCAACCTTAGGTAAACATTTTCCTATGGGTAATAGCATTAGATCTACTTTCTATTTGCACCTCTCTTCATGCAAGAGGGATTGAGACTTCTAATTTTGTCCCAAGGAATGTACTACCATTGAAGGAGTGCAACATTATTTTTAGGAGTGCCATATTATGAAAGAACTCTGGTCTAGCAGCTTTTTAAATGATTACTTAATGCTTATTGGGATTAATTATTGGGATGTCACTTCTATTTTTGAGCTCCTCAATTAGACGTCTATTAATATACAGGTGGAAACTTCTTAAGAAGTCAGATGTGCTACTTTAACTTCATTCTACCTATGTTGGAACAAGAAATTTTAGGCACATGTGAAAAAGGCAGTCAACTTAGCTGCTCTTCAAAGGAACATTGACATTGTAGCTGCTTTTTGTTGCAACTACCCAATGATGTCCAATAGGTGCTTTGATGGCCTTGTTGGGCTATCACTTACATCTTATTAGACTCCTCTAATGGATTTGATTAAATTCAATTGCAAAATAGTTGTGCATGGTGATTTGAATGTATAATTTATATTTTTGCATGGGATAACATATGTAAACCTGTTATTATTAAAGAAAAAATTTTGGTTTCATGTTTAGCTTCTACCATGGAGATTATTGCTATTCTTAACACAATGAAACCTCTGAGAACTCTAGTTCCTAATGTCAAGGTAGTGGTGATTGAATCTGATTCAACTATAGCCCTTACACACTTAACTTGTTTCTGCTTTCTTCAATAAACAATAGCTCTTAGCATAGTGTTGTTGCATATGTTGAGGTTATGTAGTTCTTAAAATTGTGCCATTTAAATTGTTAAGGAAATATTGCTATGGACTACGTTACATCACGTAGTTTATGATTTTGATTGTGACTAAGGAATAACCCTTCTTAAACAACTTGAACAATATCTTTTGAAAACTTTTATGCAAAGTCCAAATAGCAAAATTCACTAATCTACAGTATGCATAGTCTATTGTTGAGACTTTAATACTATCTAGACATCTTAGAGCCCCCATCATTCATTCTTAATTAATGAAAATGTCCTTGAAAAATCCTTTCATGGTGGTTTGTCATTCATAATTACATAAATTTTCCCTCTAACTATGAACTATGAAGGCCACAACTATCCCTCTTAACCATTACTCAATTCCCAAAGGCCAGCACAATGGGATCAAAATCCAATGATGTTATCGCTTGCTATATCTAGAGTGTGGGCTTTCTTTGAGTTCCCTAATTTGTTCAAAGTAGTGGCACTGAGGAATGAATCGACTAGTTAAGGTAAGAATGCATCTTTGACAAAAGGATTAGGATGATTATAGCACAGAAAATGACTGATCAATTGATTAACTACTAAAACATAAATTTATGTTATTAGAGCTGGAAATACCATGATGGCTGGCACAAGACCTACCCATCATTAGAACCTTATTAAGGTGTTTAGATTATAGTGATTCTAATTTATAGGCATGTGAAGCCTAGTGTATTGTTTAATGTTTTTAACTCCTCGTGTTAAGATGGGGCAATTTGTGTACTTACTACATTCCTTGGATGTGGTAGCTATCTCTAAAGGTTGCTCTCTAGAATTGGACCCCAATTCTCCATCACTTGTCAACACCATGGTTGGCCATTATCATATAATCAAATTTTCAAAGGGCAAAAATTGAATGATGCATCTTTGACAAGGAGGTCATGTGATCCAAATCATCCATAAATCAAGAAAAATGTACATGGACCTTTTACTTCACAAATGCATCTTTCCTAAAAAGTGAGGGTTTTGTACACATATTGACTATAGAATTACTAAAATTTTTTAAATAAAATTTTCTATTAAACAAACTATAATTGATGTAATGAGCCATTAAGTGTATTATAACCTAAAATTGTTTATACTTACATATACATGGCTTAATCTTCGAGACAAGCATATGACTACTAACATGATCAACTAGGTGGTAATACAATGCTGGAGCACTAGGTAGCACCTTAAGCAATAATTGAGATGTTCATCATCTCTCACAATGCTCCATAAAGGAGGAGCAAATGCTCTCAAGTTGGGTTACCATCCATTTTCAAAAATGTTTTCCCTAGATAATAGCATTCTTTGACAACAAACACCCCTGGTGAATAACAAAGACAAAAGCGAGTGATTTCCAAGACCATGCTAGCAAGAGCTGGGATGATGACACGTTCAATAGCATTATAAAATGCAAAAAGTGCAAAAATAAAAGAGGTGTCACATCAACAAGACAATTAAATGGAACATACCCATCATAAAATTTAATAAGAAAATCAACCATAACTTGATCAAATACTAAATTAAGCACAAATAAAAATATCTCAGAAAGTACGTAAAATTATGACAATTTAAGAATTTTAAAATATAAAATTAAATATTTAAATTGTTGAAGTTCATATAGAAAAATTGATAAAGGTTATTTCTTCTCAATTAAATACATTGGAATTATTATGATTTGCAAAATTAAATAACCATGCACAATAAAAAATTACTTTTTTAAAATGAGATAAATATATAATAAGATTGAAATAAGGTAAATTGAATCAATTAATATACTCAACTCAAAGTGATGTGATGGTTACATGAGAGAAAAACTATTATTTCATTTTAATATACTTAAAGAATGAAAAAAATTATAAAAATGAGAAAAGTTGTATGGGAAAGCTAAATTGCAAGATATTATGTATCAAAAATTTTGAAAATAAAATATTTAAAAATGTAAAATCAAATATTTAATTTAATAGAGCTCACTAAAATGAGTCAAAAAATATTTTCATCTCGATGGGATCATATATTAAATAATTTCAAATTTCTTAACAAAGTTGCCATAAATAATAAAAAATTATTATTTTAATATTTACCAAATATATCTATTAATGCAATAATGTGAAAAATTAAAGCAATGCAACAAAACAAATAAAAAAAGTAAATTTCACACAAAAGACATTTAGAGTTTAAAAATAGTATAATAAAATTAAAGTAAAAAATTTTAAGAACTAAGGTATTTTATTGAAGAAAGTTGCATTCCATCATTCTAAGAAGATTATGCATCACATCCTCATTGGTCAAATCATGTACAAATGGATAAGCCTTATAAATAATGTTAAATCATATAAAGTAAAATATTTAAAAATATTAAATTAGATAGAGCCTATGAACTCAACAATAATAACATTTGTATATCTCTATTTTTACCTTATTTAGAATTATTAAGAATTCAAAATTAGTTAAACATAAATAAAAACAAATTATTATTTTCATATTAAGTAAATATATATTAATGATCAAATAAAACAATGTAATATTACGAAACAAAATTGATTAAAATGTTACACTAAAGGAGAATTAGAGTTTCATAGTATTATATCAAAATAAAAAAAAATTTAGGAAATGAGGTAAACATTTTAAGTTTAATTCCATGATACTAAATAGATCTAATGTAACAACCTCGATAGTAAAATTAGGTAGTAGTTGAAACGTCACATAAAGAATACAAAAACATTAGAAAATAAAACATTTACAAAACAAAGAGAATAACTAATTGGACGAAGCTCGTCTAAATGAGTTTGAAAATTCTTATTTCATTTTGATCAAACTATTTTTTCATTAACCCAATTTACAAGATTAAATAAGTGCATGTAGTGGTAAAATACTATGTTAATACTAAGTAAATATATAATAAGGAAACAATATGATAACTTAAAGCAATATAATTTATGAAAATCGAGGCAATGTGAAGGACATGTTGGAGGAGAATTATGTTTTCATAGTAACATCAATAAATCAAAGAAAAACATTATAGAAATATGACAAATTATACTTGAAAGATCTGTTAAAGATACTATGGAGATCGAGTGTAACATATTTAATCGTCAAATTTGTCACTAATTGAAATATCTTATAAAGCATACACAATTTTTATATATTTTGTTTTAAAAGAAATGTAAGATTGTATATTTAATTGAATAGAGCTAATCAAAATGAGTCTAGAAACATTTCTTTCATTTCGATTAGAACTCATTCTAAACTGCTATGAATTATGAAAAGAAATATGCATAAATAATTAAATAAATATTCAAATTAGAATGAGATAAATTAAAATAATATAATATAATTAAATACAACACATGTAAAGGTCAAACCAAATGAGAATTAGTGTTACATGATGATACGACTGTTTAAAAGTAAAAAATTTGAAACAAATTACTTAAATTATAAGATAAAGTTACATTATGAGATACTAAAGAGATTGAGTGTAATACCTTTTCTCATGAACTAAGGTACAAAAGAAAATATAATAAAAACAAGTAAAAAATTTAATTAAAAAAATAAAATGAATTTTTTATTCGATAAGTACATTTCTTTTGTCTTAATCAAAGGTTAGTTTACGTTTCTACTAATTATTGAAATAAATCAATATAAATAATGATATATTATTATCTTAATATTAAAAAAATATTTTTAAAACTAAAATATGATAAATTGTGATAATTTAGTAAAATAAATAAAAGCATTGTAAAGTTCATGTTAGAGGAGATTTAAAGTTAAAAAGTAATATAGTTATATCGAAGCAACACATTTGTAAAAAAGAGATAAAGTGCATGGGAAAGTTGTATTCCAAGATACCATGTAAAAATATGATAATGCTTATGTGAAAACTTTATTCCAAGGTAATATGTAGACTGAGTGTAATAAATTTAATTGTTAAACTAGATTTCAATCTAAATATCTCAAGAAGAGTGCCTAAGGTCATCAAAATAAAGTTTTTAAAAAATATTAAATAGAAATTTTTTTTTAATAAGTATCATTGAGATGGATCCAATGATGTTTATTTAGTCTCAATCAAATCCCATTATGACTTCTTGTAAATTAAAAAATAAATAATAAAAATAAATATTAAATTATCATTTTAATATTAATTAAGAAATATAACAAATCAAACACATGAAAATGTCATACAAGAGGAGATTTATAGTTACAATGCAATATATCAAATGAATGAGAAAATTTTGCAAAAAAAGAAAAATTGTTTAGTAAAGTTGCCCTCTAAGATACTAAGGACAACAGGTATAACATCGTCAATGATGAAATTAAGTACGAGTCTAATATCGTTAAAAGCAAGCAATAAAGATAAACAAAAATATAAAATAATAATGTGAATATTTAATCTCATAGAGCATGTTGAGATAAGTATAATTAAGTTTGTTTCATCTTGATCAAAACTACTTTTGAGAAGATACAAAGTACAAAAATAAATAAGCATTAATAGCATTATATTATCATCTTAATAATAGTAAAATATATATTAAGGCTGAAATTAGATGAATTAAAGTAATGTAGTACAACTAATAAAAGTGATTGAAAGGTCACATGAGAGTAGATGCTCGGTTAATAAATAATATAACCAAATCAAACCAAAAAAAGTAGAAATGGGATAAATATTATATGAAAATTATAACACAATATTCTATAAAGATTGACTACCATATCATCAACCATCACATCTTGTATAATTCCAAATGACTTGTAAAGCATGTAAATGCCTTTGAAAATAAAATTTTTTAAATATAAGAAATTAATTTTTTTAAGTGGAACTATTCAAGATGATAGATTAAAAAGGTTAATAAACATAAAGCATAATTAATTATTATTTTAGTGTTATTTAAATATATGTTAAAGCTAAAGTAATATAAATTGAAATAATGTAATACAACCATAACAAAGCAATCTAAAGGTTACATTAAAGAAGATTCACATTTTTATAGTAACATAAAAAAATCAAAGTAAATAATTTAAAGAATTGAGATTAAATATATGGGAGAATTTAATCCCAAGGTGATTAGGGTGTCGAGTGTAACATTGTCAAACATCAAATTCAGTATGAAACAAATGCCTTGTAAGTTGTGCCAAAATTCTAGAAAATAAAAGTTTTAAAGATAAAAAGAGAATGCTTAATTATATAGTGCCCAGCTAGTTTAGTTCAATGACATTTGTTTTGTCTTTGTCAGACCTCATATTTTACTACAAAGAAATATCGAAGTAAGTAAGCACAAATAATGATAAACTATTATTTTATTATTATATAAATAATTATTAGATATAAAAATTATCCAAATTAAAGCAATAAATATACACAAATCAACATCATATAAAGGCAACATGAGAGATGAAGTTTACTATAATGTTTCATTCAAATTACTCAAGAGAATGAGTGTAACAAACATGATTATTAAATGAGGTATGAATTATAAAATTTTAAAACTATTAATATTAACATTTAATTTTATAGAGCTCCTTTAGATGATTTTAGTAACCTTGATTCCATTCAATTATTCCTCATATTAAACTATTGCAAAATCCAAAAAAAACTAAAATAAATAATAATAATTAATTTTTTGAATGTTATAGATATATATATAAGATAGAGAAGCTCAAGTAATATAATATACTAAAACAAAAGTAATGCTGAGGCCTTATGCGGGATATTTAGATTATAAATGTAGTATATGAAAATATATGTGAAAGCATGAAAAAATGATATAAAATGTAAGGTATTGTTCATGACAGTTAGGATGTCAGTGTAACATACTTAACAATCAATCATATATGAACGAAATAAGTTTGGTAAAATTTACAAAACTCCATAAAAAAATATTTAAAATATGAAATAAATAAATCACTTCATAATGCTATCAAGATGGGTCCAATGATTTTTGTTGTTTCTTGATCGAACCCTGTCTAGAAAACTTAACACGACAAAATTAAATAAGGATAAATCATAATATATAATAATTTTAAGATAAAAGAATATATATTAAAGGTTAAATGAGATATATTGAAGAAAGGAAATATAACCAAATGAAAGTAATGTAAATATCACAAGACAAAAAAAAATTAGTTTTACATTGTAATATAAAAAAATCAAAGTGATATATTTGAAGAAATGATATAAAGTATATGTGAATGTTGCATTCCATGGTACAATGGAGATTATGTATAGTATTCTTAACCATTAATTTAGATGTTAATAAAATGTCTCTTCAAGCATGCTAAAAGAATGTGAAAAATATTTAAAAGTATAAAAATGAATATTTAATTACATAGAGGTCATCAACATGACTAGAATAATGATTGTTTTGCCTAAGGGAGACCTTGTTTTGAATTATGATGTATTACAAAATTAAAAATTATAAAAAAATATTATTATAACATTAAATAAATATGCATATGAAAGTCCAAATTAGATAATTTAAATCAATATAATATAACCACAAAAATTTGATGTGAAGGTCATATGAAAAGAGAATTAGAGTTTCATTATAATGTAACCAAATCAAAGTGAAACATTTATAGAAATGATATTAATTAAATAGAATGTTGTATTAGAAGATAGAAAATAGATAATGTGCAACATCCTTATAATCATCAAATTTTGTATGAATAAAAATGTTTCATAAAGCTACCAAAGCTTGTGAAAATAAAATATTTAAAATTATGAAAATGTTTATTTGAACTAGTTTTTATTTTGTTTCATATGGATCATACCTCAATTATAATAAATTATTATCTAAATAAGATGACAATATGTTTTGAATTTGAAATAAGATAAATTCAAATATTCAAATATAACTAAGTAAAAGCAAAAAATTGAGAAAACTAGACAAAGATATATGAGAAACATGCTTTCCAAGACACAAAGTAGATTGTGTATAACATCCTAGATCATCAAATAATTATGAATCAAAATTACTTGCAAAACATGCCAAAATCCTAGAAAATAAGATATTCAAAAATATAAAAATGTATTGATAGAGCTCCTTGATATGAGTTTGATAATGTTTTCTTCTTTTTCATTTAACCTCATTGGAATTACTATGAATTACAAACTTAAATATGAATAAATAAAAAAATAATATTTTAAAAATAAGAAAAAATAATATTAAATTTTAAGTATGATTTATCAAAATAATATAATTAACCAATTCAATGCAATGTAAAGGTCATGTAATGGGAGAATTATTAATTCATTATAATATAAAAAAATTTAGGAGAAAAGTTTTAAGAAATACCATACATTTTATCAGAAAGTTGCATTCCATGATACAAATGATGTCTTGTAGAACTTTCTCAATCGACAAATCAAGTATGATTTGAATTATTTCATAAAATAAACAAAATCTTATAAAATATTTTTTTAAAAATATTAAAAAATATATTTAATTAGATTGAGCCCTTTTTGATGAGCGCAAGAGCATTTGTTACATACAATCAAACAACAATAAGCATTACTAAAAAAACTAAATTAAATAATCATAAATATTAATAAATTATCATTTTAATATTAGATTTATGCATAATGAATTTAATTTAAGGTAAATTAAAGCTATATAATATAATAAAATTAAAGTGATTTAAATATCAAACAATTGGATATTAAAACTATCATAGTAATATAACCAAATCGAAATGAAAAATTTAATGAAATTATATAAAATGTAAAAGAAAGTTGAATTCCGACATACTAAAAAGATCGAGTGCAACATTTTTTATCATCAAATAAGATACAAATAAAAAAGCACTGCATGTCATTTCAAAACATTTGAATATAAATCATTTAAAAATATTAAAATTAATGCTTACTTTAATGGAGCTTGTTAACATATTCAACACAATTTGCTTCATCTCGAGAAGATCTCAGTTAGAAGTTTTATGAATTACATAATTGGATAAAATAAATTATGAACAAATATTATTTTAATATTAAGTGAGTAAAAAATTAACCAGAAATTAGATAAATTGAAGCAAGCACGACAACCAATTTAGAGAATTATAAAGGCCACATAAGAGAAGATTTAGAGTTGCATAGTAGTATAACAAAATTAAAACAAAAAACTTAAAGAGATTAGTTAAATTGTCAGGAATGTTGGACTCCAAAGTACTAAGGTGATTGAGTGTAACATCTTTGATCATCAAATCAGGTACAAATTAAAAATGACTTGTAAAACTTCCTAGAATCTTAAAGAAATAAATATTTAATCGGATGGAGCTCTTGAAGAAGAGTCTGATGAGTTTGTTTCATCTCTATCAAATCACATTTGGAATTTTTTATTATTACAAAAATTTAAAAGCATAAATATTAAATAAATTTCTATTTTAATATTAAGTATTTATATCAAAATTTGGATGAGATAAATTGAAGTAATATATTATAACCAAAACAAATAAATGTAAAGTCACATAGGCAAAGATTTGTGGTTTCATTGTATTATAACAATTAAAGAAGAATTATTTGATTAAATTACAAAAATTGCACAAAAAAGCTACATTCAACAATAAGAAGTAGATTAAGTACAACATCCTTGACCATCATATTAGGTACACACATAAATGCAAAGTCATTCATGTCAAAATAAAATAGACTTTTATTAAAATATATAATCCAATATTTAATTGGATAGTGCTTTTAAGGATAAGTGTAATGATGTTTTTTTTCTCTTGATTTTATCTCATTTAAAATTACTACAAAGTTTCAAATTAAATAAACCTTAATAATAGCAAAATATTATTTTAAATTTAAGTAAATAAATGTTAAAGTTAAAAATCAGAAAATTTGAAGCAATATAATATAACTAAATTAAAGCAATGTGATGGTCAAACTTTAAAAGATTTATAGTTTAAATGTAATGTAACCAAATGAAACAAAACATCTAAAGTAATTAGATAAATATTAGAGGATAATTACATTCCATGATACAAAGTAGATCGAGTATAATAGAGTAAACCATCAAATCATCTACGAATAAAAATATCTTTAAAAATGTGCCAAAACATTCATAAGTACAACATTTAAAAATATGGAAAGGAATTTTTAAATGGATAAAGTTGATTGAGATAAGTACTAAGACAATGTTTTGATCATGATCGCAATGGATATGGACAAACTATGAATTATTAATGTAGATAAGCACAAAATATAATAAATTATTCTACATATATAAACTAAATATATATACAAATTTAAATGAGACAAATTCAAATGTTATAATATAACCAAATCAGAGATATTTAAAGTTGTATGATAGAATTTTTTTGTTTCAAAGTAATATAAGCACATCAAAGTAAATTTTTTAAGAGATGAGATAAATTGTACTAGAAAGTTATATTCCCAAATGCTAAGGACATTCAATGAAACATTATTGATTGTCAAACTAGGTATTAATAGAAGTATCTAATAAAAAATACCAGGTTTTTAGAAAATAAAATACTTAAAACATGTAAAGGAAAATTAATTAGATAGAGCAAGTTTAGATGAGTCCAACAGTGTTTATTTTTTCTCAACCAAATCACTTATTAAATTATTCCACATTATAAAAATAAATAAGAATAAATAATTTCAAATTATTATTTTAATATTAATTAAGTATTCTATGATGTTAGAATGAGATTATATTTACTTACTTGGTAAAATAGCAAAATCAAAGGAAAACATTTCAAAAAATTAGATAAATTATGCAAAATAATTACATTTCAATATACTGAAGAGATTGAGTATAACATCCTCAATTGTAAATTTTGGTAAATTTTGAATTGTCATGTGAAACACACAAAAAATTGAGAAAATAATTTTTAAAAACATAGAAATTAATACTTCATGTGATAGAACTTGTTAAGACATTATATATATAAAAGTAAATTAAAGAAATGCAACACAAAAAAATTAAAGTAATTTAAAGTTTATAATGGATAAGAATTAGAGATTTCTAGGAATATATATTAATTAAGGAAAAAGTTTTATAGAAAATAAGACAAAGTGTACAGAAAAGTGGTATTTCAAGAAACTACCGAGATCGAGTGTAACATTCTCTGTCATTAAATTATGTACTAATCATAATGTCTTCAGAAGCAAGGCAAAGCCTTAAAAAATAATATATTTTATGAAATAAAAGTAAAAAAAATAATTCAAGAAATTAGATAAATTGTATGGAAAATTTGCATTCTAAGATAACATGGAGATCTAGTGATGCATCATTATAAAAATTAAGATAAAGTATATGAAAAAGTTACATTCCTGACACTATGGAGATCAAGTGTAATATACTTGAACAATAAATCTGGTAAATTTTTAAATGTCGTAAAACATACAAAAACTTTGAGAAAATGTAATTTAAAATATAGAAATACACTCTATTAGAGATCATAGATACTAGTCTAAGGGCATCTATTTTGTCTTTATCAAATTAAAATTGAAATTACAACTACTTCCAAATAAAAAATAACAAATTATTGTTTTAGTAGTAAGGAAATATATGATAAGTATCAATGAGATACATTAAAGAAATATAATATAACAAAATAAATGTTATGTAATTATGACATTGAGGAGAATTAGAGTTTTATATGAATATAAAAAAATCAAAGTGAATAATTTGAATAAATGATATAAATTATTTGAGAGACTATATTCGAATATACTATGGAGATTGAGAGTAACATTCTAAATCATTAAATTAATTAAAAATGAAAATATCTTATAAAGCAAGCCATAACTATAGAAAAATAATATATTAAAAAAATATAAAAATTAATATTTTACTATATAGTGCTGTTCAAAACAAGTCTAATAATATTTATTTCATCTCAATCTGTTCTCGTTTTGAATAACTATGAATTGGCAAATATGTAAGCATAAATAATTGTAAATTATCATTTTAATATTAAGTAAATATATAATAAAGCTAAAATGAAAACAATTTGAGGGAATTTCATATAAAAAATTAAAGTAATGCAAAAAAACACACCATATAAGAATTACAATTTCATAGAAATATAACAGCATAAAAGCAAAAAAAAATTAAAAAAAAATGAGTTCAATTATTTTCTAAAGCTACATTCAAACATAGTAATCGAATCAAGTGTAACACCCTTGATTGTCAAATATGATAAAGTAAAAATATCTGATTAAGTGTGCAAACCTTCTAAAATAAAGTTTCAAAAATAAAAGAAATATATTTAATTCGACAAAGCTCATCAAGATGACTCCAAGGATGTTTATTTCATCTTCATATTCTTTTATTGGAATTATAGCAAATTTCTAAAATAAATAAATATAAACACTAATAAATTTTTATTACACTATTAAGAAGTTAAACATTAAATATAAAATAAAAAACATGCAATTCTTGTAATGTTACTAAATCGAAAAACTGAATCAAAATAAAACATACCAAAATTCTTTCTTCAAATTTTAGCAAATGATTAGGTAGATCTTGATAGGATAATTCTAAGGATGTTTGTTTAAGTAAATATTTACTAAAGCAAAATTATATAAATTGAAGCATTATAATATAATTAAAGCAAAGTGATTTAAATGTCAAATGATAATATATTTAGACTTTCTTTGAAATATAGGAAAATAAAAAATAAATAAAACGAGAAAAATAGAAGAAAGTTGTATTCCAAGATACTTAGATGATCGACTATAACATTCTTGATTATAAAATTAGGTATGAATCAATATATCTCATAAAATATGCTAAGATGTTAGAAACTAAAATATGCCTACAAAACAAAAAATGAAGATTTAGTTAGATAAAGCTTGTTAAGAAGGGTCCATTGATGTTTGTTTAGTCTCGATAAGACCTCTTTTTTAATTACTATAAATTATGCAAATAAATAAGAATAAATAGAAGAAATTATTACCTTAATATTTAGAAAGTAAATAATAAAACTAAAATGAGATAAATTGAAGAAATACAATTTACCCAATTAAAAACAATGTACTGTTCATGCTAGACAAGATTTAGAGTTTCAATGTGAAATAATAAAATCATGCTAAAACATTTTGAGAAATTATTTAAAAAAGTTTGATTCCTACATACTTAAGGGATCAAATTTAATATCCGAGATCATTAAATGAGATTAAAAAATGCAATTGAAAACTATTAAAACCATAAAAAATAAAATATTTATAAATATAAAATTGAATAGTTAATTAGATGGAGCTCATGAAGATGAGTCCAATGACATTTGGTTCTCTTTGGCTGGTTGCAATTTGGAATTAGTGCAAGTAAATAAAGAAAAAAATGAATAATCATAAAATAATTTTAAATATTAAGTATATAAGTATTTAAAGTTAAATGAGATAAATTGAAGAACATAATATAATTAAATGAAATACATGTAATGGTCGCAAAAGACGAGATTTATAGTTACATAGCAATAAATCCATATCATAGTGAAACTCTTGAGGAAATTGGATAAATTGTTTAGCAAATTTGGATCCCAAGTTTACTAAAGATATTAAGTCTAATGTACTTAATCTTAAAATAAGCCATAAATTAAAATGTGGCATAAAGAGTGATAAAGTAATAAAAAAGTTTAAAAAATATAAAAATAAATAATTCATTGGATAGAGCATGTCAAAAAGTGACCAATTATAGATATTTTTCCTCGATTAAACCTTGTTAGAACTTAACAAGAATTATAGAATTAAATAAGTTCAAAAAATTATTATTATAATATTAAAAAATTTATATAAAGCTAAAATGAGATAAATTGAAGAAATATAATTTAACCAAATGAAAGAAAAATATTTCAAAAATAAAGATAAATTATACATGGAAGCTGATGTCCTTAGTACTGTGGAGATAGATTGTAAAATCATATATCATCAAATCTAGTAAAATTTGAAATGCCATGTAAAACATAATAAAACTCTTTAAAAAAATAATTAAAAATTTAAAAGTTTTTACTTCATTACATTAAGCTCATCAAGATAAGTCTAATGATGTTTGTTTCATCTCTATTTAATCTCATTTAGGGTTATGATTAATTGCCAAATTAAATATAAGAAAATAATAAAATATTATTATTTGAATATGCAATGAATTTTTATGAAATTTGAATTGAGATAAATTTAAGGTAAGTAAATTAAAGTGATGCAAACATCGTAAGAGCACGAGTCATAATTTTATAGGAATATTAAAAAATCAATGCAAACATTTTGAAGAAATAAGATCAATTATATAAAAAAGTCATATTCCGAGATAATTATGTAATAATGTATAACATCTTAGATTGTCCAATCTCTTTAAGAAAAAAATGTGACTTAAAAAATGCAAAAACACTAAAAAATAATCTATCTAAAAATATAAAGTGAATCATTTTTTATATAGAGCTTATTGACATGAGTGCAATAAAGTTCATTTCATCTTAATCTGTTTTCATTTAAAAGTTTTTTGAAGTACAAAAATAAATAAGCATAAATAATAATAAATTATCTTTTAAAAATTAAGTAAATAAAAAGTGAACAAAAAAGAGATAAATTAAAGTAATATAAAAATAATCAAATTAAAGTAATAGAAAATTCACATTATAAGAGGACTAGTTCTTCAAAGTCATATAACTAAATCAAAGAAAAAACTTTAAAAAATGAGATAAGTTGTACTCGAAAATAAGAATCCATGATAATATAGAGGTTGAGTTTAACATCTTCGATCATTAAATGTAATAAAAATTTATAAAGAATACTCTATAAATTAAAAATATTTAAAATATATATTAATTAGAAAAAGCTAATGATCTTGGTTTTTTCTTCATCTGGCCTCATTTAGAACTATTACGAATTATCAAATTAAATAACCATAATGAATAATAAAAAAAATTAAACCAATATAATTTAAAGTTAAAATAAGATTAATTGAAGCAATATAAGACATATGATTTCATTGTTATAAAATAAAATCAAAGAAAAAATTTTAAGAAACATGACAAATTTTGTAGTAAAGCTAAATTCCAGGATACTAAGTAGATCGAGTGCAACATCCTTTTTACCAAATAATATATGAATCGAAGTGACTCAAAAATCATGCAAAACCATAGAATATAAAAATATAAAAATAAATATTTTATTTTGATCGGGCTCATTGAGGCAAGACTAGTAATATTTTATTTAACATGATCAGACCTCATTTAGAATTACTTTAAATTAGAAAGTTAAAAACATAAACTATAATAAATATTTATTTAAATATTAAGTAAATACATATAAAGCTTAAATATAAAAAATTGAAGGAATGTAACATAATCACATCAAAGAATTGTAATTGTTAAAAGCGAGGAGATCTAGAGTTACATAACACTTTTCCTAACCAAACTAAGCAATTTTGATAAAAAAAGATAAATTATTCAAGAAATTACCATGAAAATCGATTATAACATCCTCATGTATCAAACCATGTAGGAATCAAAATTCTCCTTAAAATGTGTCAAAAACATATAAAATGAAATATTTAAAAGATAATTACTTAATTTGACAGTTCTAATCATGGCTAGACCATCAATTATTTTATTTTTTATGGTCCTCATTTATAATTATCATGAATTTGCTAGGTTATTAAACATAAATAATAATAAAATGTAATTTTAATATGACATAAATTTATATTCAAGCTAAAATGTAATAAGTTGAAGTAATACAATATAACAAAATAATAATGAACAAGAGGTCACATGAGAGGAAAAAATGAACTTTTACTACTATATCTAATTTAAAGAAAAAAATTTTAAAAATCTAATAAATTATATAAAAATGTATCATTCAAAGATACTAAGAAGATTGAGTGTAACATCCTTAATCATGACATAAGATATGATTCAAATTGTGATTATTAAATATGCCAAAATACTATTAAATAAGATATCTAAAAATTTAAAAAATTTTACTTAATTGGATAAATGTTGATGAGATGAATCCAATGATAATAACTTCATCTCAGTTAGACCATATTATGACTTAATACAAATTACAAATAAAGCAAAACTAAGAATAATAAATATTATTTTAATATTAAGTTAATATATATCAAATTTATAAAGAGATAAATGGAACCACTCTAATACAATAGAAATGTGATTTAAATATCAAATGATAGTATATTTAGAGTTTCATAATCCTATAATAAAATAAAAGTAAAAATTGAAAAGAAATGAGATAAAGTTTAAAAGAAACTTGCACTACATGATATTAGAAAGTGCAAGCATCACATTCTCAACCTTAAGACCTTATGTTAATTTATTTATCTCATCAAACATGCCAAGATATTAAAAAGTTAAAACATTTAAAAAAAATACAAAATGAATATTTAATTACATATACCTCACTAAGAAGAGTCCAACATCTTTTGTTTATCTTAATTGAACTTCATTTTGGAATTACTATGATTATAGACAACAAAAAGAATAAATAATAAAAAATTATCACTTTATTACTTTTAATAAATGAATACAAAAGTCTAAATGAGATAAATTGAAGAAATAAATAGCCTGACTAAGGATGAATGTAACACAATGTTTTCCTTGGGATTAGGAAGAGCTCGAAAGGCTCTAAAATAATCAAATCCATGCAAATCATATCCATCTCTAGTCAAGAGTGAAAGAGATATTCTTGTTGTCTTATCTATGTGGTATGGACCTAAAAAGTAATTTTCTTCCGCTATGGAATGGAAAACTACCACTAAGAAATGCGAGGTTGGTTGGGCTAAAAAGGAGAGCAAGTCTATTATAGTCGGTCCGTGGCTGACTAACTCCATGCAAGACTAGATAGAAAGCTAGCATTAGGTATAAAGACAAGTTGATAATATGACCAAATCAATTCAATGCATGTCATATGAGTGAAGCTTTTTAGCTATGTGATAACATAACCAAATCAAAGTAAAATATTTCAAAAAATTGGGTAAGTTGTACAAAACAAATTAAGTTTCTAAATACCATGGGGATTGATTGTAACATCACCTATCATCAAATTAGGTAAACATTTTAACGTCTCACAGAACCTACCTAAATAATTAAAAAAATAAAAATATTTAAAAATTTTAAAAAATAAATACTTAATTTTATAAAGCTCATCAAGATAACTTTATTGGTGTCTATTCATCTTGACAAATCCACATTAGAAATTACTATTAGTAATAAAAATAAATAATAAAAAAAAAATTTAAAATAAGTTAAATGCATATTAAAATTAAAATGAGATAAATTGAAGAAACATAATATATCAAAATTACAGAGATGCAATGATCACATAAAAGGATGATTAGTGTTTTGCTAGAATAAACTAAATCAAATAACAAAGTTGAAGAAAAAAGATAAATTTTCCAAATTGAGTGTAACAACCTGGATCATTAGATCATGTAATATTAAAAATGTTTCATAAAGAATGCAAAAATTTCAAAAAATAATTTATACAAAAAAGTGATTCCATGAGAAAGCCACAAAGCCAAATAATAAAGCATTGCATTTTCTTTAGCCACAACAAAATCAACATTCATCTATTCATGAGATTTCTTTTAAATAAGATATTACAAGCAATTATTTATTACAAAAAAGATCTTTTTTATCTATTTAATGACTTTCATACCCATATAATTTTTTTAAAACATCATCATGCTTCATCTTAATTTTTGAAGAATTTCTTGTTATGTAATTCTTTAGTACAAAAGCAGTCTCTTACCATCCACTTGAAAAATTTTATGAATAATTAAAAAGGCATACATCTGAAAGACTTTCATCTAAAATTTGGATGCCTTCATTAATGTAACACCAATCAAGCACTCATGATGATGCACGGACGAACCATGACTTCTCAAGGCTATTATTTACATGTTCTCCAAATTTCCATACATGAATAAAATTATAAAGAGAATTAGTTTCATTGATTCTAGATTAAGACCATATAATAAGTCAATGTTATTTTTTTGCCATAATTTTTTTGTATTGTATCTTTTCTCTTGACTAAATAGAACTGTACTCTGTAAAGTTAAAGTCAAGAAAATCATTTGTGTGTGGAGCAAGCTTTTCTAATGAATAAGGAGCCTACAATGCATATTAATAGTCAAGGGGGCTTAATGAATAATAAAGCACCAATAATCAAGCATTGATATTAAAAGCCAATGGGATCTCTTCTTTTTCTTCAAGGTACAATATTCTACCAAGAAAATGGTGAGGATTTTGTCATAGAATTGAAATTTTGACGAAAAGGTCTTGTGGAAGTAAAATAGAGTTGTAAAGGATGGAGACGAAAGTAAGGATTCACTCATCAAAGTAATTTCAATGGAACGAAACCAAGCCAACTCAAGCACTCAATTAACAAAGTAATAAACTTTTGTTTTCCACAATTAATTCACCATTCATTCATTTGTGAGAGCTCCCTTAAATAGGAGATGAAAAGTAATTATTTATTATAAAAAAGAATATTTCGACAAACTTCTTCAAGGCTTTGATGCCAATATAACTTTTGTAATACAAAATCATGCTTTCTACCTAACGCTTGAAAACTTTTAATTCCATTTAATTCTTTACTTGAAAAGCATACTTCTTACCTATCTCTTAAAAAATTTTATATGCAAATAATAAAAGCTTACTTCCTACTAACTTCTTAAAGGCTTTCATCTAAAATTTGGACAACTTATTAATGTAGAACAAACTACTCACTCTTGACAATTCAAGAATAAATCATGACTTCTTAAGGCTATCATTTACATGATCTCAAAATTATCATGCATGTGTGAAATTTTGTTGAGTATTTGCTTGGGGGATTCTAGTTTGAGACTTTGTAATAGGTATATGTTGTTATTTTTCAACAATATCTTTTTTGTGTAATATCAAATGTGATATAAGAAAATGAAGTCGTTGTGATGATGCACTAGGGAAGAATTATGGTTTCATAATTAAGTAAAAAAATATCAAAGAAAACCTGTGAAAATAAAAGAAAAACTATTTTGGAAAATAACATTTCTAGATACATAGGGGGCAAAGTTTAACATTCTCAACCATCAAATATGATAAGATTTGAAATGTCTGATAAACTATGCCAAAACTTTATAAAATAAAATATTTAAAACCCAATACAAAAATTTATATTTAATTTGACAGAACTCCTATAGTTGAGTTCAACAATGTTTTTTTCATCTTGATGTTCACTCATTTAGAAATTCTCCAAATTGCCAAAGTTAATAAGTACAAATAATTTTAAATTATATTGCTAAGAAAATAAATATCTAAGTTGAAATAAGATAAATCAAAGTGATGTAAAGCTCATACATGAAAGGAATTTAAGTTGCATAACAAAATAATAAAATGAAAGAAAATGTTTGACGAATTGAGATAAATTTTTGGAAAAAATAGAATTTCAAGACATTAAGGACATCGAGTCTATCATTCTTGATCTTGAAATCAAGTAGAAATAAAAATTTTTTATAAAGCTTGTAAAACCTTTTGAAGATAACATATTTAAAAATATAAAAAAATATATTTAATTTTTTCTAGCCTATTAAGAAAACCCTAGCAATATCCTTTTTTGAATACACATGTTTTAGAATAGTGTAAATTAGCAAAGTAAGAAAGAATAAAAAAAAATTAGAAGTTTTATTTAAATATTAAGTAATCAAAATTGAGGTTGAAATGAGACAAGTTGAAACAATCAAATATAATAAAATCAAGCTGAGTAAAGGTCACAAGAGAGGAAATCTAAATCTACATAGAAATGTAACTTATAAATTAAAAAATTTGAAAAAAAAATGATAAGTTGAACTAGAGTTATATTCTACGATACTAAGGAGATTGTGTGTAACTTCTTTGATAATCAAAGCATTTATAAATAAAATACCAACATAAATGTTTAAAAATATTAGATAATGAAATTTTTAGAAAAATGGAAAGTTATATTTAATTGAATAGATCATATCAAAATTAGTCCATTAATATTCGCTATACTATATTAGATTAAATATAGAATTATTATGAATTGATAAATCTATTAAACATAAATAAAAATAAAATATTAATTTAATATGATGTAAATATATAATAAAGTTTAAATGACAAAAATTGAAGAAATGTAATATAAACAACTTCAATTTATATATAGGACACACACATGAAGGAAATGAGAATTTTTAATAATATGACCAATTCAAAGTGCAAATTTTGAAGAAAAGTGATTAATTGTACATGAAAGTTGCATTCTCTAAAATAAAATAAAATATGATTAAAAATTTCTCAAAAAACATGTCAAAAAACTAGAAAATAAAATATTTAAAATTTTTTAAAAAATTTTACGATTGTTCAAAACGAGATGAGTTCAATTGCACTTTTTTCTATATTTGGACCTAATTTTGAATAAATATTTTTTATAAAATAAAAGAAGAATAAATAATAAAAAAAATTAATTCTATAGTAGGTAAATATATATTAAAGATCAAACGAGATGAATTGAAGTAATGTAATATAATAAAATAAAAGTGATTTAAAAGTAAAATGACTTAACATTTTGTTATTCATAGTAATATAACGAAATTGAAATAAAACATTTAATGACATAAGAAAAAATTTATAAGTATGTTACATTGCAAGATACTGAGAAGTTTGTGTAACATTTTTGAAAATAAAATCAATCAACTCAAATCATGTCGTAAAATTTGCCAAGTTATTGGAAAATAAAATATTGCAAAAAAACAAAATGAATAGTAATTATATAAAGCTCATTGAGATGAGCCTAGTGATGTTTGTTTTATCTCAATTAGATATCATTTGAAATTACTATGAACTACAATAGTAAGTTTAAAAAAATAATAATATGTTATTTTATTTTTAATGATATAATTAACGAATTTGAAATAAGATAAATTGAAGAAATATAAGTAAATCAAAGCAATCTATTGGAGAAATAAGACAAGACTTAGAGTTTCACGGTTATATAATCAAATCAAAGTGAAACGTTTTAAGAAATGATATGAATTATATGAAAAAGTAGTAATTGTAGATACAAAGAGGATCGTGTGTAATGTACTCGATCATCAAATCAAGCAAAGCATGAAATGTAACATAAAACCTACTAAACCATACAAAATAAAACATTTAAAAATATAAAAAGGATTAATAAATTGGATAAAGACTGTTGAGAAGAGTCCAATGATGTTCGCTTCATCTTGACAGGTGCGCATTCAAAATTTTGAAAGTAATTAAAGTAAGTAAAATAAAAAACAATAAATTATTTTTCAATTCTAGGTAAATATATAGTAAACCTAAAATAAAATAAGTTGTAAACATTTAATATACCCAAAACAAAGATGTTTAATGGTTGCATAATAGGAAAATTATAGTTAAATAATAATAAGGCCACATAATAGAAACATTTGACAAAATTTGATAAAGTTTTCTGGAAAGTTGGACTGCAATTCACGAACATGGTTGATTATAACAATCTTAATCATCAAATCATGCACAAATTAAAATATATTATAAAACATGAAAAATCTTCAAAAAAAATTAAAAATTAAAAAATCAATATTTATATTGATAGAGCTCACCAAGAAAAGTGTAGTGACCTTTCCTTCATCTTAATTGGACCTCATTTCCAATTATTGAGAATTATGAAAATAAACAATCATAAATAGTAATAAATTATTATTTAAATATTTAGTAAATGTATAAAAAGTTGAAAAAAGATAAACTAAAAAGTGTAATATAACCAAATAAAAATGGTGTTAATGTCACTAGAGACAAAATTTTGAGTTACATGATAATATAAAAAAATTGAAGGTAAACATTTCAAAAAAATAGGACAAATTATATGAAAAATTACACACCTTAACACTATGCGGATCAATTGTAGCTTATTCGATCAAGTAAAACCTATAAAATCCTGGAAAATTAAATCTTAAAAAATTAAATACTTCATAAAATAGAGCTTATCAAGATTAGTATGATGGCATTTGCTTCATCATTATTGAATCTCATTGGGAATATTAATAAATCATAAAAGTAAATAAAAAATAAAAAATATTATTTTTTACTTTATTTAAAAATTGTTTAATGTTGAATTGAGATAAATTGATGAAATATAATATAATCAAATGAAGAAACATGAAATGGTTACATGAGACTAGATTTGGGTTTCCATAGCAATAAAATTATTTTTAGTGAAAATTTTGAAAAAATAAGATAAATTATTAACGAATGTTAGAGTCTATGATGGTGAGTAGATTGAGCATAACATCCATATCCATTAAATTAGATATGAATCAAATATATAGCAAAGTGTGCCAAAATCTTAAAAAATATTTTTAAATTCAAAAATGAATTTTTAGTTTAGATAAAACTCTTCAAGAATAGTCGAATTACATTTGTTTTATCTCAATAAAATATTGTTTGAATTACTAATAATTACAAAAGTAAATAAACATAAATCATAAAAAATTTTATTTTAATTTGAATAAATATATAATAAAGCTAATATAAGATAATTTAGAGCAATATAACATAAATAAATCAAAGGGTTGTAATGGTCACATGAGAGAAAAACTAAAGTTTGATAGTAATAGAAGTAAATCGATGAAAATAATTTGAATAAATGAGACAAATTAAATTGGAATGCTACATTCAAAGATGCAAAGTGGATTGAGCATGTCACCATTAATTGTTAGAAATGATATGAATATAAGTGTAGCTTCATTCTTTCCAAAAAACCCAAAAAGAAATTTAAAATATAAAAATAAATATTTTCATGGATAATGTTATTTGAGATTAGCCCAATGACATTTGCTTCACCTTCATCAATCCTTGTTTAGAATTATTTTGTCTTCATCCTAAATGCCTGTCGTTCACCTTGCCTCACTCCCACACTCACAAAAGACGAAAATGATCTATTCTTTCTCTGTTTAACTAAGAAAGATAATTTTATCATATAACAGAATTGAGAATATCTATTTATCCCTTTGATCCTTCCAATATTTTGAATAATAAAAGATGTAACATTTGCTCGAAGGGAGTTTCAAAGAATAAGATGAAATGAATATTTATTGCAAAGCAAAGTTTATTGTTTGAAATAAACGCTACGAATCTCAACAAAATAACTTATTCCACATCCTAACATTGATTAAGGTATTAAGGCCGTGAGATCCAAATAGAAAAGAGGTGGTAGGGGGTTCCTTCACACTTCCTTTCCTAAGTTCCCTCGAGGGCCCTTTTCACTAAATAGTAGAGCCACGAAAGCTAGTTGGTCCACTCAAGGGCTAAGATTCATTACATAGTCAATAATTCCAGGAATGAATTTGTCTTTTGTATATTTTTCTATCCCAATGCTGTTCTTGCCAAGGTTGTTTAATGAAATAGATAATCTTTTTATTACTTGAACAAATCAATATAAAAGTGAAGTGTTTATTTGAGGCACACCTAATATGATTCTTTATTCGTATAGATTGATATAAGATTTATAGGGAAATTAGTTATTCAAAAGTTTGGAGGCCCTACACTAACAAAGCATCTTTCAATTACTTTGTATGATAAACAAACAATTATCAAATTTGAAAATGAATAAGAAGAAATGGTTTGCAAAATTTTAGTAGTAAGAAAAATAAAAGAAATAAACACATTAAATAAAATAAATTAATTCCAATAAAGCTTTTGTAAGGTGTTGAAAAATAATGGCAAGAACCAAATGGAGTGAAGGAAGCGAAGTCGAAGATTTTTCACAAGCATGTAAAGGAGGTGGAGTTGTCAACTGGATTGATCCCAAATTCAATTTTTGTTAGAATCATTAACCAAAGAAGTCATGGAATTTTGTTGAAACATTTGATTCTTTTTCTTTATTTCATGAAAGATTTAGTTAGGAGGTGGGAACAGACACTGTGCATAGCACAATGTCATGCAGCCTGAAGATGGCTCCAACAAACCTACAAAAAAAGATTTCAGAAATAAATTCAAACCTTATGTGCACATTTAGATGCATATGATTCGATTTTAAAAGATAAAAGCAAAGAATTTTGACATTTTCCCAGTCTTGTTATGCATACGGAAGGCAATGTCATTTTCTCAAAAATAGATGAATTCAAAAGTGCACTCCTGAGAGATGAGGATATTCTTAGACTATTTACCATGACACTTTTTTCTATGAGTGAATTCAAAAGTTCACTCCTGATTTTTTGGCATCCTACTTTGATATAATTCATGCTATGCAAAGAGGTCCTTCTTGTGGCATGCTTTGTTGAAGTCCTAAAAGTTTATGTAGACATGGGGCCTTCGCATCACTTTAAACTAAAAGACTTATAGCCAATAATTAGGCCCTGGGTTTTGTTCCTGCAAAGAAAATCAATATTCCCTGGGTTTTGGAGTGGAAACTTTTTGCAAGGTTGAACATTGGGTCGTGAAAGTCTTATGTATGACATGGAGGTAGACTTTTGATATCTTTTGAGATCCACCCTACAATATGGTGTTAAAAAAGGTCTACTAAGCCAATAAGATCTAATAAGAGGAAGTTTGTTTCTGAGAGAGAGGTCATATGCCAACCCTCCATTGAGTAACGATATGTTGTAATTTTATACTAGTATCTGAAAAACATATATTGAGGATGAAGAAAGAATTCTTTACATGGCATGAAGGGGAGAAGAATCAAAGGAAGAAAGTTCCAAGTTTTTTCTTTAATAAAAGTGGGTTCCCAGTCCTCATCATTTTCCTTTAGCCTCCCACCCTTGCCATGTATTAATCTTCCTAGAAACTTGCTAACTACTTCTAAGAGTTTATATAGAAAGAACATACTCTCAAAGGAAAACTAATCATTGATAAACAACCTTACTACAAACAAATGCACTCTCATCTCAGTATTTGCTTTGTTTGCCTTACAAAAGTAAGTTAACATAAGCAATAATAAATTATTTCTTTATATTAAATAAATATAAATTAAAGCTAAAATAGGATATATTAAACTAATTTAATATAACTAAATGAAAGTAATGTGAGGACCATGATAGGAGAATTGGAGTTTTATAATAATGTGACTAAATGAAAGTAAACAATTTCAAATAACATTTTAAATTATATAGGAAGGCTACATTTTAAGGTCCAAAGGAGATCCTGTGTAGCATGCTTCATTGTCAAATCATGTATGAGTGCAAATGACTCATAAATAATTCCAAAACTCTCAAAAATAAATTATAAAGAAATATATAAAAATATTCATTTAATTATATAGAGCTCAAAATATAATCATAGTAATATAATCAAATTATTAAAGATTTGATGAAATGAGATAAATTATGTCTAAATATTGCATGATAAATTTCTAAAGAGATCAAGTGTATCATACTTAATATCACATTAATAATGAATAAAATTTTCAAGTATAACATGCCAAAATAATTAAAAAAAATTAAAATAATAGAAATGTATATTTTTTTAGATTGACCTTATTGAAATGCATATTTGAATATTATGTAAATATACAATAAAGATAAAATAAGATAAATTGTAGAAATATAATTAAACAAAATCAAAGCGATGCGAAAATGACATATGAGAAGAATTAGAGTTTAATAAGAATATAACAAAATCAAAAGAAAATATTTTAATAAACTAGACGAACTATATAGTAAAGCTACATTCCAAGACATTAAGAAGATAATCCATAACATCCAAGATAATCAAAAGTACTATGAATAGAAATTTCTCATAAAATATGAAAAAATATAACAAAATAAAATATTTAAAAATATAAAAATATACCTATAATTATATGAAGCCCATCAAGACAAGTCCAATGTTGTTTGTGTTGTCTTGATTTTGCTTATTTTGTAATTATTGAAAATTTTAAAGTTAAATTAGCATAATTAATAATTATTATTATTCTAGTATTAAGTTAATATATATTAAAGCAAAAAAAAAAGATAAATTATAGAAATATAATACTATAAAATTAAAGCGATGTGTTGATTAAAGCAAAGAAAATTTAGAGTAATATATTGTTTAACCAAATCAATATAAAAAATTTAGTGAAAGTAGATAAATTATACGAAAAGTTTCATTCCTACATAAGAAGGATATTGCATGCAAAACTGTTAATAGTCAAATCAAGTTGAAATAAAAATGTCTCATAAAACATGCTAAAACACTAGGGAAAAAAGCTTAAAAACACAGAAATGGTAATTAATTTTACAAAGCTCATTCAAATAAGAGTAAAGATTTTGTTTCTCCATAATCTATCTTCATTTTAAATTACTAATAATTATTAAAGTAAATAGAAAAAAATATATATATATATATATATATACATATATATATTAAATCTTAAATGAGATTAATTTATACTATCTTAGATAACAAAAACAAAGACATGCAAAGACCATAAGAAACATGAATTGGTGTTAAATTGTAATATATCATATTTAAAGAAAAAACTCTTAGAAAATAAAATAAATTGCCATATCAAATATGTCAAAATCCTAAAAAATTAAATATTTTAACAAATATAAAATGAATAACAAATGTAATTAAATCCATCAAGGTGAGTCAAATGATGTTTGGTTCATCACGATAGGATCTCATTCGAAATTACTATGATTTATGGAATTTAATAAGCATGGAAAATGATAAATTTTTTTTTTTTAAAAAATAAATTTATAATAATGCTAAATAAGATAAATTCAAGTGATATAATATAACCAAATGAAAGTTATATAAATATAACATTTTGAGAAAATTAAAGTCACATAATAATATAACCAAATAAAAAAGAAGCACTTGAACAATTGATAGAAATCATAAACAAAAGCTATGTTACAACAAGCTAAGTATATCAAATATGATGTCATCTATCATTATATAATATATGAAACGGAATGTATCATCATTCATGAGAAAAAATTAAAAAGAATATATAAAAATCTAAATTTCTATATTTGATTAAATAATACTTATCGACATGAGTCCATTGACATTTATTTTGCCTTGAGAGGACCTTGTTAGCCCTTACTACAAATTATTAAAATTAATTTAAAAAATAATAATAAATCAATTTTTAGTTACAAAATAAATATCTAATAAAGTTTAATTGAGAAAAATTAAACCAATTTAATTTATACAAATTAAAGCAATGTGAAGTTCACATCAAAAGAGAACTATAGTTTCTTAATAATGCAAGAAAATTGAACATAAAAATTTGATGAAATAACATAAGTTGTATGAGAAAGTTATTTTCTAAGATACAAAGAATATCAATTGTTGATATTGTAGCATACTCGTTTGCCAAGGAAGGTGCTATGGAAATATATAATAAAATATGTAGAAATAACTAAAATAAATAATTAAAAAAGGTAAAAAAGAATATTTTGTGGATAGAGATCATCATGTCGACAAGGCCTCGTTTTGAATTACTATGAATTACAAAATTAAATAAAAATAAATAAGAAAAAATATTTTTTTATAATAAGTGAATAAATAATAAAGATAAAATAAGATAAATTTAGGCAATATATTATAGCGAAATTAAAGTTATGCAAAGGTCACACTATAGGAAATGTAGAGTTTTATAGAGAAATGTAAACAAATCAAAGTGAACAGTTTTAAGAATAATGTTAAATTATGGTATAAAGCTACATTCCATAAAGTTGAGGAGATCGAGTACGACATGTTGGATCATCAAATTAGGTATGAACAGAAATGACATATCGATCATGGAAAAATATAATACAAATATTTAAAAATATAAAATACAACATTTAATTATGTAAATCTCCTCATGATGAGTCCAACAATATTTATTTCATGATGACAATACCTAATTTAGAATTAATACAAATTACGTATGTAAATAATTATAAATAACATTAAATATTTGTTTTAAGATTAAGTAAATTTTTTGAAAGCTAAAATAAGATAAATTAAGGAAATATAACACAACAAAATCAAGGTGATGTCAAAGTTGTAGGAGAGGATAATTAGAATTTCATTATAATGTGGCCAATGATAGAAAAAATTTAACAAATGAGATAAATGGTATGAAAAATCTATATCCTAAGATACAAAGGAGATCTAGTGTAGCATGATTACAAAATCATGTATGAATCAAAGTAATTAAATAAGCATGCCAAAATAATAGAAATTAAATTATTCAAAAATATTAAATTAAATATCTTATAGGATAAAGCTTGTCAAGATGAGCTAATAACTTTTATTTTGCCTCTATTGGATCTTATTTGGAAATATTATGAATTGCCAATGGAATTAAGTTTAAATATTAATAAATTATTATATTTTTAATTAAGTAAATACATATTAAAGTTGAAATAAGATAAATTGAAATAATGAAATATGACCATTTTATAACATTATAAAGGCAACAAAAGTGAAAAATTAGAGTTTCATTATAACATGATCAAACATAATAAAAAAATTTGAAAAAATGAAATACATTTATCAAAAAGATGCATTCCAAGAAACAAAGGAGAACAAATGTAGCTTACTATATCATTAAATAAGGAACAAATGAAAATCTCTCATGAAGTGCAATGGAACCCTAGAAAATACATTATTTAAAAAACAAATATGTAAAAAATGAATATTTTATTAAATTGAGCTTAATTGAATAACTCCTATAATAAATTATTTTTTAAATATTATATAAAAATTAAATAAAGTAGAAATGAGATAAATTGGAGAAATGTAATCAAACCAAATGAAAGTGATGTAATGGTTACAGAACAATTGAATTAGGTTTTCAAAGGAATGGCACAAAATTAAAGATAAAATTTGAAAAAAATGAGATAAATTGTCTCGAAGTGTTACATTCCATTGTACTATGGTATTTGAGTATAAGATCATCGATGGCAAACCTAGATATTAATCAAAATATAACATAAAATATATTCAAAATTATCAAAAGTAATTTAAAATTTTAAAAATATTTAATTAGTTAGAGACATTTTTTTTTCACGAGTGGAGCATGTTTTGAATTAAGTAGAATTGACAAATAAGATGTGCAGAAATAATAACAAATTATTATTTCAATATTAAGTAATTATATAACAAAGCTAAAAAAACAAATTGAAGGAATATAATATAATTAGTTCAAAGTGACGTAACGATTGCATGAAAAAAAATTAAAGCTATATTCTATGATAGCAAACCAAATCAATAAAATTCTAAAAAATGAGATAAATTATAATGGAAAGTTATATTCCAAGATGACAAAGAGTTCATGTATAACATCATTTATTATCAAAACATGCGTAAATATAAATGTCTGATCATTCATCAAAAAATGTAAATAAAATAGTTCAAAATAATAAAATCAATAATTAATTACATTGAGGTCATCAAGATCATTCCAACAATATTTGTTTTATCTCGATTGAACTACATTTAGAAATACTATGAATTAACAAAATTAATAAGCATAAATAATAATAAATCCTTATTTTGATATTAAGTTAACAAATAGTAATGTTGAGATGGGATAAATTGAAGTAAAGTAATATGACCAAATCAAAATGATGTAGAGGTCATACAAGAGTAGAATTAGATTTTCATAGTAGTTTATTTCATTCAAGGAAAAATATTTGAAGAAATGAGATACATTGTATGGGAGCTTTACTTTTCAAGATATTAAGGGGGACCTTGTGTAACATCATTGATTGTGAAACAAGATACAAAATTAAAATGTTTCATGAAAACTAGTCTACTGATTTTGGTTTCATCATAATTGAGTGAAAAATTTTTTATCGTAAAATATTGTGTTGATTGAATGTCTTTTCGAATTACTACGAATTGCCAAAGTAAATATGCATAAGTAATAATAAATTTTTATTTTATTATTAAGTAAATACATTTACTAAAGCTAAAATAAGATAAATTAGGGCAATGTAATATAAATAATAAATATAATATATAGGTGATAATACAAGAGATTTAGAAATACATGGCAATTTAAAATAATTAAGGAAACTAAATTTTAAAAATGAGAATAATTGTATCTAAAAGTTATAATCCAAGATATTAAGGAGATGAAATCTAACATCTTTAATCATCAAATTACACATGAATCAAGATATTTAAAAAATCATGCTAAAACCCATGAAAATAAAATATCTAAAAAAATCATAATAAATATTTCATTTGATAGGGCTTGTTGAGAGGAGTCCAATGACATTTATTTCATCTCCATCAAAAAGCATTGTATGTTATAGTCTTGGGTTTAATAAGAATATGAAGTTTACACAATGTTTTTTGGGTTAATGGTTCACATGTTTATGGAATATTATGTATTGCTCAATTTATATTGTTTTAAATTGCTTGGTGATCTCTAATTTGAGTTGGAAGAATCAAGATATATGCAATCTTAAACATCATTTGTCAAACTTTATATTTCTTTCCATGCAAAATTGAATAATTATGTTGACGATAAAGTGTTATTGTCATATTTGGATTGATTTTATGCTAAATGGTAAAATATTTGATGCATGTATGATGTTTGAAAAAACCTCGCCATGAAAGTTATTTTATGATTTTATAGAGATTCCCTTATTTAATACAAGATTTTTGGATGATATTTATTTTGTTAGAATTATTACGATGAATATGTTACTAATATATCTTTGAAGAATTAAGATTTATTGCACACTATGGTGAAGAATTTAACTATGAATAATTCCAATTAGTTAAGAAAACCAAGTAAGAATTCTAAAAAATGTCTTACAATGAAGACCTATTAATGTTCTCCTAAAACAATAGCATAAGTTATTATTATTACTTGAGCAAGATTTCCTCCAAACAAAAAAAAGACTTGCAAAGAATTTTACAACAAAATATGGGAACGAATGACTCAAGGTTTTTCTTGAGGTTGATTTTAAGGCCAGATATTGAAAAAGAGAAGATTCAGGGTTGCAAAGTAAAATAACCAAGTTCAAAATAAATTTGAAAATGAGTAATAAATTAACCGAAAAAATTATGTTCCAAGAAACTAAATAGATTAAGTGTAACATCCACGACCATCAAACTTGGTACAATTAAAATGTACTCATAAAACATGCCAAAATTTTAGAAAATAAAATATTTAAGAATATAGAAATGTATATTTAGTTAGATAGAGTATAGTGACTTTTGTTTCGTCTTGGTTGAGTATCATTTAGAGTCAATAGAATTGCTAAAGTAAAAAGACAAATAATAATAATTTGATATTTTAATATTAAGTAACATATATTAAAAGAGAAATAAGTTAAATTAAAACTATGTAATATAACAAAATAAAAGAAATTTAAAGGTCACAAAATAAGAGATTTTTTTATCTAACTATATATCCAAATTGAAGTACATTTGAGAAAGGAGAAAAGTTATATGAGAATGTGACAATCAAAGTTAACAAGGATATCGATTGTAACATCATCAACCATTAAATCTTGTATAATTAAAAAATTCTTATGAAGCATGCCAAAACTTTAGAAAATAAAATATTAAATTATTTTTTTATTTAATAGAGAACTTTCAAATGAGCTCAATGGAATTCCTTTCATCTCAATCAAATATCATCAAGAATTAATATGATCTATTTAACCAAATATGCATAAATGATAATAAATTATTCTTTAATTATTACATCAATATTTATTGAAGTTAAAATGAGATAATTTGAAACAACTTTATATAACTAAATCAAAGTGATATAATGGTAATATAAGAGTAGAATTAGAGTTTCATAGTAATATGAACAATTAAAAGAAAAAAAATTAATGAAATAAAAAATAGGAAATACGCATTTCATGATAATAAGGAGATTGAGTGTGAAATTTTTCATCTTCAAACTAACTATTTATCGATACATCGAGCAAAAGACGCCAAAACACTTGAAAAAATAATTTTAAAAACTAAAGAACTAAATATGTTGTTGCACACATCTCGTCAATCCAGATCAAATGATGTTTCTTCCAATACCATTTAACCTTGTTTAAAATTATTATTTTAATATTAAAGAAATTTATGATAAATATGAAATGGGAAATGTTTAATAATTGTAATATAACCAAATGAATGCAATATAAAGGTCACACAACATGTGATTTAGAGTTCATTGTCACATAACCAAATGAAAGCATGCAATTAGAAAAAATGACATAAGTTATATAAAAAGGTTACATTTTAAGATACTAAGAAGATCAATTATAATATCCTCAATCACCAATTCAAGTACACTTTGAAATGTCCTATAAAGAATTAAGCTTATTAAGATGTGTCCAAAAAAGTTTATTTTAACTCTAGTAGATCACATGAGGAATTACTATGAATTATGAAATTAAATAAGTATGAATAGTAATAAATTTTTATTTTAATAGCAAACAAAAATATGTTAAAGCTTAAATATGATAAATTAAAATAATATCATTAGCAAATCAAAGCAATGTAATTGTAACACAATAGGACATTAATGTTTTATAGTTTTATAAGTAATCGTAAAATCTTCCAAGAAATAACATCAACTGCACAAAACCCATACATTGATAAATACATATGGGGTTTTGTGTTGGATCCTTGATATGTTCTAAATGAGGTGTGATGAAGATGAAATAAACATTGTTGGACTCTTCTTTACAAGCTCTATCCAATTAAACATTTATTCATTTATTTTTAGCTATTTATTCTCATTGGTATCTTAGAATGTAGAATTCTCATAAAATTTGTCTTTTTTTTCAAATGTTTTGTTTTGATTTAATTTAATTGAGTTTAAAATAACAACAAATATCTTCTCATGTCACTATGATTTGGTTATGTTACATTACATCAATTTAGTTTATTTCTACTTTAATATATATATAATTAAAATAATAATTTTTCTTTTTTATGATTATGCTATTTTTGTAATTCTTAGAAATCTAAAACAACATTCTGTGTAGATTAAACAAATGTCATTAAACACATATTGAACTACTCTATCTAATTAGATTTAAATTTATAAATTTTGAAAAAAAATTTATTTTCATATGTTTTGACAAGCTTTTTGAGTCATTTTCAATAAATAAAAATTTTGACCATCTAGGATGTCATACTCAATCACGATAATATTTTGGAATGTAACTTTCTCATAAAATTTCAATTAATTTTCTTAAACTATCTCTCATTTATTTAGCTCACTACTATCAAACCGTGATTATCCTCTTTTGTGAACTTTACTTCATTATGATTTGATTGTGTTACATTACTTATGTTTATATCATTTCACTTTTCTTATATACTTCTTAAATATTAAACAAAAAAACTATTATTATTTATTCTTTTTAATTTGGGTAATTTGAAGTAATTCAAAATAAACTAAAATTCAAACAAAACAAGCAGTGTTAGAGTCATGTGGACAAGCTCCATCAAATTTAATTTTTATTTTTATTATTTTTTTAATATTTTTTTCCTAAGGTCTTAAATGCTTTATAAAATATTTTGATCCAAACCTAATTTCTCAATCTTGTAAGTTACATGATCTCCTTATTACCTTCAAGTGTAACTTTATAGTAAACTTAATATCATTTTTTTTTATTTCTCAAGATTGATTTATTCAATTGCTATAAAACTCTAATTCTCCTCTCACTAACCACTATTTCATTTTCATATATTTATAATGTATTTGTTCAATTAATCTAATTTCAATTTTACTAAATGTTTATTGAATATTAAAAAAATAATTATTATTATTTTTTTAAATAATTATCTCTAAGCTCTTACAAATAAAATATTAATTTTTTATTTTTGATCAGTTTGTCAAACAATATTAGACATTTTGTTTCAAAACTTATTTGACATTTGATTATTTTTATTTTATTGTATTACATTGCTTCAATATGTCACACTTAATCTTTAATAAGTATTTATTCAAGATAAAATAATTATTTTTTAATATTTACATATTTTTTTGTAATTTGTAGAAATTCTAAAAGAAGTTTCCATCATGATGACATAAATGTCATTAGAATTGTCTCAATAAACTCCATCCAACAAAGTTATCATTTTTATATTTCTAAATATTTTATTTGATTTTTGGCATGTTTTATGAGAAATTTTTAATTCATACCCTATTTTATGAATAAGGATATTAGACATGATCACTTTAGTATCTTGTAATTCATCTTTTCCATATGATTTATCTTAGTTATTCAAAATTTTCGCTTTGATTTCATTTAATTACATTGCATAGCTAAATATCCTCCCACGTGGCTATTACATCACTTAGATTTTGTTATATTGTAGTACTGTTTATGTTTATTGGCTTTAGTAATTAAATAATAATTCTAAATGAGGTTTGATGTTAATGAAACGAATGTCAAGTTGTCCTCTCGAGTGACCATAACATTGCTTCTCTTTTCTTATATTACATTATTCTAATTTATCTCATTTCTGATTTTATAGTTTTTGCATAAATAATAAAATAATATTTTGTTATTATTTATGTTTTTTTAATTTATAATTTGCAATACTTCCAAACATTGTGTGTTGGACGCAAAATAAAGAGTGTTAGACTCATTTTTATGAGGTCTACAAAATGAAAGCTGAGAATGTTACATTTGATCTCGCCAAGGTCTTCGAATGCAACTTTCATGTAGACTTTATCTCATTTATTTAAATTATTTTCTATGATTTTATTAAATTATTACATTACTTTAAATCACATGTTGTGTGAAATTTGCATCTTTATGAGATGGATATATTATGTTGCTTCTATTTATCTCGCTTAAATTTTAATATATATTGTTTATTTTTTAATTAATACTATATTATTACTTTAGCTTATTTACCTTGGTAATTTTTAATAATTCTAGATGATGTCCAAACTAGATCCAACAAAAGTTATTAAACTTTTCATTAATAGCCCTATAAATTTAAGTATTCATTAGCACATTTTTTAATATTTTGTTATGTTACATTGTATGATATTTTATGATATTTCATTTTTATTAGATAATATGATCAAGGACATGATGCGTGATGTCCTTTTTTACATGGAATGAAACTTTTCCATGTAATTTATTTAAAAAATTGAAATTATTTACTTTGCTTTTCATGTTTTAATGCATGACTCTTAGTAATCTCCTATTTACCCTCAACATTAATTAGATTTGATTAGCTTCAATTTGTCTCATTTTGACTTTAATATAAATATATATATATATGAAATAAATTTTTATTATACATTTAATATTTTGTTTCACTGTAATTGAAAATGAGGTTCGGTTAAGTCAAAACTAACATCATGGGCCTCGGCTCGACGAGCACTATGTAGTTAAAGTTCTTTTAAATATACTTTTTATTTTTTTATTTTCTAGGATTTTTGTTTGCTTGCAAGATGTTTTGACATATGTTTTCATTATCAAGGATATCAAAATTGATATCCTTATCATTTAAATATGTAACTTTTTTATCCGATGTATCTAATTTCTTCAAATTTTTCTCTTTGATTTTATTATATTACTATGAAACTTTAATCTCTAAACTTGTGAGCCATTCACTAGTTTGGTTTGGCTATATTGCACCAATTCAATTTGTTTTATTTTAGGTTAAATATTTATTTACTTAATATAAAAATAATAATTTATAGTTACTTATACTTATTTACTTGGACAATTTATAGTTATTCCAATGGAAAATCAATCGACATGAAATAAACGTTGTTGAACTTTTGTTAATGAACTCTATCAAATTATTTATTTATTTTAATAATTAAAAATATATCATATGATAGCTTTTAACATATTTTTCATGACATTTTAATTCATAATTGATTTTACTATTAACGATGCTACACTCGATCGCCCTAGTAGCCTGAAATAGAACTTTTTAATATAAATTATCTCATTTAATCAAATTTTTGCTTCCATTTTTTTATATTGTAATATAGCTCTAAATCTCTTCACATGTGACATTTACATTGTCTCAATTAGTTTGTATTATATTACTTCAATTTAACTTTTTAGTCTTTAATATACATTTACTTAATATTAAGACAATAATTTATTATTATTTATGTTTATTGACTTTAGTATTTCATATAATTTCAAAACCAAGTATGATCAAGTTGGAAAATCATTAGACTTATGCCAATGAGCTCCATCGATGATCTTACAAAAAATTTCTTCAAGTTCATTCTTTTTATATTTTTTTAAATATTTTATTTTCTAGAAGCTTGGCATCCCATATAAGACATTTTATATTATATATGGTTTGATGATTAAGCATTTTATAATGATCTTATAAATAACTTGAAATGTAGGCCTCCTATAACTAATCTATATTTAGTATTAATATATATTTTCTTAACATTTAATAAACAATTTATTGTCATTTATGCTTGTATACTTTGCTAATTTGTAGTAATTCGAAATAAGATCTCATCAAGATGAATCAAATATCATTGGGCTAGTTTAAATAAGCTCTACATTATTAAGTACTCATTTTTATATATTTAAATATTTTTTTGAACTTTGGTACACTTTGTTTAAAATTTCTATTCATTCCTTATTTGACAATTGAGGACATTACACTTGATCCTTTTAGCATCTTTGAATAAAATTTTTTCGTAGAGTTTGTCTCATTTTTTAAAATTATTTGCATTGATTTATTATATAACTATAAGGCTCTAATTATCCTCTTGTGAAACCTCAGAATGACATTCATTTTTTATATTACATTACTTGATCTTATTTCAACAATGTTATATATTCACTTAATGTTAAAATTATTATTTATTCCTATGTTTTCCTTACTAAATGTTTCAATTTAAAGCAACACAAAATTCATTTTGATTGAAACAGAAGTAATGTAGCTGTACTCACCTAAATTGACCCAATGAAATTAAATTATTAATTTTAATATTATTATATCTTTTGTTTTTTTTCAAAATTTTCACATCTTGCAAGTCATTTTTTTAGAATAGAATTAAGTGAAGTTGTGGCACTTTACTCATGTATCATACAATGTGACCTTTTTATACAATGCTTCTAATTTTTTGAAATTTGCTTTTATGATTTAGTTATAATAGTATTTAACTCTAAATTGCATCTGTTATAATACTTAACTTTCTTTCTATTGGTTTGATTCCATTGCTTCAATTTATACTATTTCAACTTTAATATATATTTGTTTAACATTAAAAAATATCTGGTTGCTATTTCATCTTATTTAATTTTGTAATAGTAAGTAATTTCAAAAAAAGTTTTATCGAACCAAAATAAATATTATTAGACTTGTCTCAATGAGCTCAATCAAGTTTTACATTCTTTACTATATTTTTAATTATTTTACTTTCTAAGATTTTGTCAAGTTTTATGTGATATATTTTTTCATACTAGAATTGGTAAAGGTGGTTGTTGCACGAATTTCTTTAGTGTCTTAGAATGCAACTTTCTTATGTCTCTTTTCCTATAATTTTTCACTTTTATTTTGTTATATTTCTATATAATTCTATTTCTAAAGTCATGTAACCCTAATCTCACTTTGATTTTGCTTTATTATATTATTTCAAATTATCTCATTTAATGTTTAATATATACATAATTAATAATAAAATAAATTTTTTATTTATCAATTTTTTTCATCATTTATGGAAATTCTAAAGTTGGTTTGATGGAGACTAAAAAATAATGTTTGACTTGTCTGTATGAGCTATGTCCAATGTGCTCAATTAAATAAAATGTTTTTTTTTTAATTTTTAAATATTTTATTTTTTAGGGCCTTAGCACTTTATACATGACATTTTGATTCATACTAGATATGACTATAAAGAATGTACTCAATCTCTTTAGTATCTTGGAATGCAAATTTTTTATACACTTAATCTCATTTCTACAAATAGTTTGCATTTATTTGGTTATGTTATTATGAAATTTTAACTCCATTGATGTGTGGCCCTTACATCACTTTGATTTTGTTTTGTTACGTTACTTCAATTTACCCTATTTTAGCTTTATAATATTTTGTTTCATAAAATTAAATTAATAACTTGTTATAAATTTATTTGTTATTTTGGTCATGTGTAGTAATTCTAAATGAGCTTTGATTTGAATAAAAAAATATTTATTGCACTCATCTTGATAAGCTCTATCAAATAAATATGCATTTTGATATTATTAAATATTATATTTTTTTAGTATTCTTGCATGCTTATTAAGACAATTAGATTTGTAGTATATTTAACCATCATGATTGTTACATTTGATCCCAAGAGTCTCAAAAGCAACTTTTCTTTATCATTATCTAATTTCCACCAATATTTAAATTTTATTTTGTTACACTACCATGTAACTTTGAAGCTACTCTATGTGAAATTTACTTATCTTTCATTCGCTTAAGTTAGGTCTTCAAAGTAATTCCTTTCGACTGAAATATATTTTTTCTTAATCTTAAAAAATTAAATTATTATTATTTATTCCTATTTTCTTTCATAATTAATTGCTATTCTAATCCATGACCAATATAAACAAATAAGACATTATTGGACAATGTCTTAAGAATGTTTGTATAATTAAATATTAATTTTTCAACCTTTAAAATTTTATTTCTTAATATGTTTTCATGTTTTTTGTGGCATTTTGATTCTTATTTTATTTGATATTGTTCAATGTTACACAAAATCTCCTTTGTATCTTGAAATGGAATTTTCCTACCCAATTTATGTTATTTCAATAAAACTTTTTCTTTGATTTGATCACACTATTATTTACTACTGAATCTCTTCTCATTTTATCATTGCATCACTTTGATTTTGTTCAATTAGTTTTGCTCAATTTATCATATATTATTGATAAGATATTTTTACATAACATTAAAAAATTACTAATATTTATTCTAATATAACTTTGCATTTCATAGTAACTTTAAAAAAGGTTTGATCAAGATGACACAAATATTATTTGACTAATCTTAATGAGCTTCATTCGATAAGTAATTCGTGCATAACTTGTTAAGAATTTTCCTTAATTCAAATGACATTTTCATTTGTACCATATTTGACAATCAAGGATATTATGCACAATCTAGTCAATATATTCTTTTAAAACTTTCCTACATAACTTATCTCATCATTTGAAGTTTTTTGTGGTGATTTGGCTATATTACTATAAAACTTTATTACTCCTTTCTTGTGATCTTGACATCACTATAACTTGCTTATGTGACATTGCTTTAAATTTTCTAATTTTTAGTTTCAATATATGATTAAATAATTTTTAAAAACATTTACTATTATTTATGATTATTTAGTTTTGTAATTCTAAGAAATTCCAAAAGAAGATTGATGGAGATTAAATGAGCATCATTAGGCAAATCTTAATATGCCCAAACCAATTAAATATAATTTATATATTCTAAAATATTTGCCATTAAGTAATTTTTGCATGCTATATTAAGTCTTTTTATTTGTATCTAATTTAATGGTCGAGGATATTATTCTTGAACTCCGTATTTTCAAATGTAACTTTCCTTTATAATTTATCACATTTTTTCGAAGACTTGGTTATATTAAATTGTATCGCTAAATTTCCTCTTTGGCCACTTTCACATCTCTATGATTTCATCGTATTATATCTCAAGGATTATTTTTTTTCCATTTTAATATATACCTTTTGAACACATAAAATAATATTTTTAAATTTTTTTGCTTATTTATTTTGGTAATTTTTAGTTTTTTCAAATGAGGACCAATCAAGATAAAATAAACATCACTAGTCTCATCTTTAGAAGCCCTAGCCTATTAAGTAATTTTTTTAAATTTTTTTTAATATTTTACTTTCTAAGGCTTTTTCACGTTTTGTGACATATTCCTTCGTACTTCATCTAATGGTCAAGGACATTACACATTATCTCTTTAGAATTTGGAGTGCAACTTTCTCTTATAATTTATCTACATTTTTAAAACATTTCTTCTTTATTCATTTATATTACTATATAACTCTTTTTCTCCTTTAGTGTAGCATTTGTAATCCTCTGATTTGGTTATATTAAATTACTTTAATTCATATCATTTCAATATTAATGTTAATTTTTCTTAATATTAAAATAATATTTTTTGCTATTTAAGCTTATTTAGCTTAATAATTGATAGTAACTCCAAACAAAATTTGCTAAAGATAAGTCAAACAACATTAGGCTTGTCTATATAAGCAACATCCAATAAATTTTTTATTTTATATATTAAAATGTTTACTTTCTAGGATCTTGGATCTCTTTATGGGGATATCAATTTTTACATGTTTGATGATCAAGGATGCACAGTACATCTCCTTAATATAAAAGAGTGCAAATTTCATGTACAATTATTGCCATTTCTTCAAATATTTTGCTTCTACTTGTTTATATTATTATGAAGCTTTGATTCATCATTCATGTGACACTTATGACACCATAATATTGTTATATCACAAAGTTTTAATTTATTTTTTTCTAGATTAAGTATATATTCACTTAATATTAAAATAATAAATGATTATTTTGTGTGCTTATTTACTTTGAGAATACATAGCAATTCCAAACAAGATCCAATCGAGATAAACAAATGTTGTTGTAGTCAACACAACGAGCTCTATCTAACTAATTATTCATTATTATATTTTACAATATTCCTTTTTTTAATGCTTGGGTATACTTTGTGAGACATTTTAGTTCATTCCTTATGTGACTAACCAGCATTTTATAATTGTTCACATAAGCTTTTTAAAATGCAAGCTTTCTGTGCAATTTAGCTCCTAATGTCTTTCTTTGATTTAAAAATGTTATTATGTAACTCAATATCTCATTTCAAGCAACCTTTACATCATTTTGATTCATTTATATTACATTACTTGAATTTATCTAATTTTAACTTCGATATGTATTTGTTTGTTATTAAAAAATAAGTTATTATAATTTGTGCTTGTTTACTTTTCAATTCACAGTAATTTAAAATGATGTCTGATTGAGATGAAACTCTCATTCTCTCCTCATGTAACTCTCATTCTTTCCTCATCTATCCTTTAAATCCAATTAATTTTGTTGTGTTACATTGTCTAAATTTATTTCTTTTTTAATAGGCATTGACTTAAAATTAATTTTTTAATTTATTATTATTTATTACAATTTACTATGATTATTTATGTTAATGACTAACAGCTTTCTACTAAGATAAAAAAAATGTTGTCCAACTTGTTAAGATGAGTTCTATAAAATAATCTATTTTATATTTTAAAATATTTTATAATGAAAGGTTTTGATAGGCTTTACAGATCATTCATTCCATACCTAATTTGATAATCAAACATGTTAAATTATATTTCATTTGTAATTTGTATTGCAACTTCCCTATAAAATTTATCTCCTTGCTCCAAATATTTAAGTCAATTTGGTTACATTACTACAATAGTTTGACTCCACACTAGTGTGCTCTTAACATTGCTTTTATGCGGTTATATTACTTCTTTATTATTTATCTCTTTTTAGCTTTATTATATATTTTCTTAAAACTAAAATATTAATACATTATTGTTTAATCTTACTGAATTTGGCAATTCCTAGTAAATCTAAAATAGTTCTTATTTAGATAAAATAGTTATCACTAAACTCATCTCTAACAACTTTATTAAATTAAATATTTCTTTTAATATTTGATTTTTTAGAAATTTTGCATGCTTTATAAAAAAATTTTATTTGTATCTTCTTCTAACATTAATAGTACTAAACTTGTTCGCATCAGTATCTCAGAATGCAACTTTCTCATCCAATTTATATAATTGCTTATAATTTTTCACTATGATTTGGTCATATTTCATTGCAACTTTAAATCTCCTCTTATGTGACATTTACATCACTTGGAGTTGTTATATTAAATAGCATCAACGTATCTTATTTTAACTTGAATATATATATTTTCCTAATATAAAAACAAAAATTTATTATCATATTTTTATTTTTTTCATTAGTAATTCTTAATTTTCCAATTGAAGTTTGACTAGGATGAAACAAATGTCACTAAACTAGTGTTGATGTTGTTTATCAAATTAAATATCTTTTTTGTATTTCTAAATATTATAACTTCTATTTTTTTTGCAAACTTTATGAAATTTTTTGATTCTGACCTTCGTTAATTGAGAAAATTATACTCAAACTCCTTAGTACCATAGAGAGCAAATTTAATACACAGCTTTATTCTTTTCTACAAAATTTTCGCTTTGATTTTATTTAATTTAATTATATTATATTATTTTAATTTCTTTACTTTAGTAATTTTTAGAAAATTAAAACAAATTTTGATTGAGGTGAAATAGATGTTCTTGTACTCTTTTCAATGACCTGTATCAAATTTAATTTGAATCTTATATTTTAAAATTTTTTTTCAAATGTTTTTCAATTTTTTTAATCATTTTGATTGATAGTTGGTTTGATTATTATGGACATTATGCTCATTGTCCTTAGTATCACAAAATAAAAATTAATTAAGTTATTTGTCTTAATTTAAAATTTTATTTATTTAATTTGGTTATATTACAATTCAAGATAAAATCTTAATTTGTGTGACCATTACATTGTTTTGATTTAGTTAAATTACATTGTTTCAAATTACTTTTTTTATTTTAATATCTAGTTAACATTGAGATAATAATTTAGTATTATTAATGCTTATTTACTTTTTTAACTTGCAGTAATTCAAAATGTTGTCTAATGGAGGTGAAATAAATATCATTGAACTCAACTTAGGAGACTCTTTAAATTAAATATTTATTTTTACATTTTATAGTTCCTTTATTGATTTGCTGTTATTTATAAGACATTTTGGTTCGCCTAAAATTCACTTCATTTTTTCAAAATGTTTTACCTTGATATTATTATATTTATTTGTAACTCTAAATCTCTTTTCACGTTATCTTTACATCACCTTGGTTTGGATAAACTACACCACATCAAGTTATCTAATTTGAATCTTAGAATATATTAATTCAATAGTTAAATGACAATTTATTAATTTTTATGCCTATTCTCCTCTCAAGTGAGCATCATGTCTTTTTGATTTGGTTCTACATTTCTTCAATTTATTCTATTTCAAATTTATAAAATATTTTAGTGACATTAAAATCATTATTTATTAATATTTATGCTTATGTTCATGGTAATTTATAGTAATTTATAAAATATTTTAGTGACATTAAAATCATTATTTATTAATATTTATGCTTATGTACATGGTAATTTATAGTAATTTATTGTAATTTTGATGAATGAGGATATTATACTCGATCTCTTTTATATCTTGTAATGTTACTTTCTCTTTATGTTTATCTTATTTCTTCCAATTAACTTTGATTTAGTTATGATATAATGAAGGTCAAGCTTTTCTCTCATTTCACCTTTACATCATATTGAATTGGTTATACACATCACTTCAAATTACCTTATTTTGGTTTTAATATATATTTTATTCATAATAAATTAATAATATATTTTCTTGATTTGCATCTTATCCAATGATCAAGATGCTGCACCCATATTTCTTGGAATCTTGGAATGCCTCTTTCACATATAGTTTTCTCATTTCTTCAATTTTTTTTCGATTTTGTTTTATTACTTTGAGTTTCTGCTTCTACTCTATTGTAAATTTTATCGTTTTTAAATTTTGCTCTTTTACATTGAATCAATTTATCTCATTTTAGCTTAATGAAACATGTAGCTAATATTAAAAGTGTACTTTATATTTCTTTTTCTTTGTTATGTTGTAATTACTAAAAGTTCAAATAAACTCTAAGAGAGACAAAGAAAATATTGTTGAACTAATCTAGACTAGCTCGATCCAATTAAATAATCATTTTTATTATTTCAAATAATTTTTCTTAGAGCTTCGAAATGTTTTATGAGACAATTTGAGTTCAACCTTATTTAGTGATCAAGAATTTTACACACACCTCCATAGTACCTTGAAAAGGAATATTTTGTAACCAATTATCTCATTTCTTCAAAATGTTTACCTTTTTTTGGTTGTATTACAATCCAATACAAAATGTCCTCCAACTTGACTTTAACCATGTCTTTATTTAGTTAAATTAAATTAATTCATTTTATCACATTTCGTTGTTTAATACATTTTAGCTTAATATTAAAATATTAATTTATTATTATTTAGGCTTATTTTCCTTGTTAATTCATAGTAATTTGAAATGAGAAAAGATCATGATGAAGCAAACATCATTAGACTTACGATGACAAGCTCTATATTATTAAATATATTTTTTTATTTTTAAACCTATTATTTTCAAGGGTTTTGACTCATCTTGATGAGTTCAGCTAATAAAAAAAGTTTTACATTTTTAAATTTTTTATTATTTGTGGTTCTATCCCATTTTAGATGCTTTTTAATTCCTACATGTTTTCATGATCAAACACGTTTTGCTCAATCACCATAGTATGTTGATACACAAATCTAAAAAAATTTATCTCATTTTAAAGTTATTTTTAAATTTTGTTAGATTAGATTGCTTCTTTAAATCTCCTCTCATATGACTACCACATCACGTTCTTTTGGATATATTAGACTACTTCAAACTATCTTATTTTAGATCCAGTGCATATTTATTAAATATTAAGAAAATAATTTATTATTTTTATGATTATTTTATTTAAGTTTTTGTAGCAATTTAAAATGAGTTTTGGTTGAGGAAAAACAAATGTTGTTGAACTAAATAAAGTAATTTAAAATATAATGATGAATATTTAAATAAAAAGCACTTCGATGTGAAACCATGGACATTTGCTTCATCTATCAAAACTTGTCTTGATTATTGCAAGTTACTCAATTAAATAAAAAGAAATAATTATAATTTTTTAATTTAAAGTATATATCTATTAAAGCTAAAATGAGATAATTGAACTAATATTATATAACAAAATCAGAGTGAGATATAAGCCTAAAGGAGGAGAGTTAATACTAAAGCAAGCTAAAATAATAAAAAATTAAATTTTTTGAAACATAAAAATAAATATTTACTTAGACAGAGCTCCATCAAAAGTGTCCAATTGCATTTACTTTCAAGACATCAAATATTATTTTGAATAATTAAGAAAAATAAAAGAAATTAAGTAAACATATTTTATACTAAAAATGACACAATAAGAAACATATTATAATGAAATGAAGGTGATGTAAAAGTGACATGAAAAACGAATTTGAGTTTCATAGTTATATAACAAAATTAAAGTAAACAAATTAAGACAAATGAGATAAATTGGAAGGAAAAGTTGTTTTCTAAGATACTAAGGAGATTGGATGTAACACATATGATAATCAAATAATGTATGAAGTTATGTGAGAAACTTTTTATCCAACATAGTATGGAGATCAATTATGCCATTCTCGATTGTCAAACTTATACAAGTAAAAATACCTCTATCAGTGCCAAAAAAATAAAACACTTAAAAAATTAGTTATTTATATTTAATTGGATAGAGCACATTATGATGACTCGAGCATTTGTTTCAGTTTTATGGAACCTCATTTAGAATTATTTCAAATTATCAAAGTGAACTATGAATAAATAATAATAAATTTTTATTTAAATATTCATTAATATATAATAAAGAAAAATGGTACAAATCAAATTAATGCAATAAAACTAAATCAAAGATATTTAATAGTTAATTGATAATGAATTTTAGTTTGTTTGTAATATAACAACATAAATAAAAAAAATTTAATAAAAGAGACAAATTTTATTGAAAAGTCTCATTCCACTATGATATAGAAATCGAGTGCAACATCTTTGGTCATCAAATAAGATATCGATAAAAAAATTTCATAAAACACACAAAAATAATAAAAAATAAAATATTTAAAAAATATGAAGGTGATGTAATATTTAATAGAGTAGTCAAGTCAATCCCAACAAAGTTTGTTTTGTCGCAATTCCAACTTGAATAGAAATATTGTTAATTATCAAAGAAAATGAGCAAAGATAATAATAAAATTGTTATTTATATTATTTTTTAATATATATTAAAATTAAAAAAATATGAAATAAAGCAATGTAAAATGTCCCAATCAAAGTGTTGTGAGTGCCACACGAGAGAAGATTTAGTGTTACGTAGTAGTATATCCAAAAAGAGGTAATAACTTTGAAAAATTGCAATAAATCACAAAAGAAAGTTGCCTTCCAAAAACTCTAAGGATATAGAGTGCAATATAATTGATTGTTAAATTAATTACAAATTGAAATGACTTATAAAGTGTGTCAAAATGAAAGAAGGTAAAATATTTAAAATTTTCAAAATTAATATATAATTGGATAGTTCTTATTAAAACTAATTAAATTTTGTTTATTTTGTTTGGATCAATCCTAATTTTGAATCATTATGAATTGTCATACCAAATGAGAATAAATAATATCAAATTATTATCATAATATTAAGTTAATATATATTAAAAAAATGTCATAAATATAAGAAAATTAATATAAAGAAACGAAAGTAAGGTCACAGTATGGGGGATTTGCAGTTACACAATTTTATATGAAGTAAAAGCCAAAATTTTGAAGAAATAAGATAAATTGTAATGAATGTTACATTCCAAAATAATATGGAGATTTAGTGTGATGTCCTCAATCACCAATAAAATAAGAATCAAAATGTCATATAAATTCTACAAGAATGTTAATAAAAATAGAAAATTTATAAATGTTAAAAATAATATTTATTTGAATGTAGCTCCTCTTGTCGACCCTAATGATGGTTATTTTTTCTCTATTGATCCACAACCATAATTACTACAAATAACAAAAATAAAGCATAACTAATATTAAATAATTATTTTCATATTAAATTAAAATATATCAAGGCTAAAATATGATAAATTAAGATGTGACATTGCTAAATCAAAGTGTTACAAAAAGTACCCAATCAATCATTTAGAGTAACATAATGAAAGATCCAAATCAAAATAAAAACATTTAAAGAATGAGATGAATTGTGTTAGAAAGTTGAAATTCAACATATGAAAGAGATCAATTGTAAGATTTTTTATCATCAAATCAAATGCAAAAAAAAAGTCTCCTAAGGTAAGCAAAAGAAAAACAAATAACATATTTCAAAATATAAAATTGATTATTAAATTAGATAGGGGACATGGACATGAGCCCAATGTCATTTGTTTGTTTTGAGTTGAACATCTTCAGAATAAATTTTAATAACCAAACAAAATAAAAATAAATTATGATAAATAAAATTTTTAACATTAAGTAAAGATATGTTAATGTTGAGATTAGATAAATTAAATAAGTATAGTATAATAAAATCAAAACCATGTAAACATCACATGGAATGATATTTACAGTTACAAAGTAGCCTAACAAAAAGAAAACAAAAATTTTATAAATTGGACAAGTAATATTACAAATTTACATTATGAGACAGTGAAGTGGTCGAATCTTTAAACCTCGATAAAAAAAGGTAAGAATAAAAACTCCTTGATGCCAAATTAATTAAAAAATAAAATATTCAAAAATATAGAAATAAATTTTAAAATGGATTGATCTCTTTGAAACTAGTCCATTAATGTTTATTTTGTTTCTTAATTGAACCTTATTTGAAATTACTTTCATCGATAAAATTAAATGAGAATAAATAAAAATATATTGATATAATATTTAGTAGGTATATATTAAATCTAAAATGATGTAAATTGATTCTATGCAATACAACAAAATCAAGGCAATGCAAATGTTACTCAATAAAAGATTTAGGGTCACCTAATAATAGAGCTTAATGAAAGTGTCAATTTTCAAAATGTGAGATAAATTGTATGAGAATATTATATTCCACAAATATAAGGAGATGGTGTATAACATCTTCAATCGTGAAGTCACCTATGAATCAAAATCTTGTGATGCCTTCCAAAATAATAAAAATGTTTAAAAATATAAATTATTATATTTAATTAGATAGAGCACATTGACTTAGTTATACAATATTTCTTTCCTTTTGCTCAAAAGAAGTTGTGTTATATGTCAATTAGTAAGGACAACAACCTTAAATTATCTAGATTTTTAAATATTAAATTGATATGCTTTAAACTTAGAAATAGATAAGAAATAATTAATTAAGACCAAATCAATTAAAATAATTAAAATCCATCTTGATCTAATCATGCATATCTCATCTATTTCTTAGTCTTTGATTTGATGGTCCATAACTTCTTTGAGTTGGTCCAATAAGTCAGGTTAACCCTTCTTAAAGACTAATTCCCTAACAATTATTAAGCTGCTTCGAAATGTCTTTTAAGCTATTTTGTAATAACTTCTTAAACAACTTTTCCTTGACTTTGAAATAACCATTATAAATCTTTTTTAATGTAAACCTAACCATTATTAATCAAATGACCATAGAATATGAACATTTAAATAATTCAAAAGAGTGATACATAACATTTCACTTGTGAAAAACTCTAATGTTGGCACTATAGGACCTAGCACTACTTAAAATTAAAAGCATTTTGTTGCTATGCATAATACTTTCAATCCTTTGCTTTGTCACTTCTCTTCATAATTTTGACTTTAGTATGCATTAATAGGCATAGGATGTTATACATTTTCATGGGAAATAGTTTTCTTGTTGTATATCTCTTTTCATTTGGATTAGGTGGTCTGACTCTTGGGAAAACCAAAGTTTAATTTTATCTTATAAAAATTGAGGTATGGATGAGCGTGTAAAAGCTTGGTATATTATTTAACATGCAAAACCTAGTTTGTTAGAGATCATTGTAAGGAAAAATCTCATGTAGGTTGGAGTGAAAATGTGAAAAAAATTATAAGTTGGAGGTGAACAATAATTAAAATCCTCAAGTACGTTGAATGTATTTTATGAAGAAAAATCTCAAGTTATAACTCTTTTTAATGGTGGAGTTTTTCATTAGTCGATTGTGAGTGGATGTAGATTCAAGTTTAGACCAAACAACATAGGCTATTCATGTACTTTTTTAATTTTTTTGTGTCTTTCTTAGTAAAATAATTAAAGATTGATTAACATTTTTTGCAAACATAAAATTATTTATAATAAAAAGTTTGAAAAAATTAATAATATTAAAAAAAGAAAAAAATTCTTTAGAACAGAAAATTGACCCCAATTTGTTGAATTTATGCGCACTTATTTGACTTCAGAATGTAAATTTGATGTCTAAATTACATTGGAATGCAATATTGTCATACAATTTATGTGATTTCGTCATATGTTTTTCTTTTTTTATTTATATAACTATGTAACTTTAAATCTCGTTTCATGTGTCCCACAACATCAAATTAATTTTATTGTATTATTAAATTTTAATTTATCTAATTTTTAGATTTAGTATATATTTATTATAAAACAATGAACAATTTATTATTTTTTGCCTATTTAGTATGATAATTAATAATAATTAAAAAATAGATATGATGGAAACAAAATAAACGTTAATGGAATCATATCAAAGAGTCTTATCAAATTTAATATCAATTTTTTATATTTTTAAGATATTTTTTTAAAACATTTTAGCGTGATTTATGATATATTTTAGTTTCTACCACATTTAACGATGGATTATGTTACTTTTCATCTACTTAATACTATGGAAATCAACTTTCAGATTAAAGTATAAGATTCTCTCGAATTATTTCTTTTTGAATTAGTTATATGACTACACTACTGCATATATTTCTTCATCTGATGCTTGCATGACTATGAGTTTGACATAATAAATTAGTTCAATTTATGTTATTCCAACTATAATATACAACTAATTAATGTAAAAAAGTTATTTATTATTATTTTTATTTATTTGTTTTAGTAATCCATAGTGATTCTAAAAGAGGTCCAATAGAAATGATAAAAATAAGGTTGAGCTTGACTCAGAAAGCTTTATCTAAATATATGTTCAATTTTAAATTTTTAAAATATTTTATTTTCTAATCTTTTCTCACTTTTTAAATTTTTTTTTATTTGTAACTAATTTTAAGATCAATGATATTACACTTGATCTTATTAATATATTGCAATGCAATTTTTCCATATAATTTTTTTCATTTCTTCAAATGTTTCGCTTCAATATCGTTACTTTCCTATCTAACTCTAAATCTCTTTTCGTGTCATACTTACGTCACATAAAATTTGTCATAATACATTACTTCAATTTATTTTATTTAAACTATAATATATATTTACTTAATATGGAAATAATAAGTATTTATTATTTGTGTTTATTTAAATTAGTAATTAACACTAATTAGAAATAAGGTAAGATTGAGACGAAATAAATATTTTTTGACTCATCTTTACAAGCTCTATCGAGTTAAGCATTGATGTTTTTTGTTTTTAAATATTTTTACTTTTTATTGTTTTGGGATGATGGATTTTAATTTGCAACTAATTGGGAGATCAATGATGTTGCACTTGATCTCCTTAGTATCTTAGAATGCAACATTCTTATAGTCTCATTTCCTCAAATCTTTTATTTAGATTTTGTTATATTATGATGAAAATCTAATTCTCCTCTCTTGTAATCTTCTACATTATATTGATTTAGTTAATTACATTGTTATAGTTAATTTTATTTCAAATTTAATATTGAAATAATTGATAATAAAAGAATATCTTTTTTTTATTTATGATTATCCAATCTATTAACTTGTTGTAAGTATGAATGAGTTTTGACCATGATGAAAAAAAATTTCTATTGACTTAACTTGATGAGCTCTATCTTATTAAATATTCTTTTTCTATATTTTTAAATATTTTTAGTGTTTTAGCATGTTTCACTACCATTTTGATTCATACGAAGATTTATGATTAAGAATCTTGCATTCAATCTTCTTAATAATTTAGAATACAACTTTATTAAATAATTCATTACCTTTTTTAAAAAACTTTGCATTAAATTTCTTATAGTATTACGTATTTCAAAATTGCCTCTTATGTGAAATTTACATTGCTTTTATTTGGTATTTGATAGCAATTAAAATGAGGTCTTATGGACATGAAACAATCATTGTCAAACTCATTTTGATGACTTTTATGTAATTAAATATTATTTTAAAATTTTAAAAAATTTAATTTCATTGGGTTTTGGTACGTGTTATGTATCTCTAAACCTCTTTTTGCATCACTTTTGCATGAAATTAACTTGGTTGTTTTTAAATTATTTCAATTTGTCTTATTTTATATTTAATATATACTTTATTAATATTAGAATAATAATTTATGGATATTTACATTAAATGACTTTAGTAATTTGCCATAATTGTAAAGTTTATGTAAATAAGAGAAAATAAATGTAATTAGACCAATCTAAATTTATATTATCTATTTATGTTGTCATTTCTTATATTTTCAAAAGAATTATTTTCTTGCGGTTTCTCTTGATTTATAATAAATTTCATTCATACTTGATTTCACAGAAGAGGTTGTTACATTTTCTCTCTATTTCCTTAGAACAAAGCTTTTCCAAACACTTTATCACATTTCTTAAATTTCTTATCATTTATTTGATTAAGTTACATTTCTTCAATTTATGTCATTTTTATAGTATTATATGTTTAAATAGTATTAAAATATATTTTGTTATTGTTATTGTTGATTCAGTTTTGTAATTCACAGTAATTCAAAATGTGTTCTTATTAAAATGAAACAAATGTCATTGAAATCATGATGGTGTACTATTTCCACACATATTTTTTAAAAATTTTTAAATAAATTAATTTTTTTAGCATGATTTATAGGTCATATTAATTTGTTCCAAACTTAAGGAATGAGGATGTTACATATGATCTTCTTATTATCTGGTAGGATAGTTTTTCCACAAAATTTATGTTTTTCTTCAAATGTTTTGCACTGATTTTAATATATTACTAAGAAACTCTAATTCTCCACTTGTGTGACCTTACCATCACATCGATTTTTTTATATTACATTACTTCTATTTATCTTATTTAAAATTTAATATATATTTACTTAATATTAAAATAATATATTTTTATTATTTTTCATTAATTACTTTCTGTAAGTCTTAGTAATTCTATTAAGGCCTAATTTAGACTGAACAAATTCTACTGGACTCATCTCGATGAGCTCTATGCAACAAAATATTCATTTTGATACTATTAAACAATTTAGTTACTTTTGTTTTATAATGCATTAAGTGCCATTTTAATTTTTATCCAAGTTGACATTTTAGGATGATATATTAGATCTCCTTAGTATTATGTAAAGTAGCTCTTTCATATAATTTATCTCATTTCTCAAAGTTTTTCGTGTTGATTTGGTTATATGACATTGACAATCAAATTCTCCTCTAGTGCGACCATTGCATCACTTTGATTTCTTTATATTGGATTTTTTTCAATTTATCTCCTTTCAATGACAATATAAATTTACTAAATATTAAAAAATAGATTTATTCTTACTTATGATTAATATTAGATCTCCTTAGTATTAGTGATCAAGGATGTTAAACTTAATCTATTAACTTTCATGGAGTGCAACTTTTGCAGAAATTTTATCTTATTTCTTTGAAATTTAATCTTTTATTTAATTATGTTACTAAGAAACTTTAATTCTCCTCTATTATGATGTTGATGAAACATTGATTTGGCTATATTATATTTTCTTAATTTATCATATTTCAACTTTAACGCCAATTTAGTTAATTTTAGAATAAATATTTTTTTATAATTATTTTGTAATTCATAATGATGTAAAGACAAGGTTTGATGAGATGAAATAAATGTCATTAGATTAGTCTTGATAACCTCTATCCAATGAATAATTCTTTTTTATATTTTAAAGTATTTATTTTTTCTTTTTTTGTCATACATTATGATTTTTTTTTATTCAAACCTAATTTGATGATAGAAGATCTTATAGCCAATCTCCTTTTTTTTCTTGTAATGCTACATTCTCATGCATTTTGACTCAATTTTTTAATTTATTTCTTAGTTTTGGTTATATATTACTATGTTACTTTGAATCTCAACATATGTGTTCTTTACATTGCTTTTATTTGTTTTAATTACTTTGTTTAAATTTATCTCATATAAACTTCAATATACACTTACATAATTTTGAAATAATAATTTATATTTATTTATTCGAATTTATATTGGAAATTCGTAGTATTTATGATTGAAGCTTATTTTTGACGAAACAAACATCGTTGGACTCATCTCAATGAGGTTTATCTAACTAAATGAATATTTTATAATTTTAAATACTTTAATAGTAATTTACACTGAGATCTATGAATTTTTTTTAAATATTTTTAAATATTTAATTTTCTTTTATTTAGACATAATTTATGATACATTTAGATTTATACCTTATTTTATAATCATAGATGTTACACCTGAGATCCTTATTTTGGGATATATAAGTTTTCTATTCAAATTTATATCATTTCTTCAAATGTTTAACTTTTATTTGGATATATTGCTTTGTAACTCTAAATCTCCCCTCATATGACCTTTTTATTCCATTGTTTTGGTCATATTAATGTTAAATAACCCTTGTGTTTGATGACTCAAACCATAAATATTAATATTTTATTTTAACATTTAATGTGTAAAAGCTTTACATGTAAAGAATAAGCCATGAACCTTTTAAGATGGCGAGGTCATAAAAGTATCTTGGAGAATCCAACAAGTTTCAAGGATTGATAACATGTGCAATAAAATTGAAATAGTTTTTTATTATGAAAAAGAATGTCATCTTATTGATTACAGGACATCTTCATTTAACACACTTTGGAATCGTAACTCAACAATCTAATTATTCAATGACGTCCTCAATTTAGAAAATATGAAGATACAATATTTTCAAAAATTTTTGTTTGGTTAAATCCTACTTATGTATCTCTAAAAAATTCAATTTTAGGTTGATTATAAAACTTAAGTTACTTAAAAAAATTCAATTAAATTTTCTTCATTTAAAAAAATTTAAGTCTACAAGTAGGGACAAGTAATTGGAACTAAAATTAACAAGTGAACTAGGTGATAAAATGCAAGTCTAAAAGTAGAGAGCCACCCACTATTGGGCTCCCATATAACTAGTGAAGAAACATACGAAGTGCAAAATATTTTCTACTCTAAAATGTGGCACTATTCCATTGTACTTGTCCACTTCAAAAATCGGGATCCCTCAACACCGTTCACTTATGCATTTTGCAAACACATGCTAGAGATTGTCTCCACTTTTAAACACTGATCTTATTTGATCCAATCATCTATTTCATTTTCGAAAACAATGGCCATGATTTTTTTGCCTATATCATATAATTTATCATTGATTTGACTACATATGAACTTCCAAACTGAATCTTATGGTTGAGATCATTCCCATCTTATCATTGATAAATTAAACAATCTAGAACTTATTTGACTAGGTAGGATCATAGAGATCAAATTCATCTTGATTCAACCATCCATAACTCACCCTTCTAAACAAATTGATTTAATGGCCCATTGATTCATTTTTTGCTGATCGAATGGCTATTTCAGAAGAATATTTAAGCAATTGGAAATGACATCTAAGATATTTTCACTACCTTTTAAAAAAGTTTTTATTTTATTTTTAATGACCATTATAAAAAAATTCTATAAATACCTAACCTTTGGAGTGAAATAATTGATAAATAAGAATAACATTTTAACATCTTAAAGAGTGGTTGTATCATATTCTACTGGCATTAATTCCATTTTGCAAAACTTTTGACTTACAAAAACTCGGAATTCCTAATTCTTTTAGTTACACCAAAACCTTCTAAGCTTTTACTTTTTTCAATTCTTGTCAAAATGTTAAAATCTTTGTACCATTGTATGTTCATTAATAAGCATAGGAAAATTTGTATGTTTTTATTGCAAATTAGTTTCTTATTATATTTATTTATTTCATTTGGGTTTGGTAGCCTAATATTTACGAAAGCGTGGGTTTGATTTCACTACATTACTATGTAACCTACACCTTTGTTATTTTTACATTCCTTTGATATGGTTACATAAAATTGCTACAGTTTATCTTATTGAAGCTTTCATATGTATTTTTTTAGCTCTAAAATGATTATTTATGTTAGCTTTTTTGCATATTAATTCATAATAATTTTGAACAAGGTCTGATAAATACAATATAAATTTCATTGGACTGTTCTCGACATGCTCAATGAAATTAAATATTCATTCATATATATTTTTTTTGATATTCTATTTTATTAAGATTCAACTTATTTTATAGTGGATTTTAATTTGTATCTAACTTGATAATCGAGATTGTTACATATGATCTCTTTAATATCTTTGAGTGCAACTTTCTTATACTATCTTGTTATTTCAAAAGAACTTTTTTTCTTTAATTTGGTTATATTTTTATGAAACTTTAATTCTACTTTTATTTATCCTTTATGCACCTTTAATTTGGTTACATTTTATTTATTCAACTTATGTAATTTATTTTTATTATATGTACTTAAAATAAAAAGAATAATTTATTATTGTTATTCTTATCTAACAAAGCAATTCATAGACATTTTAAGTGAGATTTTGCAGAGATAGAATAGGTGTCACTGGTCTCATAACATTGGGCTTTATCTTAGTAAATATTTCTTTTTTTTATTTTTGAAAATTTTGTTTTCTTAGGGTTTGGCATACTTTAAGAGACCTGTTGTTTTATACTTACATTGTTGGGCAAAGTTGACACACTCAAACTCCATAATACATTTCAATGCAACTTTTCTGTATAATGTAGTTGTAAATCTCTTCTCTTATGACCTTTACATCACCCTGATTTGTTAATATTACAATTCCTTAAATTATCTCACTTGTGTTTTAGTATATATTATGAAATTTTAAAGTAAGAATTAATTTTTTTTCCTTATACATTTTTCTAATTCATAGTAATTAAAAATGAGGTTCCTTTGAGATCAAATAATGGTCATTATAATTAACTCAATAAGCTCTATTTTATTTAATATTCCTTTTTATATTTCTAAAATATTTTTAAGATTTTGTATTCTTTGTGAGATATTTTTATCCATAGCTATTTTCACAATCAAGGATGTTACCCTAAATCTGCTTAGTATCTTAGAAGATAACTTTCTTGCATATTCTACTAAATTTCTTCAAATGTGCCACTTTCATGTGGCTATTTTGTTTTATAACTCTAAATCTCATCTCGTGTGACCGTTGTACGCCATTGATTTAGTTCTTTTACAAGGATTTAATTCATCACATTTCTACTTTAGCATATATTTCCTTAATATTAAGACTATTAGATATTATTATTTATGCTTATTTACATTAGTAAGTCATAACAACTACAAATGTGGTATGATCAAGATGAATAAAATGCCATTGGGCTTTATGATTTCATAGGACATTTCATTACATACATGTCGTGATGATTGATGATATCGAACTTGATTTACATTAAATCATGGACTATAGCTTTTCTACAAAATTCAACTCATTACTTCAAACTTATCGCTTTGATTTGGATATATCATTTTCTAACTCAAAATCTCCATAGTTTTGATATTTACACTTGTTTGATTTACATATATTGTATTTCTTTAATTTATCATATTTTAGCTTAACTACATATATGCTTAATGTATAAAAATAATATATTATAATTTTTGTTTATTTATATCAATAAATAGTAAAAATTTTAAAGCATTTCCAATCAGGATAAAGGAAATTCAATAGACTCGTCTCAATAAACACTTTCCAATTAAATATTCATGCCTATGTTTGCGAAATTTTATTGATAAGTTTTGTCAGGTTTCATGGGACATTGTAATTTATGCATGATTTGGCAATGATGAGAAATTTTAATTTATTTTTGATTTGATGATCGAGGATGTTACACTTGATCTCCTTGGTATCTTTGAATGGAACTTTCTCATGCAATGTATCTCATTTATTCAAATTTGTTGCATTTAATTGGTTATACCATTTTTGTTCAATTTATATCATTTTAGATTTAATATATATTTTCTTACTAGTTATATGATAATTTATTATTCTTTTTTCTTATTTAGTTTATTAATTCACTATAATTACAATCTCGAACCTTTTGAGATGAAAAAACATCTTTGAACTTGTCTTGGCATCCAATATAATTAAAGTCATTGTTTATTTTAAACATCATATTTGATAAAGGTTTTGGCAAGATTTTCTTAACATTATGAATTATAGCTGAATTGTTGTTCAATGTTATTACAATTAATCCATTTAGTGTCTTAGAATACAACTACCTTTTACAATATATCCTATTTGTTCAAAATTTTTCATTTTTATTTGGTTATATTACACAAAATGTGCAACTCTCCTGTTATGGGCACTACACTTTGATTTAGTTGCATTACACGTCTTCAATTTATCTCATTTCACCTTTAATATATATTTAATTTTTTAAAATAATAATTATTATTATTTATGCTTTCTTACTTTTCTAATTCATAGTAATTGCAAAAAAACTTAATGAAATTAAATAGGTAATATGATAAAGTTGTGGTCCAACATATTAAAGTGATTGATGGTAAAATCCTTCAACATTAAATAAGCACACAAAAACCCTAAAAAATAAAGCACATAAAAATATAATAATGAATGCATAATTGGATATAGGTTGATGAGAGGACTCCAATGATATTTGTTTTTAACTAATCAAATGTCATTTAGAATTACAAAAATTTAAGAAATTGAATAATCATAATTAATATTAAATTGTTACAATACTATTTGGTTACTAAATATTAAAACTAAAGTTACATAAATTAAAGAAATGTAATATAATTAAATTGAGGTGATATAAAGTTCACATGATAAGAGATTTAAAGATACATTTTAATACAACCAAATATATGCAAATCATTTTAAGAAAAATGATTAATTACTTGGGAATGTGCTTTTCTAATATACTAAGCAGATGGGAGGTAACATCCTTATTTATCAAAGTTGTTGTAAATCAAAATTTTGTATAAATAGTATCAAAACCCTAGAAAATAAAATACCTAAAAATATATCCAAATCAATGTGTTCTAACAGTCGTACAAAAGGAAATTATAATTTTTTTATAACATAATAAATTCTAAGGCAAGAGGTTGAAGAAATGAGATAAACAATAATGTAAAGTTATTTTCCAAGATACTAAGGAGATCTATGGTGACACACTTGATCATCAAATCATGTCTGAATAAACATTACTCATAAAGTATTCCAAGACAATAGAATTGTTTTTTAAAAAAAATGTATATTTAATTGGTTAAAGCACATTGAGATGAGTCAAATGATATTTGTTTCATCTCAATTGGATCTTATTTAGAATTACTATGAATTAGCAACATCATAAGCATAAATAATGTATAATTATTACTTTAATAACCAGCAAATATTTATTATAGTTGAAATGAGATAAATTTAAACAATGTAATATAACCTAACAAAAGACATGACATAACATAAATTAGGATTTAAACCATAATATCACCAAATCAAGGCTAATCTTTTAAAGAAATTGGATAAATTTTACAAGTTATGATCCAAATCATTAAGATCATCAACCTAATATCGTCAATCATTGAGCATGGTATGAACTGAAATGCGTGTTAAAGTGTGACAAAACCCATAATAATAAAATAAATAAATAAAATGTAAAAAAATAATGAAATTGGATTGACCTCATTATGAAGTGCTCAGTGATATTTACTTTGCCTTAATGGGACTACATTTAGAATTATTGCAAATTTCTAAATTAAATTAGCATAAATAATAACAACTTACTATTTTCGTAGTGAGTATATCTACATTAAAATGAAAATGAGATAAATTGAAGCAATGTAATATACAGAAATTAAAACAATGTAGCAAGCACAAATCAAAGTAATTTTCATACCATAAGAGATTTAGAGTCACATAGTAATATAATAGAATTGAATTTAAAAATTTAAAGAAATTAGTAAATTACATAAGAAATCTATATTCTAGTATATAAAAAAGATAATGGGTAACAAACGTAATTATCAAATATGGCAGCAATCATATATTTTGTAAAAAAAATTGATTAGGTATAGCACATCGAGACATTCCAAAAAAATATGCATAGTAGTAAAAATAAATTATTGGCTTAATATTATATAAATATATATAAAACCATAAATATGATAAATTAAAGAGACATATTATTATTAAATCATACAGATGTAAAAGCCATACTAAAGAGGATCTGTGTTACATAGAGTATAACCAAATGAAAGTGGAAACTTTGAAGTAGTGAGAAAAATTGTATGACAATAGTACATTCCAAGATAGTAATGAAATCAAGGGTACCATCATTAATTGCCAAACAACATACTTAATTTTTCTAAAAAGATACTAAACCTCAAGAATATATATATATATATATATATATATATATATAATAATGAATATATAATTAGAATTACTTATTTAAGTTGGATCAATGATCTTTGATTCTTCTCGATCAAACCCCATTTAGAATTACAATTAATTACCAAAATAAATAGCATACATAATAATAAATTCTTAATTTAATACTAAATAAATGTGCAATAATGTTAAAATGAGAAAAATTAAAGCAATGTAATATGTGAAATTAAAATCAAAATAATGGTTGCACAAGTGGAGATTTAAAGTTAAATGATAATATAACTAAATGAAAAGAAAACAACGTTGGAGAGATGAGATAAATTGTTCAAGAAAGCAGCATCCAAAGTACTAAGGAGATCGAGTGTAACATTCACAAATGTTAAATCACCTACTATTTGAAATGTCTCTTAAAACATGCAAAATAATTAAATCTTAAAATGTTTGAAAGAATAAAAATTAAAATTTAATTTGATGGTACCTATTGAGTTTAGTTGAATGACTTTTCTTTCTCTTCAATTGAACCTCCTTCGTAATAATTGCGAATTGTTTATGCAAATAAGAAAAATAAATAATGAATTACGATTATAATAATAAGTAAATATGTTAGAAAACTAAAATAATATAAACTTTAAAAATAAAAGATAACAAAATGAAGGAAATATAAAGGTCACACAAGAGAAAATTAAGTGTGACATGGTAATATAACCAAATGAAACTATTGTAAAGGTCACATAAGAGAACATTTAGTTGACATAGTAACCTAAGAAAACCAAAGCAAAGGATTTGAGAAAATTTGATAAATTATATGGTAAAGTTACATTCAAAAATACTAAGAAAATAAAATTTACAATCCTCTATCATCCAATAAGACACAAGTATAAGTGTATCAATAAGAATGCCAATACCCTAAAAAAAAGAATACATAAGGTTATAAAAGTGTATATTTATTTGGATAGAGCTTGCCAAGGTGAGTGTCATAGTGTTTGTGTTACTCCAATTAGATATTCTTTAGAGGTTTTGCAAATTTGTAAAATAAATAAGCATATATAAAAATAAAAAATTTAATATTAAATATATCTAAAATAAAGATAAAATAAGATAAACTAAAGCAATATAATACATCTAAATTAAGGTGATGTAAAGCTCATAGGAGAGGGGATTTATAATTACATATAAATGTAACCAAATAAATCTAAGAACTTTGAAGAAATGTGATAATTGGTACTATAATGTTGCATTCCAGTATAAAAAAATGATCAAGTGCAAAAACATTAATTGTCAAATATGATATAAATCAACTTATCAAAAACTATATGCATAAATTTAGAAATTAAAAATTTAAGAATATAAAAATTAATATTTTTATAGAGCTCATCAAGACATGTCCAATAACATTAGTTTTGTCCTAATCAGACCTTGATTAAAATTACTACAATCGCTAAAATAAATAAATAAAAATAATCACAGGTTATTTTTTTTATATTAAGTAAGCATATATTAAAATTAAAAAAAGATAAATTGAAGTAATGTAATATTTTCAAATCAATAAATTGTAATAGTCATAAATAGGGAGATTTTTAGTTACATATTAATATAATCAAATAAAAGTGAAACCATCCTAGAATTGGCATTACTTTTATGTAAAAGTTCCATTGAATCAGAGTGTAACATTTTTTATCAACAAATTAGGTACAAAATAAAATATCTCATACGACATTTAAAAATAGAATTACTATAATGATTTTGAATCATAGAAAAAAAACATTTGTTCTGTCTTGGGTCGACGACAATTGAAATTACTAAAATTATCGCAACAAAAAAACACAAAAGGGATTAAATTATTATTTTAATATAAAATAATTATATTTTAAGGATTAAAAAATAAATTGAAGTAATGAAACAAGTCCAAGTTAAAGCAATGCAAATGTTAAATGAGAGATGTAGAATTATGTAAAAATATGGCCAAATCAAACAAAAATATTTTAAAAAAAAAGAGATAAATTATACAAGAAACTTGTAGTTAATATTGTTTAGTGGTCAAGTGCAACGTTATCAATCATCAAAATATGTGTAAATCAAAATGTTTGGTAACGTGTACCAAAATGATAGAAAGTAAAACTTTTAAATTTATTTGAATTAATACTTAATTGGATAAAGATCGTAAAGATGAGTCCAATGACATTTTTTTGTCTCTATCGAACCAAGTTCATAATCATTGGGACTTATGAAAGTAGATAGGAATAAATAGTAATAAATTATTATTTTCATATTAAATACATACATATACACAATCTAAAATGTGGTAATGTGAAGCTATGTAATATGACCAAATCATAGACAAGTAAAGGTTACATGATAAGAGATTCAGAGTCAAGTAGTTATATAACCAAATAAAGAAAAATAGGTGAAGAAATGGGATAAATTATATGAGAAAGTAGCATTCAAAGACACTAATAAGATCAAATGTAACATCTTGGATCATTGAATAATGCATGTTCTTAAATGAGATTGCAAGAGCACTAATATACGAGATTTATAGTGCATAATAAGACTAATTAAATGACATTTTTTTGTCACTATCAAATCTCGTTTGGAATTATTATGAATACTAAGTAAAATAAGTGCAAATGTTATGGAAATATTTTTTTAAGATTAAGTAAATATATATTAAAAATAAAATTAAAATATATGAAGTGATGTTATATAACCAAATTAAAGTGATATGAGGGTCACATAAGAGAATATTTAGAATTACATGGTAATATAATCAAATTAAATGAAAACATTTGATGAAATTAAATAAATTGCTTGGGAAAGTTATATTCCAAGATACTGAGAAGAGTAAATGAAACTTCTTCAATCATCAAATTAGGTATGAATTGAAGTGTATCATAATGCATGCCAAAACCATACAAGATAGGATATTTCAAAAATCTCAAAACAATATTTAATTGGAAACATCTTATTAGGACGAGTCCTATGATATTGTTTGCCATAATCAAACAAAATTTATATTTAAAACAATTACAAAATTAAATAAGCATAAATAATAATAAATTGTTATTTTAACATTGATTATAACTAAATTAAAGATTAAGTGAGATAAATTGAAGAAATGTTGTTTAAACCTATTAGAGTAATGCAAAGTTGATATGATAGGGGATTTAGAGTTACACACTAATATGGCAAGATCAATGTGAGATATGTGAAAAAAAAAGATAAATTATATAAGAAGCCTACCATCTATGAAACTATGGAATTCATGTATGGCATCCTCAATTGTGAAATATGATACCTTTAAAAAAGTCTATTAAAACATGCGATAAGTTAGAAGATTGCAAAGTCACAAAATTAATAATTTTTTTAATAGATCTTATCCAGTCATGTCTAAAGTAATCCGTTTCATCTATATCGAAACTCATTTTGAATTACTGGTAATTATAAAAATAAAAACAATAAATAATTATAAATTATTATTTTTGATATTATATAGCAAAAATTAGAAATCATGAATTGGAGTAATACAACGAAATCAAACTAAACTCCTTGTTAAACAAGATGAGATTTCTAGTTATATAGAAACATAACAAAAACAAAGAAAAAACTTTGATGAAATGAGATAAATTGTAATAGAAAGGTCCATTCCAAGATACTATGTAGATTAGGCGTAACCTTACCGATCATAAAATTTGGTACTAATAAAAATGTCACATATAGCATTCCAAAACCCTAGTACAAAAAATATTTAAATATACAAAAGTGAATAATTAATTAGAGGACCTAGTAATCAAAGACTTATAAATCTTAAATGTGAAAATCTTTAGAGTCAAATAGTAATTTAGGAAAATCAAAGAAAAAAGTTTAAAAATGAGAAATTATGTAGGGGAGCTACATTACTTGATACCAATGATATGAAGTGTAACATTTTAAATCATCAGATAAAGGGAAATTTGTAATGACTCTTAAGGAAAACTAGTAACCTAGAAAAAATATTTTAAAGTATCAAAATTAAATTTACTTCAATAGAGCTCATTAAGACTAGTTGATAAACATTTATTTCATCCTAATAAGATCTCAAATGGAGATATTTTGAGTTATCAATACAACTAATGATGTATATAAAAATTTATTATCTAATATTAAAAAAAGATTATAATTAGGAAAAAAAATAAATTAAAATTATTTAATATAACTAAACCAAAGGCTATAAAGATACCACAAGAGATGATCTAAAGTTAGTAATACAACTAAATAACGTATAAAATTTTGAATAAATTTAGCATATTTTTTGAAACATCATCAATCATCTAATAAGGTAGAAATAAAAGTGTACCATTAAATATGCCAAAACCTTAAAAAATAAAATATTAAAAAAATATAGATCTAAACATTTATTTTGATAAACCTCATCGAGATGTGTCCAACGGCATTTGTTTCTGCTTATTCAGAGCTTCTTTATAGTTATTGAAATTGATCAATTAAAAAAGCACAAACAAAAAGAAATAGCTTTTAAATATTGAATGAATATAAATTAAATTTAAAATGTGATAAATTGAAGCAATGTATAATAACTAAATCAAGGTGATGTAAAGGTCACACAAGATAAGAATATATCATAATGAACAAGAAACATTTAAAGAAAGGCGATAAATTATACAAGAATGTTGTATCCCAAAATGTTAAAAATATTATGTGTAACAACCCTAAATACTAAATCTAGTACCAAAAAAAATATCTTCTAAAGTGTTCCACACACAAAAAATGAAATTTCAAAAATATAAAAATGAATATTTGTTTGGCTAAAACTAAATATGAATTGTGCAATAATAATTATTTGATCTTCATCATATGCCTTTTTGAATTCTTATTATTACAAAAAAATAAATAGACAGAAATAACTAAAATGTAATCTATTTCATTTTAAGTAAAAATGTGCTAAAAATAAGAATGAGATAATTTGAAGTAATGTATTATTATTAAATCACAAAGATGTAGGTGTTATATGAAAAGAGATTTAGAGTCACATCATAATATTACCAAATAAAAATTAAATCCTTTTACAAATGAGATACATTGTATGGAAAATTTTACTAAATGATTAACAAGAAACCAAGTATGACAACCTTGTTCCTTAAATCGAGTTTGAGCTAAAATGTCTAATAAAACTTACTAAAACCAAAGAAAATAAAATTTTAAAAACATAGAAATGAATATTTTTTTGATATTGCTTATCTGGATGAGTCCAATAATATTAATTATCTTTTGTCAGATTGGATTTTGATTTACTACAAATTTTAAAATTAAACAAGAATAAACAATAATGATTTATTATGTTAATATTAAGTTAATGTATTTTAAAGATAAATAAAGTTAAGTTAATCCAATATAATATAGCAAAATTAAAGTGACATAGTGGTCACATGAGAGGAGATTAAGAGTTATAAATAAACATAACCAAAAGAAAGAAAAAAATGAGAGAGTTACATTTATAGATGCTAAAAAGAACAAGTGTAACTTCATCAATCAATGATTTAGTCAAAAAAAATATCTCATAAAGTTTATACTGCACTAATTAGTAAAATATTCAACATATAAGAATAAATATTTAATTACATATAGATTTTTGAGATGAGACCAATGATGGTTTTTTCAACTCTATTAAACGTCTTTTGAAATTATTGGGAATTACAACTTTAAATAAGCACAAATAATAAAAAAGTTATTTTAAAATTTATAAAATATATAGCAAAATAAAATATATAAAAAATTTAACATAACTCAATAAAAGGCATGCAAAGTTTACAATGGTAGACATATGAAGTTAATTGTAAAAAATCTAATCAAAGTAAAGAAAACAAAAAATAAGATAAATTGTATAAATAAGCTACATTCCATCATACCAAAGAGATCAGGCTTAACATCTTTGAAATGAGATAAGTTGAATTTGAAATGAGATAAATTGAAGCAAGATAATATACCAAAATCAAAGTGATATAAATATGACACGATTTAATATTTAGAGTTCCATTGTAATATAGCCTAATTGAAGTGAAAAGTTTGAAGAAAAACTATAAATTTGCAAAGATAAGTTTCTTTGCAAGACACTTTAATGATATAACAAAAATATCTCATAAAGTTCCTAGGAAAAAGAAAGAAAATCATTTAAAGATAAAAATGAAAAAATAATTATAAAGAGGTTATTGGGATAAGTTCAACAACAAATATTTTGTCTCAAATAGACTACATTTGGAATATGACAAAGTAAAAAAGTATAAATAATAATAATTTTTCTTTTGAATACTAAGCAACCATATATAAAAATAGAAATGAGATAAATTAAAGTAATATAATATAATAAAATAAATGTGATGTAAATATAACAAAGCAAGATATTTGGTGTAATAGACTAACATAACAAAATAAAAGTGAAACAATTTAGGTAATGAGATAAATCGTACAAGAAATTTTGGTTCATAGATTATAAGGAGATATTATATAAAATAATCAATCGTTAAATCATGCATTAATGAAAGTCTTGCAAGATGTGAAAAGAGTTTAAAAAAATAAAAAATATTTAAAAATATTTTAATGGCTATTTAATTGGATAAATTCTATCATGGTGAGTCTAATGACATTTATTTCACCTTGAACTCACTTAATTTAGAATTTTTTTTTATTATAAACAAAAGTAAGCACAAACAATTATAGATTATTTCTTCAACATTGAGAGAATCTATATTATATCTAAAATGAGATAAATTGATGTATTATACTAAAACCAAATCATAACAATGTAAATGTGACATGAGAGTAGATATATAGTAATGAAATACAATGCCAATAAAACATTCTCATAAAGATAGTAAAAACTAAAAAAAAATAAAAAATTTTAAAAAATGAATAGTTATTTGGAAAAAGCTCATCGATAGATGTTGAATAAAGTATGTTTTGTGTAAATCAATCCTCATTTTGAATTATTGCAATTGGCAAAGTGAACAAGGTGAAATAATAACCAAATATTAGTTTAATGTTAAGTAAATATATTTTAAAATTAAAAAATTAGTTAAATTCAATTAAAGTTGCATTATTAAATAAAAGAGATTTAAAATTCACATGAGAGGATATTTATTATACTATAACAATATCACCAAATCAAAGACACATATTTGATAAAATATTATGAAATTTTACAAGGAGGTTGCATACCGAGATACTAAGAAGATCAAGTGTAACATTCCTAATTATCAAATTAGGTACAAATTGAAATGAGTTATATAACACATAAAAATACAAGAACATAGAATATTTGAATGTATAAGAATGAATTTTAATTTTATAGAACCAACTAAGACAAGTGCAACATTGCTTCTTTCATCGCAATCAAACTAGTTTGGCATTTTCTTTGAATTGTGAAATAAATATGAATATATAATGATAAATTATTATTTTAGTATTGAGTACATCAACATCATACCAAAAAAAGATAAACTAAAGTAATGTAATATAACTTAATTAAAGAAGATAAAAAGTGCCACAAGAGAAGATTTATAATGAAATAGTAATATAAATGAACAAAAGAAAAAGTTTGAAGAAATAATGTAAATTATACAGGAAAACTACAATACAACATACTAAGAATATCAATCGTAACATCCTTGATCATCAAATAAGTTAAGAATTAAAATGTCCTCTAAAACATGCCAAAATAATAGAAAAACATTATTAAAGTGCATATGAAGTCAAAGAGATGTAACAGTCACACAAAAGGAGAGCAAAAGTATAATAGTAATATAACTAAATAGAAGCAATTAAAGAAAGAGATCGTCTAGGTGAGTTCAATGACCTTTGTTTCATCTCGATCTATCCTCAATTAGAATATTGGAAATTACCAAAATAAATAAGGATAAAAATTAAAAAAATATTACTTTAATATTAAGTAAATATATATTAAACATGAAATGAGATAAAGCAAAGAAATATAACACAATAAGCCACATAAGAGGAGTTTTAGAATTACATAGAACTAAAACAAAACAAAAAAGAAAAATTTGAACAAATGATATGAAATTGTATGAGAAAGTTAGATTCTACGATACAAAAGTATTGATTGAAACAGAAACCAAAATATCTACCAAACTACGAGAAAATTGTAGAAAATAAAATATTTAGAAAACATATTTTTTTTAATTTTATAAAACTCATTGAAAACAATGCAATTATACTTTTTCCATTTAATTTGAATGCAATATCAAATTATTATAATTAAAAAAGTAAAATAGCATAAGTAATAATATATTATTATTTTAATAATTTCAAATATTTATTAAATTTGAATTATAATAAATGAAATTAATACAATAACTAAATTAGTGTGATGTAAAGGTCACATTAGTGGAGATTTTGAGTTAAATTGTAATATAACAAAATAAAGCAAAAGTTTCAAGGAAATAAGATAAATTGTGTCAGAAAGATGCATTCGAAGACATTATGAAAATGAAGTGTAAAACCTTCCACCATCAAATTCGCTTTGAATTAAATTATCCCACAAACCATGTCAAATTATAAAATATAAATTATTAAAAAATTTAACAAATTTTATAGAGTTTCTCAAGATGACTCCAATGATGCTTACTTTGTCACTATTGATCCTTATTTAGAATTCTATAAATTAAAAATTTAAACTTAAAAAATTGTTAAAAAAATATTATTTTAACATTAATTAAAAATTTGTTAAAGCTCGAAATAAAATAAGTTGAACATAAATAATGAAACAAAATCAAAGTAATATAAAGGTCACACAATAGGTGAATCAAAATTTTATTATAACATAACAAAATAAAATCAAACAATTGGAAGAAATGAGAAATTTTACTAGTAATTTATATTCCATGACACTAAGGAGATAAAGCATAACATCACTGATCATCAAATAAGATAAAAATAAAAATTTCCAATATAGCATGCCAAAATCTTACAAAAAATTTATTATATATATACATATATTATATTTAATTAGACTAAGCTTGACTGAAGGAGCTTAATGACATTTGTACAAACTCTATTAGAGATCATTTCAAATTATGACTATTTACAAAAAATAAATGAGCATAAATAATTGTAAATTATTATTTTAATATATATATTATAGATAAACTCCAGCAATTTAATATAATCAAGTTAAAAATACATAAAGATCACAAGAGCAAAGATTGAGCATAACATTCATAATAATATTACAAAATAAAAAAAAGATTATTAGAAAAGAGAAACTTTTTTAGGGAAATTTTCATCCCACGATACTAAATAGATGGAGTGTAACATCCATAATTGGCAAATCAGGTATGAAAAAAATACCACTTGAAGTATTTTAAAACAACAAAAATTAAAATATTTTAAAAACATTAAAATAAATATTTTTTTTATGTAGATCCTATTTAGATAAGTCCGATAATGTCTTTACATCTCCATTGAATGTCACCTAGATTTACAAAGAATTAGAAAAATAAATAATTTAAATAATATAAATTATTATTTTAACATTAAGAAAAAATGCATTAAAGAAAGATAATGCAAAGGTCATATGAGAGTAGAATTACAATTTTTATGATAACATAATGACATTAAAGCAAAAAAATTTAAAATATTCAATAAGCATTCATAATGCAAACAAATATCAAGTGTAACATCTTTCATTGTCAAAATAGATACAAATAAATTATTCTCATAAAACATATTTATCCATCAAGATCAGATGTCATATGAAATTATTAGAATTTAAAAAGTAGAACACCATAAGTAAGAATATACTATTATTTTAAGGTTAAGAAAATATATGTTAAATTTGAAAAATAATAAATTAAAGTAAAGGATTTTGACCAAATCAATGTGATGTAAAGGTCAAGTTAGTGAAGGTGTAGAGTTACGTTATAGTATTACCAAATCAGGCAACAATTTCGAATAAATAAGATAAATTATATGGATAAAATGTATTTCTAAGCATTATGGGGTCAAGTGCAAAACCCTCCATCTTGAAACTAATTTTGAACTGAATTGCCCCATAAACCATATCAAACAATAAAATAATGATTGTGAAAAAATATAACTAAATTGATAGGGCTCATCAAGATCAGTCTAATGATGTCTACTTTGTCTTTATTGAACCTTGTTTTGAATTCTATGGATTAAAATTTTTAATAAAAAACTATTAACAAATTTTTAATTTTATAGTAATTATAAATTGGTTAAAACTAATATAACATAAGTGTTGCTAAACTAATATAACAAAAATAGTATGATAAAGGTCACATAAGAGGAGAATCAAACTTTTGTTGTAATATAATGAAATCAAAGCAAACCATTGGAAGAAATGAGAAATGTTACTAGTAAGTTTTATTCCATGACACTAACGAAATGAAGCATAACATCCTTCATCATCAAATAAGGTAAGAACAAAAATTTCTCATAAAGTATGCCAAACCTTTTGTAGAAAATTATTGATATATATGTAGATAAATTTTTAATTTGGTTAAGCTTGTCTAAATTTGCTTAATGACATTTTTAAGAACTCTATGTCGCCTCATTTTTAAGTACTACTAATTACATAGAACAAATGAGCATAAATAAAAATAAATTATTATTTTAATAATCATTATATATATATATATATATATAAATACAATTGAGATAAACTTAGTAAATGAAATTTACCAAATCAATGAGATATAAGGATCTCAAGAGAGGAGATTGAGTATAGTATTAATAAGAATAAAGCTAAAATTAAAAGAATAACATTTCTATTTGATTTGACGATCGATAATGTCAACTCTACCTTATGTATCTTGGAATGTAGCTTTCTAATAAATTTTTCTCATTTTATGAAAATGTTCTCTTTTATTTACATATATCACATCACCTTAATTTATTATATATCAGCATTATTATATATTTAATAAATATTAAATTATATTTTTTAATAATTATGATTATTTACATTTATAAATGATGTCTAATTGAGATGAAATAAATATCGTTGAGTTTATCTAGAAGAGCTCTATCCAATTAAATGTTTATTTTTTTTATTTTAAAATAATTTTTCTAAGGTTTTGATATTTTAATGAGATATCATGATACATACCTGATTTGAGAATCGTGGATGTTATGCTCAATATTATTAGAATCTTAGATGTCAACTTTCCCATATAATTTATATCATTACTTCAAAGTTTACACTTTTATTTGGTTATAATACTATGCCCTCTTGTCATGTTTACATTAGTTTGATTTGAGTATATTACAATTTTTTAATTTATGTTATTTAAGCTTTATTATATCTTTGCTTAATACTACTATAATAATTTATTAATATTTATGCATATTTGATTTTGTAATCATAATAATTCCATATGAGTTCCAATCAAGAAGAAATAAATGTCATTTAACTCATCTAGATAAGTTATATCTAATTACAGATTCATTTATATATTTTTAAATATTCTACTTGATTATTGTTTTGGGATTCTTTATGAGAGAGTTAAACTTGCACCTAATTAATTGACTGAGCATATTACACTCACTATATTCTATTGCAAATGTCCTATACAAATTATTTGTTTTGTTCAAATGTTTTGTTTTGATTTGATTATATTATTATAGAAGTGTAATTCTTCTCAAATGTCACCTTAAATATAATTTTGTTTTGTTGTATTACATTATTTTAGTATAATAATTTTTTTATAATATATATTTACCTAATATTAAAAAATTAATATGCTATAATTAATGCTTATTTATATTTAAAATTCATAGCAACAACTAACAACAAGTGATCAAGATGAAGTAAACATAATTAGACCTATCATGATGAGCTCTATCAAGTTAAAAAAATTATTATAATATTTTTAAATATTTCATTTCTTAGCTTTTTGGTATACTTTATGAGACATCTTTAATTCATGCTTAATTTGAGGATTAAGGAGGTTTCACTCAATGTCCATAGAATTGTTTAATGCAATTTGTATAATTAATCTCATTTGTCTAATGTTTTTTCATTAATTTTGTTATATTACTATGAAACTAAAGTTCTCATCTCATGTTAACATTACATTACTTTGATTTAGTTATATTTCAATGTTTTAATTTTTCTCATTATAGATTTACTATAAATTTACTTAATATTTAAATAATAATTTATTATTACTATTTATGCTTATTTACTTATATAATTTATAGTAACTTGAAATGAGGTCTTATCATGACGAAATAAAAGATGTCAGACTCATCTCAATGACCACTTTCTAATCAAATATTAACATTTATATCTTTAAAAATTTTATTTCCTAACTTTTGTAATATTTTTTTAAGTTTAACTTATATCTGATTTCGTAGTTCATGATGTTACATCCAGTATCATAATATCATAGATTGTAGCTTTCTCACTCAATTTATCTCATTTTCTCAATTTTTTTTAGTTTGATTTTATTATATTAATGTGTAACATTAAATCTCCTCTTGTGTGAAATTTAAATGGCTTTAATATAATTATATTAAATTAGTTTTGTTTATCTCATTTCACTTTCTATATATACATAAATAATTATAAATTAATAATTTATTTATTTTTATTATTTATTAATTTAAAAATTCCCAATAATTCCAAACATTATGTAATCGAGTTCAAACAAATGTTATTTGACTTTTCTCAATATGCTCTATCTAATTAAGTACTTATTTTAATATTTTACTTTATATTAGTTATTCAGGATGTTGCACTCTTTTCTTGTTCAACCTTTATATCACAATTATTTAATTGCATTACATTACTTCAATTCTTCTCATTTTAGCTTTATTATGTGTCTCCTAAATATAGAAGAAAACATTTACTATTTTTTATGATTATTTACTTTAGTAATTCATAGTAACTCCAATCATATTCAGTTTGGCATCCAACAAATATTGTTGGACTCATATTTTTAAAGAGACACTGATCTTCTATTAGATTATACGATCAATTTCATATTTTTAAATATATTATTTTCTAAGGTAGTGTGAGCTACCGTATGAGATGGGTGCGTACCAGTTCCTAATGCAATTTCTTCATGCTACACTGAAAAAAAGTGTCTTCGAGAGCAAGCCATTCTGATTCTGGCTAAGAGGAGGGCATGAGAGTCAGAAAAGTCACCTATTCCATCCCCAGTTCTTTCTCTGCTCGTGGGATATTTGGATCCTAACTGAACCTTCAAAAGAAAAGAAGGAATTGGTAATTGCAAATGGCATTTTAATACATGCCTAATTTGTTATGGATGTTACACAAGATCTACTTTTTGTATTGAAATACAACTTTCCCTAACAATTTAAGTTATTCTTTAAAATGTTTTACTTCTATATGCTCATATTATTATATATCTCTAAATCTCTTACCTTGTGAGCTTTTTATGTCTTTTATTTAGTTATATTAAAAATCTTAAATTTATCTAATTTCTATTTTATAATTATTTATTTAACATTATCATATTTTTATTATTTATGATTGTTTACATTAGTAATTTGTAGTAATTAAAAACGATTTCCAATTAACTTAAAAACAAATCCTTAGAGTTGTCCTATTGAACACTATAATTAAATATTCATTTTCATAGTTTTACATGTTTAGTTTTTAAGAATTTCAATAATTTTTATGGGTTATTTTTATTTGTACATGATTTTGAAGATTGAGAATCTTCTTAATATCTTTGAATGTTATTTTCCCATACAATTTCTTATTATTCACCTCTTTTGTAACCTTTACATCGCATCAATTTGATTATATTAAATTGTTTGAATATATCACATTTCACTGTTATATTTTTTCTTAGCATTAAAATAAAAATTCATAAATATTTATTCTTATTTAATTTTGTAATTGGAAATAATTCTAAATAATATCTGATTTAAAAAACAAACATTATTAGACTCTTTTTTATGAGCTCTATTTAATTAAATATTATTTTTTATATTACAAAATATATTTATTTTAATATGTTTTAACTTTTTTAGGTATTTTTATTTGTACTTAATTTGATGGTTAGTGATGTTACACTGAATCTGCCAAATATCATGGAATGCAACGTGACCACACAATTTGCATCATCCATTCAAGCTTTTCACTTTGATTTGGCTTTATAACAACATAACTCTAATTCTCCTCTTGTGCGACATTTTTGCCACTTTAGTTTAGTTAAATTGTATTACTTCAGTTTATTTCATTTTAATGTTATAGTCTATTTACCTTATATTAAAGTAATGATTTTTAAATGCTAATGCTTATTTTTTTTAGCAACTAGTAGTAATTCAAAATAAGATGCAATAATGATGAAACAATTGTTGTTATAGTTGTCTTAATGAGCTCTATCTAAATAAATATTCATTTTTATATTAAAAAATGTTTTCATGTGTTTTTGAACACTTTAGAATATTTTTTAAATCATGTGTTTTGAAGATCAAGGCTGTTTAAACTTGATGTCATTAGAAACTTGGAATGAAACTTTTGTGAACAAATTTTATCATTTCCACAAATTCTAAACTTTTATTTGGATATATTACTAAGTAATTCTAACTCTTCCTTCATGTGATATTTATAGCACTTTGGCATTTTGAAATCACATTGCTTCAATTTATCTTTTTTAAGATTTATTATATATTCACTTGGTATGAAAAATAATAAATTTTTTAATATTTAAGCTCATTAACTTTTCTAATTTGTAGTAGTCCAAAAAATGTCTGATTAAGATAAAGAAAAAGGTTATTCAACTCTTTCTAATGAGCTCCATCAATTTAAATAATTATTTATATATTTTAAAATACTCGATTTGATGAAAGTTCTAACATAGTTTATGAGTCATTTCAATTCCCATCTAAATTGTCAGTAGAGAATATTAGTCAATCTCTTAAGTATATTAGAATGCAACTTTTCTACATAATTTCTCCGTTTGTTCAAGTTGTTTTCTTTGATTTGGATATATAATAATAAAGGCCTAATTCTCCTTTTATGTAACTTCAATTTTATTTTTTTATACTAGATAGCTTCAATTATCTAATCTTAGTTTTGTTATTCATTATAACTTAGAACAGTGTCTGATCTATAAGAAACAAATGCTGTTAAGCTCATTTCAATGTGCTCTATGAAATTAACAATTTTTTTATATTTTATTTTTTTTAAGGTTTTGGCACACTTTAAGAAATATTTTTACTCATATTAAATTTTACAATGTGAGAGTTTTCACTTGATCTCCTTTGTATCTTTTAATTGTAATTTCTTGTTTAATTATTCTTATTTGTTCAATTTATTTCTTGATTTTGTTATACTACTATGGAACTTTAGTTCTACGCTTGTGCTACCTTTATTTTATTTGGATTTGGTTATATTGCATTATTCAAATTTTTATTATGCCAACTTTAATATATATTTACTTAATATTAAGAAAATAATTAATTATTATTTAGTCTTATTTTTTTGATAATTAATAGTAGATACAAAAAAAATCTAATCATAACAAAATAAACATCGTTGGACTAGTCATAACGAGCTCTTTTTTATTATATATTTATTTTATATTTTTAAATAATTGTAATTTTTTAGATTTTAACTAATTTTATGAGTCGTTTTGATTCATACCTGATTAGACAATCAAGAATATTACACTCAATCTCCATACTATCTTAGAATGTAGCTTTCAAATATAATGTCTTAATTTATCAAACTTTTCACATTAATTTTGATATATTGCATGTAATTGCAAATCTTCTCACATGTCGCACCAATATGTTTTTAAATTAGTTATATTGCATTAATTTAATTTACATTATTTTATATATATATATTTACTAAATATTAAAATAATAATTTATTATTATTTATGGTTACTTATTTTAATAATTCTTAGTAAATCAAATTTAGATGCAATTGACATCAAATAAACTTCAATAGACTCTTATCCATAAGCTTTATCAAAAAAATATTATTTTATATGTTTTTAAATAAATTTTCAAGATTTTTTTATATCTTGTGGAATATAAAGAATTTCACATATTTTGATCACCAAGGATGCCATGCTAGATCTTCTTAGTATCTACTAACACAACTTTCCTATTAAACATATCTCATTACGTCACATATTCTACTCTAACGTTACATTTTACTGAAACTCTAAACACCTGACTTGTGAGTTTCATGTAGCTTTAATTTTATTATATTTCATTGATTCAATTTTCTCATTTCACCACAATTATATATTTTTTAATTGTGATGTAATAAGTTATTCTTATTTATGCTAACATACTTTAGTACTCATAATAACTTTAAGAGAAGACAAATGTCATTCGACTTGTGTCAATGAGCTCTATCAAATTAAATATACATAATCGTATTTTTAAATATTATATATTCCATGGTTTTATTAGGTTTTAAGAGACATTTTGATTTATATATGATTTCAAGATTGAGGACATTGCACTCAACCTCCTCACTATCTTGGAATGTAATTTTTCCACACCATTTATCTCATTTTTTTAAATATTTTCTCTCATTTGCATATATTACTAATTAACTCTAAATATTCTCTCAAGTATCCTTTACATATATTTTATTTTGTTTTACTATAAAGCTTAAATTTATCTAATTTTAGCTTTAATACATATTTACTTTACATTAAAAAAATAATTTATTATGATTAATAAATATTAAATTTTTTAATTTATTCTAATTTCAGACAATGTTTATTCAAAATGAAATTAATATCATTGGCCTCATCTCGATAAGCTCTATCCAACTAAGTATTCATTTATATTTTTTAAGAAACTTTTATTTTCTTGGGTTTTAGCATGTTTAACAAGGCATTTTAATTTGTTCATCATTTTGACAATCAAGGATGTGACTCCCTGTAACATTAGTGGCTTAGAATGGAACCTTTTTAGTATGTGTTTTTATTTTTTAAAATGTTTTATTTTAATTATGCTATATTGCAATAAAACTTTATTTCTCTTCTTATATGACCTTTACATTACTTTGACTTGATTATATTATATTACTTCAATTTATCTCAATTTACTTTATTATATATTCAATTAATTATTAAAAGAAATTTTATTATTTATGATTATTTATATTTATTATTTGTAATAATTCAAAATGAAGCCTGATCAAGACCAAACGAAGTAATCGGAATCTTTCTGAGAAGCTCTATCTAATTAATCGATTTTATATATTCAAATATTTTATCTTGAGAGTTTTAAGATGTTTTTGGAGTCATTATAATTCATACCTAATTTGGTGAGCAAGAAAATTACACTCAATCTCCTTAGTATACTGTATGCAATGTTCCTCTATAATTTATCTCATTTGTCCAAAATGTACACTTTAATTTGGATATATTACTATGAAACTCAAATGTTTTCTTGTGTTACATTTATGTTGTTATCATTTGGTTATATTATAATGTTTTAATTTTACAAATTTTAGCTTTAATAGCTATTTATTTAATGTTAAAATAATAATTTACTTTTATTTATGCATTTTTTACTTTGATATTTTTTGGACACTCTAAATGAAGTTAAACCATTATGAAATAAGTGATGTTGTACTCATCATCAGCACCTCTTTCTAATAAAATAATAAAACCTATATCTTAAAATATTTTATTTTCCTGTTGTCATCTTTTATGAGTCATTCTAATTTGTACCTAATTTGACTATTGATAATTTTGCACTTAAACTCCTTAGTATATAAAGTTTTCCCATATAGTTTAACTCATCTTCTCTAAATTACCGTATTAATTTTCATATATTATTACATAGTATTAGAACTCCTCTTAAGTGATTCAACTATTTCTTTGGTATATTTATATTACGTTTCTTATATTTATCTCATTGCAATTTAAATGTATATTTACTTAATATTAAAATAATAATTTATCATTTTATGTGATTTTTTATTTTGATAATTCTTAGTACTTCCAACCAATGTGCAATAGAGAACAAATAAATGTCATTGGAGAAATCTTGATGATCTCTATCAAATTAAATATTACTTTTCATATTCTTAACTATTTTTTGATGGTTTGTAACAATTTTAAGAATTATGATTTATACATCATTTAATGATTAAGGATGTTGCATTTTAATTTCCTTTAGCCTTCATATTGTTTGGATTTATTTGAATTTTATTAATTTAGTTTTTTTATATATTTACTAAATTTGGACATAACAATTTTTTTATTTAATCTTATTTATATTAGTAACAAGATAAAATCAACAGAAGTCTGATTTCGTGAAACCAATCTCATTCAACTACTCTTGAACAGCACTATCCATTTATGTATATATTATCATATTTTTAAACATTATATTATCAAAAGTTTTTATGTATTTTAAGAAAAATTTTATTTTATATATGATTTCATTATCGAGGATGTCACCTTCTATCTCCTCATAATTTAATTAAGTTTTTCAAGTTTTTTACTTTCAATTGATTATGTCATTAAAAAACTCTAAATCTCATCTATGGTAGCCCATATTTGTCTTTTATTTTATATATTACAAAGCCTTAATTTATCTTATTTCATTTTTAATGCATGTTTATTTAATTTAAATAACAATTTTTTATTATTTATAGTTATTTGATTTTACAATTGCTAGTAATTTCAAACTAGGTATGACCAAGATGAAATAAGTATCATTGGACTAAACTTGAAAAGCTCTAACTAAATATTTAATTATATTTTTCAAAAAGTTTTATTTTCTAGGCTTTTAGCATGTTTGATAAGGCATTTCAATCCATTCCTCATTTTGATGATCGAGGATGTCACACTCGATCTCATTAGTGTATTGGAATTAAACTTTCTATTACAACTTTTCTCAATTTTTAAATATTTCAGTTTGATTTTTGTTGTATTTCTATGAAACTTTATTTCAAGTCTCTTGTGACCTTTGCATTTCTTTGATTTGGTTATATTATATTACTTCAATTTATCTCTATTCAACTTTATTATATATTTACTTAATAATAAATTTTTTTTATATTTATGACTATTTACTTTTGTAATTATTAATAATTCAAAAAATGTCTAACCAAGATGAAACAATTATTTTTACACTTTTTTTGATGTTCTCTTCTTAATTTAAATATTAATTTTTATATTTTTTTAATATTTTATTTTGGCAGTTTTTAGATGCTATAGGAGTCACTACAAGTCTACATAATTTCATAATTGAAAATTTCTCCCTATATCTTCTTAGTATCTTGTAATGCAATATTCCCATAAAATTTATCTCATTTGTTCAAAAATTTTACTTTCATTTCAATATATTACTATGAAACTAAAATTCTCTACTCATGTTTCCTTTACATTATTTTCATTTTTTGTACTACAATGCTTTAATATATATTAATTTAATAATAAAATTATAATTTATTGTTATTTGAGGTCATTTATTTTGATAATTTGTAGGAACTCCAAACTTGGTTGAATCATGAGGAAATATGTGATATTTGAGTCATTCTAATGACCAATTTCTTATTAAATATAAAAATTTATGTCGTAAAATATTTTATTTCGTAGGTTTTGTCATATTTTGAGTCATTTTAATTTTTACTTATTTTGACGATCGATAATCCTACACTTGATCTACAAAAAGCAGTTTTCTCACATAATTTAATTTGTTTTCTCAAATGTTCTAATTTTATTTTGTAGTATTACTAGATAACGTGGAAAGTGCTCTCATGTGACATAAACATTTCTTTCATATAGCTATATTATATTGCTTAATTGTTTCCTATTTCAATATATATATATACTTAATATTAAAAAAATATTTCATCACTTTACATGATGTTTTACTTTGATAATTCTTAGTAATTCCAAACAAAGTGCAATTATGAATAAATAAATATCCTTGTACTCATCTCGAAGAGCTCTAATAAATAATGTTTTATTTTTCATTTTTGTAAATATTTTTTGTTATTTTGGTAAATTTTCTAAGAAATTTTTATTTCTACTTGTGTTGACGATAAAAGATGCTGCACTCCACTCTTTTTTCCTTTATATTTCATTCATTTAACTTAAATACATTACTTTAGTTTATCTCATTTGAGTTATATTATTTATTTATGAGTACTTATTTTGGTATGTCATAGTAAGTCTAATTTTTTTCTAATTGATAGGAAATAAAAATCATTAAACTAGTTTCAATTAGCTCTATCAGATTAAATTATCATTTTAATTTGTTTAAATATTTTATTTTGTATGTTTTTCTAAGATCTAAGAGACATTTTTATTTATATCTAATCTGATGATTGAAGATATTTCTCATGATCTACTTCGAATGTTGCAATGCAAATTTCCTTAACAGTTTTGTTATTTCTTCAAATTTTTCATTTTAATTAGTTATTTTAATATATAACACTAAATGTTCTACCTAGTGAACTTTTCATGTCTTTTGTTTGGCAATACTATAAATCTAACATTTATAACATTTTTTTTATATTTATTAACTTAATATTAAAAAAATATTTTTCATTATTTGTTGTTATTTACTATTCTAATTTATGGTAATTCAAAATGAGATGTAATAATGATGAATTAAACATCATTGAAGTGGACTCGATGTGCTCTAACTAATTATATATTTATTTTCATACTTTTACATTTTTTTCCTTCAACTGTTTTATGAGATATTTTGATTAGTACATAATTTTAAAAATTCAAGATGGCTCACTCGATCTTGTTAGTTTCTTTGAATGCAAGTATCTCAAAAATGTTTTCTCAATTCTTCATATTTTTTCCTTTGATTTGGTTGTCAGTATGAAATATCTAATTCTCCTTTTGTGTAACCTTTGCATAACTTTGACTTGATTACATTGCATTACTTCAATTTATCATATTTTGACTACACTATGGATTTAACAAATATTAAATTAAAAATTGTAATTCTTTATTATTATTTAATTTTATAATTTGTCATTATTCAAGGTGAGATCTGATCGATACCAAATTAACTTAATTAGCATCTTCTTGACGAGCTCTATCCCATTAAATATTAGTTCTATATTTTTTAATTTTTTTATTTTATGGAGTTTATACAAGCTGTGTGAGGTATTTTTATTTGATGATCAATGATGTTATACTCAATCTCTTTAATATCGGAATATCACTTTCCCAAAAAATTTGGATCAACTATTCAAGTTTTTCGTTTTGGTTTGGCTTTATTACATTGCAACCATAATTCTCCTCTCGTGTGACCTTCACATCATTTTCAATTAGTTATATTACATTATTTCAATTTATTTTATTTTAATAGTATTATTTATTGAAATTAAGTTGAAGTAAAAATTTTTAAATATTTATGCTCATTTATCTTGGTAATAGTAGGAACTCCAAATAAGGTCCAATCACAGTGACACAAATCTCCTTAAAATTGTGTTGATGGGCTCTATCACAATAAATATTTTTTATCATTTAAAATATTTTCATAGGGTTTTTTAATACTTTATGAGACATTTTGATTCATAAATGACATGGAGATCGAGATTGTTGCACTCAGACTCTTTAGAAACTTGGAACGCAACTTTCTCCTACAATTCATATTATTTCCACAAATTTTGTAGTATTATTTAGATATATTACTATTTAATTCTAAAATCTCTTCTCTTGTGACCTTTGTATCATTTTTTTAAACATATTACATTGCTTTAATTTACTTTATTTTTTATTTGCAAAATTATTTTCTTAGTACAAAAAAATAATTTTTTAATATTTATGCTTATTAACATTTCTAATTAAAGTAATTACAAAAATGGTGTCATCAAGATAAAACAAATGTCATTAAAGTCTTTTCAAACAGCCCCATCCAATTAATTATTTATTTTTATTTTTTAAAATACCCTATTTAATGAACGTTTTGATGTACATAATGATACATTTTAATTCTTACCTAATTTGTCAATTAAGGATATTACAGTCGATCTTATAAGTACATTAGTATGCATACACTTTTTTTTAAATTATGTCTATTGTTTAAATTTTTTTGGATCTCTTATATTACTGTGAAAACCAATTTTCCACTTACGTGACTTTTACGCCAATTTTATTTTGTTATATTACATAGTTTCAATTATCTATTTTTATGATTAAAATATATTTGCCTAATATTACGTAATTAATTTACTTTATAATTTGTTTATATACTTTAGCAATTCATAGGAGCTCCTAATGAGGTTTATTCATGATCAAACAAATGTCAACAAACTCATTATGACGAGTTCTATCAATTTAAAAAACTACTTTTTTATTTTTAAATATTTTTGTCGATTTTTGTATTCTATAAGAGATATTTTTATTTTAGCCAAATTTAAGGACATGGGAGCTTTCACTAAATCTCCTTAATGTCTTTTAATTCAAATTTCTTGAAAAATTTATCTCATTTGATCAATTTTTTTATTTTGATATAAAGTTATAAAACGTTAATTATCCTCTAGTGTTACCTTTAAGTTTCATTGATTTTCTTATATTACAATGCTTTAATTTTTCTTAATTTTTCGTTATATGCATTTACTTAATTTTAAGAAAGTAATTTATTATTATTTAAGACTACTTACATTGGTAATTCTTAGTTGGTTCGAATGCTGTTCAATATAGATGAAATAAACATTATTGCACTTCTAACGAAATTCTTTCTTTAATTATATATTAATTTAATTATTTTAAATATTTTATTTTCGAGATGTTTGCATATTTTATGAGTCATATTGATTCATACCTAATTTGATGATCATGGATGTTATACTCAATCCCTATAGTATCTCAAAATGAAGCTTTTGAGTACAATTTATCTAAATTTATCATAGTTTTTACTTTGATTTTGTTATATTTCTATATTACCATAACTTTTTTTTCACGTGGCATTTAATTGTCTTTATTTTAATTCTATTCTATTACCTTAATTTACATTATTTTAGTTTTTGTATATATTAAACTAATATTAAGGTAATAAATTATTAATTTTTATGATTTTATTTTAACAATTCTTAGTAAATTCAAATGAGCTGTAATGAAGATGAAATAAACTTTGATGGATTGTTTTCATTCAGCTCTATAAAATTAAATATTTTATATATATTTAAAAATATATTTTCGAAAGTTTTTAAAAATTATTATGACAAATAAAGGCTCACACTTATTGTGAACTTCAAAGACTTTATACTAAATCTCTTTGGTATCTATGAGTGAAACTTTCATGTACAATTTATCTAATTTCTTTAAGTTTTTTGCTTTTATTTTATTATAGTTCTATGAAACTACAACTTCTCCTCTCTTCTGAATTTTACATTACTTTTATTTGGTTATGTTATATTGATTCAATTTTTTTTATTTTAGCATTATTATATATTTGATTAATAGTGAAGAAATAATTTATTATTATTTATATTTATTTACTTTTGTAACTCTTTGTAACCTCCAAAGTTGTTCTATTGACAAGAAACAAATGTCATTAGCCTTGTCTTGAAAAGCTCTATTTAATTAAATATTAATTTTTATATTTTTGAATATTATATTCTAAGGTTTTTTATGTTTTAAGAGATATTTTTATTCATATTATTTGATGATCGAGGATGTTACTCTCAATCTCCTTCAGATCTTGGAATGCAACTTTTCCTTACAAGTTATCTCATTGAATAAAATATTTTACTTCCATTTGGATAAATTATTAAATAACTCTTAATCCTATCTCATGTGACCTGTATATGTCAAACATTTAACTTTTTCCAACATTAACAAATATTTACTTAATATTAAAATCAAAAATTTTATATAATTTATATTTTTTATTTTATTAATTTGTAGCAATTTAGAACTAGGTTTGACCCAAACAAAATAATTATCATTGAAGTCATCCTAATGAGTTCTATCCAATTAAATAATCTTTTTTATTTTTAAAAATATTTTTTATTTTCTTGGGTTTTAGCATGTTTGATGAGAAATTTTTATTCATTCCTTACATTGATGATCAAGTATGTCACACTTGATCTTATTAATGTCTTGGAATGGAACATTCTAGTGTGACTAAACCCTTTACTTTAAATGGTTTAGTTTGATTTATTTATAATGCTATGGAAATCTATTTCTTATAACATGAAACCTTTACTCAAATTGATTTGGTCATGTTATATTACTTACATTTAAGTTAGTTTATCTTTACTATGTATTTATTAATATTAAAATAATAATTTACTATTGTTTATGCTATTTAATTTTATAATTGTTAGTAATTCCAAATGAATTCCAACCAAGACAAAACAAAAGCTATTATTCTTCTCAATGATCTAAATAAAACTAAAAATTTATTTTATGTTTTTAAGAGCTCTGTTTAGAGTTCTAGGATGCTTTAGGAATCATTTTCATTCATACCTTATTTGGTGATCAAGGATTTTTCACTCAATCACTTCAGTATCTTGCAATGCATATTTTTTATATAATTTATCTCATCTATTCAAATCTTTTACTTTAACATTTTTATATTACCATGAAACTATAATTCTTATATTATGTGACATTTACATCACTTTGAAACTCTAATTCAAATTTATAGTTCAATATGTATATATATATATATATATATTAAGAAAATAGTTTATTATTATTTAAGCTTATATCTTTTTGTGATAGTAACTCCAAATAAAGTCTAATTTTGATGAAACAAACATCATTATACTTCTTTAAGTATGCTCAATCAAGTAGAACATTCCATTTTATATTTAAGCTTACTTAAAAATAGTTTATTATTTTTTAAGCTTATTTAAATATTTTCAATTAAGGGTGTTGTATTAAATCTTAATAATATTTTAGAAAGCAACTTTTACTTACAATTTATCTCATTTCATTAAATGTTTCACTCTTATTTATCTTTATTATTATTAAACTATAATTCTACTATCATGTAACCATTTTGTTGCTTTAATTTTTTTATGTTGTATTATTGCATTTTAACTGAATTTAGTTTGATTATATATTTTCATAATATTAAATATTTATTATTATTTTTTCTTATTAATTTATTATAATCTAGACAATGTATTATAGCAATGAAAAAGCTATCATTTGATTCTTCTTTATTATGTACAATTTTGAGATGGCTTAGTTGTTTCAATCTATACTACTTTTGACAATCTAGGATTTTATATTCAATCTTCTTGGTATCTTTGAGTGTAATTTTCTAATAAAATTTGTATAATTTATTCTAGTTTATCATTTTGATTTGGTTGTACTACTATGTAACTCTAATTCTCCTCTCACGTGACTTTTATGTCATTTTCATTTGATTTTGTTACATTGCTTCAATTTATCTCATTTGAGCTTTACTTTTTACTTGATAATAAAGCAAACATTTATTATTATTTATGATTATTTATTTTAACATTTGTTATAATTCCAAATGAAATAAAATTAAGATAAACAAATTTAGTTTGATTTGTATTACTAAGCTCCATACAAATAAAAAACATTTTAATATTTTGAAATAATTATTCAAGATTTTTTTATGATTTATATGAAATTTTCAACTTGTACCTGGCTTGAAAATTGTGAATATTGCACTCAATCGCCTTGGAATCTAGGAATGCAATTTCTTTAGACATTTTATCTTAATTTCTTAAAAAGTTCACTTTTAATTTTACTATATTAATATGTAACTCCAAATCTTCTATAATGTCACCTTTACATAGCTCTTAGTTGGTTATATTACATAACCTTAATTTATCTTATTTTATGTACAATATGTATTTACTTCATATTATATAGTAATATGTTATTATTTATGCTTAATTATTTAGTTAATTCATGGCAATTCTAAACGAGGTTTAATATAGCAAAAAAAAGAATCTTCGACACTACTTGATTAGCACTATTAAATTAAATAATTATTTTTATATTTTCAAATGTTTTTGACCTACAATTTTTTACTATTTTACCTCACATTTTAATTCATACTTTATCTCACAATCAAGGAAGTAATACTTGGTCTCCTTTCCAAGTTAGAATGAAGCTTTGATTTAAAATTGATTTTATTTTTGAAGTTTTCATTTCGAATTTGTTGTACTACTTGGTAACACTAAATCTCCTCTAGTGTGAACTTTGCATCACTTTAATTTGGAAATGCTACAATTCTTCAATTTATCTTGCTTCATCATTAACATATATTTACTTAATATTGAGATAATCGTTTATTATTTGTTATTTTTTTCTTTGGTAGTTGGGTATAATTCCGAACAAGGTATCATCGATGCAAAAACGAATGTCACTAACTTATCTAAATGTGCTCTATCCAATATCCATTTTTATATTTCAACATTTTTGGAGAAATATTGATTTGTAATTTATTTGACAATAATGGTTGTTACACTCGAGCACCATAGCCTATCAAAATGCAACTTTCTTGTACAACTTATGTTAATTATTCAAATTATTTGTTTTGGTTTGGCTATAATATGTTTTTTCTCACTGTTTTAAATTTTGTATATATTATTTTTAATATTTAAAAAATTATTTATTATTTTTCATTATTTATTTTGGTGATTCAAATTAACACATAAATAACTAAAATCAAGACAATTCAAAAGTTGTTTAACTCATCATGATGATCTATATTGAATTAAATATTCATTTTTATGTTATTAATATTTAATTTACTTTGTTCATACTTTACTAAACATTTTAAATCAAACACAATCTGATACTAAAGGCTGTCACAACTGAATTCATTAGTATCTTTGAAATAAACTTTCATGTATAATTTATCTCATTTTATTAAATGTTTCATTTATATTTGGTTTATTTCTATAATACTCTAATTATTCTCTTGTGAGACCTTTACATCAATTATATTTAGTTATATAATGTTTCTATAATCCATCTCAATTTAGCTGTAACATAAATGTTTTTATTTTAAAATAATAATTTACTATTATATATCTTTATTTATTTTTTTAATTCATAGTAGTTCTATATTTGGTCCAATTAAGAGGAAACAAACGTCATTCAATTCGTCTCGATGTTATAACTTATTAAGTATTCATTTAGGTATTTTAAAATATGTTTTTATGGATTTTAACATGATTAATGAGACATTTTATTTTGCACGTGACTTAATAATAGAGGATGTCATACTAGATCATTCCAGAAACTTGGAATGCAACTATTCCATAAAAGTTATCCCATTTCATCAATATTTTTGCCTTCATTTGGTATATTACTATGTATGTTAGAATCTCTTCTCTTGTGGCCTTCATATTGCTTTAGTTTGGTCATATTATATTACTTCGTTGTATCACATTTCAACTTTTACATACATTTAAGTAATATTAAAAATAATAAAAAATAATTATTTACGCTTATTTAGTTTAGTAATTCATAGTAACTACAAACAAGGTCTAATAAAGAGAAAACACGTCCTTGGACTCATCTTGATGATCTCTATCTAATTAAATATTCATTTTTATATTTTCAAATATTTTATTTTACAAGTTTTAGATCATTTACATGATATTTCCATTAGCACCTAATTAGATGATTGAATATATTTCACTCATTTAGTATAATATCTTTGAATGCGACTTTCATATATGATTGATCTCAGCTTTTCAAATCTTTTTTTTATTTGGTTATATTATTATAAAATTCAAGTTCTCTTATCATGTGACCATTATATCACTTTGATGTTGTTTTATCATATTTATTTAATTTATCTAGTTTTAGATTTATATATCTTTACTTAATTTTAAAATAATAATTTATTATTATTTATGTATGTTTACCTTGGCAATTTGCAATATTTTCAATCAAGGTTCGATGGAGACCAACAAATGTCATTGGTCTTTCATTTATAAGCGATGTCTAACTAAATTTTAAATTTATATTTTTAATGTAATTCTCTAGTACACTTTTTCTCATTTTTTCAAATATTCACTTTTACTTATTCATATTACTATAAAACTCTAAATGTTCACTTCTGTGAGTTTACATTACTGTGATTTGGTTATATTACTTTTCCTTATAGTGATTATTAATTTTTCTTATTTTGTTGAAGTAATTCATAAAACTCTAAATAAGGCAAAATCGAGACAAAACAAACATCAATGGATTAGAATAGATGAGCTCTATCAAACTAAATATTTAATTTTTTTTAGTTTATTTTATTTTTTTTATCTTTTTTTAAAAATTCATGAGACATTTTGATCACACATAATGTAATGATCAAAGATATTACACTTGATCTCCTTATTAACTTGAAATAAAACTTTCTCATTCAATTTAAGTTATTTTTTTAACTTTTTGCTTTGTTTTGGTTATATTAATATGTAACTACGAATTTGCTCTCATGTGATGCTCACATTGTTTTTATTTTGACATATTACATATCTATCATTTATCTATTTTTAGCATTACTATATATTTAAGTAATATGAAAATAACAATTTATCATTTTTATGCTTATGTTTTGGTAATTTGTAACAGTTCCTAACATGTTTTATTCATGTTAAAACAAACTTAATTAGACTTTTCTTGATTAGCATTATTGAATTAAATTATTATACTTATATTTAAAAATTTTTTTTATGGGTTTTGTTGTGCTTTATTTTTTAATTTTGAAGTATACTTCATTTCACAAGCAAGGATGTCATTCACAATCTACTTAGTATAATGGAATGATGCTTTTTGACACTTTTTATCATATTATTTCAAATTTTTACTTTCATTTGGCCATAACACTATGACTATAAATTCTACTCATGTTTGAGATTTGCATTACTTTTATTTGGTTATGTAACATTATTTAAACTTACCTTATTTTTCCTTTAATATAAATTTCCTTATTATTAAGATAAAAATGGAATTTTTTTTTGACTATTTATATTTGGTAATTTGTAACAATTCCAAATGTGGTTCAATCAATAATATATAAGGATCATCGCAATCATCTCTACCAACTGAAAATCATTTAAATATTTATTTTTATTATTTTTAATTGTTTATTTTTTAAGTTGTTTTCCACACTTTTTAGGACATTTCAAATCATATATGATACGATGATTGAAAATGTTAAACTCCAACTCTTTTGTTTCTTCGAATGTAAATTTCTTGTATAATTCATCTTATTTTTTCAAATTTTTTTCTTCGATTTAGTTATATTAATATGTTACTCGAAATCTCCTACTATGTTACCCTTTCATTACTTTTATATTATTTTAATTTATCTTATTTTTTCTTTTACACAAATTTGTCCTAGAATTATAAATAATTAAATTCTTAAATATTTTATTTTCTTTCTTTATTGCAACCTTTTTTTCATCACATTTTTATTCACACCTTATTTTATGACTAAGGATATTACACTTGATCATCTTACTATTTTTAATGAAACTTTCTTGCACAATTCCTCTCATTTCATCAAATCTTTCACTTGATTTGGTTATATTACAATGAAACACTAATATTACAATGATTCAATTTATCATATTTTAGCTTTCAATTATATTTATTAAATAAATAAACAAACATATTTAGTTCAGTAATTTATGATAGTTCTAAATGAGGACTGATTTCTGCACATTTTATGAGTTTTTTTTATTAATAGCTTATTTAAAAATACAAGATGTTATAATCAATCTCTTTAGTTTCTTGGATAACAAGTTTGTCATATAACTTATCTTATTTCATCAACGTTTTTGTCTTGATTTGTTTATATAATTGTTTAACTCTTTATCGATTCTAGTGTGACCATTGTATTACTTTTATTGTGTTATATTGCTTTACACCAATTTTTTTCATTTTAATTTTAATATATTATTAGATAATATTATAATAATAATTTATTATTATTTATTCTTTTTGAAATTTTTAATTCATATTAATTCTAAATGAGGTCTCATAAAGTAAAAAATAATATTGTTGACCTTACCTTGATAATATCTATCCAATTCTATACTTATCCTCCAATGTATCTTATAACGCAAACTTTTCCTTACAGTTTTCACATTTCATTAACTTTTCTTGCTTCTATTTTGTTATATTATTAGGTATCTTTAATTTTTATTTTATTTTATGTTTAATAAATATAAATTTAATATTAAAGTAATAATTTATTATTATTAATTCTTTTTTAAAATGGTGATTCATAGTGGTTCCAAGTTAGGTTTTATTGAGACAAAGGAAATCTCAATGAACTCTTCTCAATTACCTCTACCCAATTAAGTATTTAGTTTTTTATATTTTTAAATATTTAATTTTCTTGGCACTTGTAGTTGTTCATGAGATATTTTAATTCGTACCAAATTTGATAATCAATGATGTTGCTGTCAATCTCTTTAACATCTTATAATGTAATTTTCTAGAACAATTTATCATTTATAACTTTTCGTTATGTTTGTCAAAATGTCATGTCATATGACCTTTATAATACATTATTTTGGTTATATATTATTTATTCAATTTTTAATGTTATTGTATTGAAAATTTTAAATTAATATTAGAATAAAAATTTATTATTATTTATTTTTTTAAAATTTGTTAATTTATAATAGTTCTAAAACAAGTATGATTGAGACAAAACAAGCATCATTAGATTTGCCTCTAAATCTCATCACATGTGAAACTTACAACATTTTAAGTTGGTTATATTTTATTGTTGCAATTTATCACATTTGAACTTTAATATAAATATTTTTATATTAAAAAAATATTTATTATGTTTTTTTTTTGCTTTTTTAAAGATTCATATTAATTCCAAACAATATCTAACAAGATGAAAAATTCATCATTGAACTCAACTCAGAGAGCACATCTAATTAAATATATTTTTTTATAGCTTGAAAATTTTATTTTCTAATATTTTTGTACACTTTTTGACGCATTTTTGTCTCATTTCTTACAAATTTTAATTTTTATTTATTTATATTACTATATAACTTAAAAAACTCTCCATGTGTGACCTTTTACACCACTTTGATTTAATTGTATTACATTACCTTAATTTATCACATTTGAACTTTATTTTATATTTTGTTAATATATAAATAATAATTTTCTTTATTATTATTTAAATTAGCAATTTGGAATACTTCTAAATATTGTTTGATTTAGATAAAGCAAAAGTCATTGGATACATCATGAAGAGCTATCTCAAATTAAATATTGAATTGTTTTTTAAATGTTCAATTTTTCAATATTCAATTTTCATGGGCTTTGAGATGCTTTACGAAAAAAATTTCATTCATAATTATTTTGATGATTGAGTACATTTCTTAGATTTCTGTGTATCTTTGAATTCAAATTTTTCATGTAATTTACCTCAGTTTTTATAGTTTTGGTTTTTCATTTATTTATAATAGTATTTGATGAAAAATTTCCTCTCATGTGATCGTTTGCTTCAATTTGGCTACATTACATTGCTTTATTTATCTCATTTCAACATTTAGAAATATTTATTTTATTTTAGAAAAAAATATTATTATTATTATTTAGTTATGTAATTCATGGTAATTCTAAGATAGGTTCATTCAAGATGAAACAAGCATCGTTGAACTTGACTACACAAACTCTATCAAATTAAATTTTCATTTTTTATTTTTATGTAACTCAATTTTTGTGATTTGGCATTCTTTACTAAGCATTTTGATTTCTACCTAACTTAGAGATTAAGGATGTCATAGTTGACCTCTTTATTGTCTTGAAATTTAACGTTCTTAAATAATTTATCTCATTTTCTTAAACCTTTCATTTTTTTTTTGTAATAATACTATTTAACTCTAAATCTTCTCTCATGTGTATATCACTATTACTTTAATTTACTAGGATTATAATGCTTCAATTTCTTAAATTTTAGTTTTAATATATATTTTCTTCAATTTAAAATAATAATTTTTTTAATTTATGATCATTTACTCTTTGTATTTGTCAAAAGTTCAAAATGATGTAAGATCTACATGAAATAAATCTTGTTGGGCCCATCATAATGAGCTCTATCAAATTAAATATCTATTTTTTACATTTTAAATATTTCTATTTCTATGTTTTTTGATGTTTAATGAAATGTTTTGATTTTTACATTATTTGGCTACTAAGAACACTATGCTCAACCTGATTAGATCTTAGAATATGATTTTCCCAAAAAAAATAATCTAATCTCTTTAAAAATCTCACTTGTTTTTTTATATTACTATTTAACTCTAAATCTCCTCTCATGTGGCCTATACATTATGTTGATTTACATATTTTATGTTCATGTAATTTCTTGAGTTTTATTTTAATATATATTTACTTAATATTACTATAATTGATTATTATTTTTATGCATATTTACTTTGATAATTTGTAATAATTCTAAACACTATTTGATTAATAAAAGACTATGGTTTAGTGACTCATCATATTGAGCTTTATCCAATTAAGTGTTATTTTTAATTTTTTAAAATACTTTTTTAAGTTTTTTGCATGGTTTACTAGTAATTTTAACTCATACATGATTTAATAATTGATTTATAGTCAATCACCTTGGTGCCATGAAATGTAACTTTTCTTAAATGTTTTCTCATTTCTTGAACAATTTAGTACTAATTTTGTTATATTGCTATGAAACTTTAGTCCTATTTTGTGACATTTGCATCGCTTTGATTTTATTAGGTTTCATTGCTTTAATTTATCTAATAAAAGTGGTAATATTTCTTTAAAAAAATATTAAAAATATGAATTGATAATTATTTTTTGTTATTCAGTGGTTATTCAATTGTGTAACACAAATGAATTCAAAAAATTGTCCAATCAAGACAAAACTAACATTGTTAGTCTCATTTTTACAATTCTATACAATTAAATTTTAATTTCTACATTTTCAAATATTTTATTTTACACTCAATCTCTTAATTGTATTGGTATGCAACTTTCCCATATAATTTATGTTATATCTTCCAATGTTTCTCTTTTATTTATTTATTTTATTATGAATATCCGAATCTCGTCTCATGTGACTCTCATATCACCTTACTTCATTAAATTACAATGCTTTTATTTATATCATTTCAACTTTATTAACATATGTTAGCTTAATAGTAAAATAAAAAATTATTATCATTTATGCTTATTTATTTTCATTAATTAGCAATAGTTCCAAACAATGTCCAATTCTGATGAAATAAATGTCATTACACTCACTTCAAAATGCTTTATCCAATTAAACCATGATTTTTATATTTTTTAAGTTTTAACTTTCTATGGTTTTTCAATGTTATATGAAAATGTTTGATCCGTACATGACATGACAGTTGATGATGTTACACTAGATTTCTTTAGTATCCTGAAAAGGAACTTGCTTATATAATTTATCTCATTATACATATTTTATACTTCAATTTTTTTATATTACAAAGTGACTTTAAATCTTCTTTCATGTGGCCTCTGCATCTCTTTGATTTGGTTAAATTATGCTTTCTCAATCTATATTATTTCAACTTTAATATTACTTTTTAAAATATTTAAATATTAAGTTATTATTATTTATGCTTATTTATATATCTAATTTTAAGTAATCACAAATAAGGTCAGATGGAGATGAAACAAATGCTTTTAGTCTTGATGTGCTCTACCTATTTAAGCATTCATTTTTATATTTTGAAATGTTTAAATTTCCAAAGTTTCACATGTTTTGTAAAGTATTTTTATTTTTGCTTGATTTGATGATTGAAGATTTCACACTCTCTATACTATCTTAGATTATAACATTTTTGTAACATTTATCTAATCTCTTCAAATTTTTCTTTCCAATTTGGTTATTTTATGATCAAACTCAAAAGGTTTTATCATTTCACCCTTACATCACTTTGATTTGTTTATAATATTTTCATTAAATTTATATCATTTGAACTTTAATGCAATTTTTTTTAATATTATAAAAATAATTTTAGATTTTTTATGAATATTTACTTTTTTTAGCGCTTCATAGTAATTCTATGCTAGATTTGATTGACATAAAGTAGGTGTTGTTAAAATCATCTTAACTCTAAGAATAATACTTTCTTATAATTCTTACCTCATTTGATCAAATTTTTTATCTTTGATTTTATATGTTATAATACAATTGTAGTTCTAACTTCCTATTAATTTTTTAACATTTTGATGTTGTTATGTTATAGTGCTTCAATTTATCTCATTTTAGATTTGCTACATATTTACTAAATAAAATACATTACTATTTATGATTATTTTACTTAATAATTTCTAGTAAACGCAAATGAGGTATGATCAATATGAAAGAAATATCATTGGACAGGTCAACACGAGCTCCAATCAATTAAATTTTCACTTTTATAATTTGAAATACTCTTTTGTACAACTTTTACAGCAAGAAAATTTCTTCTTAGTGTTTTGTAATACAAATTTCTCACACAATTTATATAATTTTTCGAGATTATTTACTTTGATTTGGTTTTATTACAATGAAACTCTAATTTTCCACTCAAATGATCATAACATTTCGTTAATTTGGTGATAATACTTCACTTCAATTTATCTCATTTCAACTTTAATAAATCTTTTCTTAATATTAAAATAATAATTTAGTTTATTCATGTGCAATTCATTTGATAATTTGTAGTAATTCCAAATGAGGTCAAATTGAAACCAAATAAACAATGTTACAATCATCTTGATGAGCTTAATCAATCTAAACAACCAATTTTAAATTTTAAAAAGCTTTATTTTCTTTACTATTGACATGTTTTAACAATAAAATTGGTACATAATTTGATGAATGACGATATTTCATTAAATCTCTTTCAAATCTTTAGTATCATGGAACGTAGCTTTCCCAAACAACATATCATTTTATTTTATTTTTTCACTTTGATTTGGTTAAAAATGATATAAATGAAATTCTACACTATTGTGACTTCTATTATATTACTATATATTTGGCTCTATTATATTACTATATATTACTTCATATAAAGTTGAATATATATTTTCTTAATGGTAAGATAATAATTTATTGTTGTCCACATCTATTTATTTTAAAAATTAGAAGAAAATCCAAATAGCATTTAATGAGATGTAAAAAATCATTATCAAACTGATCTCAATGATCCTTATGTAATTAAATAATCATTTTTATATTTTTAAATATTTTTTCTATGGTTTTGATATGTTTTATGAAATTTTTTTAATTATACCTAATTTGATGATTGAGAAAGTTACCCTAGATATCCTTAGTAACTTGGCATTTAACATTCACTCTAAATTTATCTCATTTCTTCAAAATATTTTCTTTGAATTTTCATATTACTATAAAACTTTTAATCTCCTCTGATGCAACCTTAGATCACTTTAATTTTATTTTATTATACCGTTTCAAATTATCTGATCTCAATTTTTTTATTTACTCAATATTATTATAATAATTTCTTTCATTTAAGACTATTTAGATTTTTAATTTGTAGTAATTCCAAATAAAGTGTGATCAAGATGGAACAATTGTCAACGATCTAGTCTTGAAAAACTCTATCAAATTTAATTTCCATTTTTATATTGTTAAAATTTTATATTCTAAAGTTTTCACATTGTTTACAAGACATTAAAACTCAAGCATGATTTTAAAATCAAACATGTTCCACCCAATAAACTAAATGTCTTGAAGTGCAACATTCCCATGACATTTTTTTTGATTTCTTCAAACTTTTTGTGTTAATTTTTTTTTCTTATTATGTTACTATAAATCTCATCATGGCACATCTACATTGCTCTATTTTTTTTCTATTACACTATCCAAATTTTCTCATTTTTGCTTTATTATGTGTCTATTTAACATTAAAAATAATAAGTAATTATTTTTTATGCATATTTAAATTTGTAACTCATAGTAGTTCAAGATGATTTCTAATCTAATGAAATAAGCACAATTCATTGATCTCAATGACCTCTATTCATTTGAATTCTTATTTGTATATTTTTAAATATTTATTTTGCAACTACTTTTGCATATTATAGCATACACACACAAACATTTGCACACATGCATGCACACATGAAATATACATAGATAAGCATGCATACACCCACACACACAAATGCATGTGCACAACAACAAGTATGCATAGGGACACACATGCACATGTGCATGCAAGCACACACATGCACACACACACCTACATGCATACACACCCACACACACCCACACATACACACACATCCATACACACAAACATGCAAGCACATGCACACACACATATAAACACACTTGCACAAAAACACACACATAAACATGAACAAGGACACGCATGCACACTCATACAACTGCATATGCAAACACACACATATGCACACAAACTCATGCACATACTCACAAACATAGATGCAAACATGCATAGATGCACACAATAGACATATACATACACATGACCACTAAAATACATGAACACACACATGTACATACATACACAAACACAGACACACATGCGCACATGCACACATGTGCACATACAAACATGCACATACATTCACATGTGCACACACACATCGACATACTTGCACACACATACCCACATTCATACAGATGCACACCCACCCACCCGCACAAACTCGCATGCATGCATACACCCAAGTACACACATGCACACAAACACACCAACACACATACACTTGCACAAGCACTCTCATGCAAACATAATGACACATACATGGCCCCACACATACTCAGAAACATGCTCACATACGCATATGCATGAATACACATGCATATGCACACATATAGACACAGACACACACATGTACAAACACACATATGCATAAGCATGCAACACACACATGCACAAGCACATGCACCAACACACACACATGCACTCACACACACAAAAGTGAACATACATGCACACACACACATACATACTTGCATAGGGGCATCCATGCATGTGCATATGTGGATGAAAACACATAGGAAAAAACACACACACATGGACACATATGCATAAACACATAAGCACACACATACTCACACACATCCATGCACTTTCATGCAAACAAAAGATGCACATGCATGCACACACTTATGCTTATATGCACACACATGCACAGATGCACACATGCACATATAGGCACACACATACACATAGTCACAAATATGCATATAGAATCATACACACACAAACACTCACTCATGTCCACGTACACACACAATCAAGTATGCACACACATACACACACATACTATCACATCAACACACACATATGTGTACACATATACACATGCACATAGGCACACACACACGTGTACACACACACGTGTATCCATGCACACACACAGACACAGACACACTCCCACAAACAAACATACACATACACATATGCACACATACCAAAAACACACACACAAACAAAAATACATACACACATGTATATGACACACACACACATCCATACACATACACAAATACTCACAAACACATGCATTTACACCCACATACATGCATACACACACAAGCATGCTTGCAAGCATGTAGACACCTACACAAGCACATACAAACATGTTCATGCACATACATGCATAGACACATGCACAAATTGGCACATGGATTAACACACTCACACAATAATGCACACACACACATGCACACATAGAAATTTGCACACACACGTACAGATGGACCCATGCACATGTATATACACAAATTTGCATGCATGCACACAAATAGAAACACACACACTTGCACACACATTCATACACATGCACGCATAAGAAAAATCACTCTCTCAAGCACATACACCTAAGCAAATATATGCATATGCACACATTGACACACATGTTCCTACACACATGCAAATACATGCCAGCATATTGATGTAAATAGATGAATAATCATGCACATGCACATGTACACACATACACACACTTGCACACCTGTACACACACTCATATGCATGCACATAGGCAAACACACATGCACACACATGCACAAGCACACACACACATGGACATATGCACACACACATGCAAAAAAAAGTGTGCACACATGCACAATAGGTACACAATCACACAAGCTCGAACACACACACACACACACGTACAAATGCGCAAACGATGACATGCAAGCACACTCACACAAGCACACATGTGTGCTTGCACAAACATACATATACATAGATGCACAAGCACAAAGTTTCTCACAAACACACACATGAATGCCAACACACTTGTATACATAGAAATGTCGATATGGACATATATGTGCACAGACACTCACTCACACACGCACAAGCACACACGAACATACTCACACACATAAACATAGAAACATACACTTGTAAGCACATAGACACAGGCACACATGCATAGACACAAGCACATACATGCACACACACACAAGCAAAAACTTACACATGCATATGCATATAAACATGCAGACATGCCCACACACACATACACATACACACACATATGCACACATGCCCTTCACATGAACAAACACACACATATACCCACACACACTAGACACTTGCATATACACAAACACACACAAACACACATACATAGACATACACATACATGTATGCACAAACACACACACACACACACACTTATGCACGGACGCACACACGCATGCACATATATATGCACACACACACACAACAAACATGTATGCCTAAACTTGTGCACATGCACACGTGCACACATGCATGCACTCACACAATCACACACACATGCTCGCAGGCATGCATGCATATTCACGCACAAGCAAACACATACACACAAAGGTAGATACATACAAACACATGCACACATGCATACTCACTCATAAGCACGCACTCATGCACTGACCCATGCACATAAGCACAGATGCACTAACACGCACACACACATGCATGCAAATAGCATGCACACATGCACAAAATCACAAATACACTAATAAACACACCCATGCACACATACACACATGTATGCTCACATGCACACATTCACACATGAGCACAAATAAACACACATGCACATGCACACATACACATGCATGCATTAGCGTATGCACACACACACTCACACACACACACAAACACAAATGTACATGTTCACAAACAAGTAACCACACACATAAGTACAAATATGTACACATGCACACATACACACACATACACATACATAAGCACACATGCACTCACACATGCACATACATTCACACATGTATGTATGCACACATGCACCGACACCTACACATAAACACATGATATGGCCATGCACCCATACCTTCAAATAAGCACATAAGCACACAGGTACACACACATGCACACACACTCACACATACATACACATATACACAAATGAAAACAACCATAGTTTATAGAGACACACACACAAACACATGCACACACAAATGCATGCATAAACACATGTAGATACAATCACACACACACAAGCACACATGCACATCTGCACCAATGTGCACATGCGCACAAAAACTCACACACACACATATGCACACACGTATGCAAACACATAAACATGCATGCTTACATACAAGCCTGCATGCTAAGACACACACATGCACACATATTTGCACACACACTTGCACGCACATGTGAGCACACACATCGACACAAGTGCAAACACCCGCAAATGCATGTAGATGCACAGTCATGTGCACATGCTCCCACACACGAGCTCACAAATGCACATACATATGAATAATCACATAAATGCATAAGCACACATGTACACACACATACACACACATATGGCCACATCCACACACATGCACATGCATAGACATGCAATCATGCACACACATAAACACCTACCAACACATACTAACGCACACTTATACGGGCATGCACACATATAGACACACACGCATGCACCTGTGCACTCACACCCATACACACACCTCTAGACATACTCTCTCACACACATGCATAGATGTAAATGCATGCACGTAGGCCAACACACGGAAACACACATGCACATGCATGCACGTATCCACATGCATGTAGACAAACAAACACATGTTGACACATACATGCACATAGCCACATACATATACAAACACATATAGAGACATGCACCAACACACACACAAAATGGAACACACAAACCCACACACACACACATGTAAACATAGTCATAACCACACATGCACATATGCACTCACAAACACATAAGCATACATGCACATGAGTGCACACAAATGCATATTCACACACACATAACCACACACAACACACACAAATATGCATGCATGCTCAAAAACACACATGCACAAATGCATGCATACACCCACACACACACCGACAAACAAACATACATGCACACACATGCATGTAATTGCATCAAAAAATCTACACATCCACACACACACTCACATGAATGGACGCACACATATATACATGAATAAACACACACATGCACACATGTATGCACCCATGCACACACATATGCACACACACAATCACCCAACACACATAATCACTCACATGTGCACACACACACACACACAGACTCACACTCATAGACACATAGACACACACAAATAAAACACACGCACACACACAGTCATACAATTAGATGCACCAATATAAGCAAATGCACACCCAAATACACACAACCACACACTCACATGCTTGCACAAACACACACAAACACATACTTGCATATGCACATATGTAGATATATGCACACATGCACACACACACACAAACACAAAAAATACATACAAAGGTACACACATTCATACATACACACACACACTCATGTGCTTACCCAAACCATGAACACAGAACACATGCTTGCACAAATACATATTCACCCACATGTATAAACACAAAAAAAATGAACAACCTGAACAAAAACACGAACACACATGCACATATGCATACACACACATACCAGCACATAGATGTATACACATAGACATGCACATGCACACCTGTACACATGCATACAGTAGGCACAGGCCTAAAAAGACATACACAAATGTACATGCACATCCACAAACACACATACATACAAACATAGGCACCAAAAACCTACACACATGCATACACCCATGCACACACACAAATATAGACACAAATGCATACAAAAAAGAAGACATACACACAAAAATATATAGACACATAATCACTTGAGAGATGCACAAACAAACACACCCACCCACCCCCACTCACACATGCGCACAAATTCTTGCACACACACACACACATAAGAACACATGCACACACATGGACACAGCCACAAACATGGATAAATATGCACACACATGCATGCAAAAGCACATGCACATGCGTAAGCAAAAGAACACACACATGTGCACTGCACACATAAGCATGCACACACACATACAGGCATGACACGCATATACACACACTTGAAAATACATGCACATATAAATATGCAAACACACAAATACTCACCACACATACACTTGCACAAGAATGCACAAATGCATAAGCATACACACACATGCACAAACACACTCACAAATGTGCATGCATGAATGTATAGATGCAAAAACACACACATGTGCATGCAAGACAAACATAAAAAAGTTTGCAAACACATACAAATACATACAATCACACAATCACATACACATGCACTCATGCAAGCACACACATAAAGATGCACACACACATGTGCATATAAGCACAAACACATGCACACATACATGCATACACACACACACAAACCCATTGACACACAAACATGCACACATGCATGCTCACACATATATAGACATGCACACACACACACATGAACGTATGCACAAATGAACACACATGCAAGCATGGACACACACATGCACTCACACACACACACACACACTCAAACATAACCACACACACATTTGAAATGTGGGCTAGCACAAGCACACTCAAAAATGTACAACTAGACAAACACATGCACACAAATGAAAATAGGGACACATGCACATGCTCACACACTCACTCACATAAACATGCATATGTACACACACATGTGTGCATGCACATGAACCAAAATGCACACACACACACACACACATACACACTCAAAAACACATACACATGCACACACATGCAAACACGCAGAAGCACACACACAAATGTAAAGTCACATGCACACCACACATGCACACACTCACATAAACAAATGCATCCACCACTATATAGATAAATACACACATATACATATGAACAGACACACACACACAAACCCACATACACACACAACCGTCCACGTAGACAAAAAGACATGCACACAAATACTCGCACACCCAAACACATACAAACACACACACACACACATACGAACTCACACATGTACCAATGCACCCACATACACACATATGTGCACACATGTATGAATGCACTCATATGCAAATCCACACACACACAGACACCTCAACACCCCCATACACACACACACAAACACATGCATGCACATACACATGCCCACAAACCCACACGCAAAAAAATGCACACATGTACAAACACACACACACATGCAAACATGCATACATGCGCATAGCCAAACAAAAACATGTTCATACTCATGAACAGATGCACACACATGCACCAACATGCACACAAGTATGAACACACACACACACACACATACATAGAGACACAAGCACACAAACACATACAAATACATACAAGCATACACACACGTGCACATGCATGTAAGAAAAAACAAACATACATGCACAAAGCATGCAAACATGTATACACACACAAGCATGCACGTGCACACAGTTGCACAAAAACGTGCAGTCACTGTCACACAAACAAACATGCACACACTAATAAGCATGCTCTCACATATGTATGCACTTGCATACATATACATACACACACATGCACACACACACATAGATGTATGCATACACATATGCACACATTCATACATAGATATGCATACACAAAAAAATATTAACACAACCCAACACACACACCCACACACAAAATCATGCACACACACATGCATGCACATATAAGCACACCCATATGCACATACACACACACAAAGAAAAATATGCACACATACTCATGGACAAGTACACGCATGCACACACATGTACATGCACACATAAACACATGCACAACACATATATTAACAAGCACAAACATGCACATATATGCATGCACAAATAGACACACCCACACACAAGAACACACAGATCCACATGTGTAGGAACTCATTCACACAAGCATGCATGAACATATCCACAACCTGCACACACATGCACACACACACACATATAGAAACATACAAATGCATGCAACCACATGCATATGCTCTTACACACACACACCTAGACCCACACCAACACCATCACACTTGCATACCAGCACACACATGCATACATAATACACACACATGTGCATAGGCTCACATGTGTACATGCATACGGACAAACACACACAAGCATACATACACACACACGATCATAAAAACATAGACATACATACACACATATTCATGCACATACACATACAAGTACACTTATACACACACAAACACAAACACATCCAATTGCACACACCTACCACACACTCATGCACATGCATGCATATACACATGCACACACATGTGCACAAATGTACAAACACATCCACACACATACACACCCACACACACACATATGCATAAGAACACATGAACACACAAGTAGACATACATGTATAATCACACACACCCACACACACACACTTATGGAAAGATGCACATGAACACACACACATGTACACATGCACACACATGCACATGCTCACACACATAAACGCATGTAAAAAGGCACATGGATGCCCACGTAAACACACACATAAGCATACACACATGAAAACAAAAATGTACACACATGTAAATTCATACATACAGATGAATGAACACAAACACATGCACACTCACGGAAACACACATGCACAAACACATAGATACCAATACACTAACACACATGCATAAGTACATTCACACACATGAATGCTTGTAGGTATGCACTCACACACACTTGCATGCAAGCACACACACACACATGCACAAACACTTGCATAAATGTGTACACACACACATACAATGACATGCACAACTACATATACACTTTCACCTACACATGCACACACATGCACATGTATACACCTGCACATATGCACATGAATAGGCATAAATGTAAGATTAAATATAGGCATACATATGCATAAACACATGCAGATGCATGTATATGTACTAGAACTCACATGCACATACATTTACATGTACTAGAACTCTCACGCACATGCATGCACACAAGCTCACGCACTTGCATGCACACTCATCATAATTACATACACACACACATGTGCACACAAACACATACACATGCAAAAAATGTAGATATGTAAACACATGCACACACACATTGCATGCACACAAAAACACACACACACACATATATGCACATGCACACACACTTATGCCAACACAAGCACACACATACACTTGTATATGCATGCATAAACACACAAACATATATAAAAACACATATACATACATGTGTACAAACACCTCTCTCAAACATACATATAGAAACTCACACGCATAGACTCACAAACACTCATGAATGCACACACACACACACACATAAACAAATAGACACATCCATGCATGTGCCCATGTGCATGCACACATACACACACAAGTACACACATGCACATATTCATGCTCACATAACCCCCTCCACACACACACACACTCAGAAACATGTGCACACACATCTACATGAGGACACTCACATACACACACACATATAACCACACACACAAATATGTACACACACATACATGCATGTGCACACACACACACACTGATGTGTACATGCACACACATGCCCAAACACGAAACATACTTGCACCAGCATTGGTGCTTACTATTGGTTATGGCACCACCTATTTTATAAGAACAAAATAATTGTGTTTTTTTTTCTATATTTCCATTCTTGAATGTCTTTTAGATCATTATCCTAAGCACTTATAGCTTCAATTAATTAGAGAGTTTTGATATAATATCTCATTGAGAAATCCATAATTAAAGTAATGTAAAGTTGTGATGGTGACCATGTAATAGTTGTAGCTTAAATGGCTTATCAAGGAGCTATTGATCATATTATTGGTAGCCATTAGGAGTCCATCTCTAAAACATATGCTGGCTTGATTGTTTATCCTATCATGTGTTTGTATATATCATAATTAGCTTACAAAACACCATTCATTCTCTTACATGACCATTAGTTTTTGGTGCTCTATTATTTAAGTACTTAGAAAAACATTTTCTTTACTTTAACAGCTATAAAAATATTTTAAAAGTAAAAAATAATTAATATTTAAAAGTTGAGTTAAAAAAACAAAAATTTGACCTAACAACTCACACATGACTAGCCCAAAAGCTAAAGGCCAAGTGGTCAAAACTACTTGTAATTGTTCTTGGGGAGCTTTATGTCAGGATACAAAATAAACCAAATCAATTCAATAAATTAGGTTAAGAAATAACTCTTGAACTGGCTTATGCATTACGTGTTAGGAAGACTCATGAACCACTAAGTAATAGGATTAGGTCAGGTTAGATCTATAAATATATGCACAGGTGACTTAGGTTATTACTTTCTAAGAGCACCAGGGGATAAGCAAAGCCATTAGGCTAACCTTTATGTGTGAAAGAAGTCTTGTAATTGGTAAACATCATATCCAAGCTTGTAATGTGGAACCAAAACCTAAACCAATTTAATTTTGAGTTAGAGCGAACTAGTGCCCTCTGATTTCACATTTTCATGATCAAACAATTAAGATCACATTCACCTTTATGTATGGTAAATTCCATCAAACCATTCATCTAACAAGCTAGATCAAATGGATGTTCCATTTTGAGTAGTAATTTTCATCTTACTACCCATATGTAAATTCTAATCAAATAATATCAGCTTCAATACATTTATGAATAGTATATTTCATCTAGCCATCCATCCATAAATCTTGATTGAATGAATGAGATTATCTCTACCTTTATGAATAATTCTCTTGTCCATTAACACTATCCATCCAGCATGTGAGATCTATTGATCTAGATTTAATCTCACATAAATTAGATATGGACCTTTTATTCAATATTCTTATTGAGTGGCCCCTATCTTGTCCTCCCATATCAGATGGCAATCACTATTTCTACTCATAATTAATGTTTCAAATGCACCTATCCACATGAATGCATAGCAGGTATGTACAAACACACACATGTCCTTACACATACATATGCACATAGATACACACCCACACATGTACACACAAACACCCATAAATGCATATGCAGACACACATATGCATACACACATGCACATACACACATAAACATGCTCACACACATGATGTGCAAGCACACACACAAATAAGCAATGCACACAGGCACTCACACATGCACACACAATCACGTACACATCAACACAAAAACATGCACACTCACCCATAAACATACAACCACACACAACACTCATGCACAAACATGTACGCAAGCACCATCACATCCACACATAAATGTGTACATACATGCACACTACACCCCCTCCCCACATACACACATGCAAACATAAAGGTACGTACACTCATGTCAAACGTACAGACACACTTGCACAAAAACACTTGCAAACACACACACACATGTATGCACATAAACACACACGCATGCATGCTCACACATGGGCATGTGCATACATGCACAAACATACTCATATGCACATAAATATACAAATGCATGAACATACACATGTATGCACATGCACCAACACATGTGCATGCAAACATAAGTGCATATAAATGTGAATTCATACATGCACTCAAAACAACACACACAAACATACTCGTGCATGAACATGCACACATATGCACACACAAACAAAAAACACATGCACACACACACACATACACGCACATGCATGTGAACATACACATGCAAACACCAACAAACACACCCCAAAGACATATGCACACACTCACAATCATGTATGTCAACAAACACACCCACAAACCCACATACACACACGCATGCACACATGCCCACCCATGAAGACACACACACACACATACAAACATGCACGAGCAAAGCCACAAATGCACACACATGCACCTATACACACACACACACACATGCACATGCACTCGCTTACACACACATGCAAGAACACACACACACACATGCACAAACATGCAAACACACATAACTAAACTCACATGCACATGCACGCACATACAAGTAGATGCACATACATGCAAACCCATATACGCACAAGCACACACACATATGCACACACAACCGCTCATATGCACGCACACAATCACATAAAAACTTATACACATGAACACACAAACACATGCCAACACATATGAACGAAGGGAAATAAGCACACACACACACATATAGACTGACCTAAACAATCATACTCACATACACACATACATACACACACTCATAGACAAAAACACAAAGACACACATATGCATGCAAACACATAAACACAAAAATGTACACAAAAACATGCACATAAATGTGCATGTACATAAACACACTTGCACACATAGGCATACAAATGCACTCAAACACATACACATGCACACATAGAAACATACATCGACATGAACCCTCACCTGTGCACACCAAAACGCACACACACACATGCACACATACACATACACGTACACACACATGCATGCATACAAGCACACACATACACACCCAGATGCATGCACACACATATGAAAATACATAGTGTATACACACACTCCAATGGACACACAAGCACACACACACATGTGTACACACATCTATGACCACATATGCATATACACACATGCACACACACACTCAAGTACAAGCACACATGTACACCCACACACACACATTCACACGTGAGTGCATGCACAGAAACATGTATATGCACATTCATTAAAACACATGCACAAAGACATGTACATACACAAAAACATGCACAAAAGTGCAAATGTATACATATTCAAACACACACAAACATGCATTGATGCATACACACAAACAAACACGCACACACAAATACATACACGTGCACACAAAAACATGTACACAAACACACACATACACATAAAGGCATAAACATGCACATGCATACTCACATGCTAATAGTTGCACACATAGGCCTATGCAAAAGAACACACATGCATAAACATAAATACACACACTTAGGCACCTAGACTCAAACATGCACATGCACACACATACTCACATTAGTAGTAATAAGCCTATGCAAAAGAACACACATGCACAGATATGTGAACACACATTCATACACATATGCACCAAAATCTACGCACACACACACATGAACATGCATGAACATGTATATTCACATGCACACATATAGGCAAACTCTTATGCACACTCACACACACACATATGCACATACATATGCATAAGCAAGCACACATACACACACTCACACATACAAAACACATGCATAAGCATGCATATGCACATACACACATGCACATGCACACACTCACACATACATAAGCACACACACACACAAACAAACATACACACTTATGTAAAGGCATGCACATATGTACAAATATACATACATGGAAATCCATGCAAACACATTGATGCACACACACACAAAAACACACTCATGCATGTACTCACACATACACATGCACATGCATACACAATCATGCTGACCTAAACACACATATTAACACATGCTCAAGCCCATGCACACATGGATACATAAACACACACACACATGCGCACATACCGACACACACTTATGCTCATGCACACGCACACACATAACCACATATGCACACATAAGCACATGCACACATAGATGAATGCACACATATACATGCACACATGTGCACATCGATATACTAACTCTCTCATGCACCACACACATGCATGCAAACACACAAACTTATACACACACACACAAAACTTGTGTGTACATGTACATGCATACTTAAGCACACCTGCACATAGATGCTCAAAAACACAAGCACCAAAAACCCATGCACACATCCAAACATAGGCACACACATGCATGTATAGAGGGCAATCATATGCATACACACAAATAATCTCATGCACACACAAACATGACCACATGCACACACGCATGCACACAAACACACACACACACACACATGCATGCATGCATGAATTTATACACACACATGCCCAAATGCATAAACACATACGTGAAGCATAGACACACATATGAAAACATGCACACACACATGTACAGGCCCATGTACACACACGTGCATGCACACATGCACAAAAGCATACACAAATCCACACATTTGTACAAATAGATGCTTGCTCATGACATACACACTCTCACACACACATGCATAGGCAAACACACATGCACACACATCAATAAGTGTGACACACACACATTCAAGCATGCATACATGGACATAAATGCATGCATACATGCAAACAGACCTGAACACCAGCATGCACACATGTGAAATTTGTCACTCACATGGGACTCATATACACGCACACACACAAGCACAAACATAGCCACCACGTGCACAAGCTTGCACTTAAGAAAAAACTGCTCTAACACACACATGAATGCACACATACACCCATGCACAAACATACACATGCACACATAATAAGACATTTGTTCACACACACACACATGCAAACACAAATGTAAATTAATGCACATAAGTGTATGCATACACATGAAATATACACATACATGCTCCACAAAAATACATACACACATGTACACAAATGAGCACATACACACATGCACATGCACACATACACTTAAACACACCAACAACATCGGTGCAAACAAACACACACACATGCTCACATTGCACACACATGCCTACATATACACACACACAATCACACAAGTGTACACACATGTATACACACACACACGCATATGCACACACACACACACATGCACAAATAAACAAACACACATGTGCATAAATAAATATGCACACATATGCATGCATGCACAAACTCATGCACATATTTTTACACACAAACACACACGCACATTACAACTTGCACACACTTATGCACACGTGCAAAACACACGCATGTTCAAGCACACTTACATACACTGTAGACACACATGTACATACATACATATATAAGCATGCACACCTACACCCACATGCACACATACACACAAAAATGCTTATGACATGCACACAAAAACACACGATCATGCACTCAAATGCACACACACACATGCACATACACACTCACTCAATGGCACACATGCACACATATTAAGAAAACACATGCACACAAACCCACATGCACAATTATAGGCACACACACTTGCACATGAACATGTTGCCACACACCCATACACACAAATGCATGAACAAACACACACATGCACATATATGCACAAATACAAACACAAACATGCACTTACACACACACACACACACACTCATGAACACACATGCAATCAAACAAACACATGCATGAAGACGCCAATGAACACACATGCTTGCACATGCTCACACAATCGCATAAAAGAAACAGACACATATGCACCTGCACGTGCACAAACACTAAGATGCATGCACACATAAATGCATATAAACATGTACATACGCATACACACACACATATACCATACACATATATAAGCACACACACATGCGCATGCATGCACAAACACATGCACACAAATATGCACACAGACTCACACACTTACTTACACCACCAACTTGCATACACCACCCCATAAGCATTTGCATGCTTGCAAACACACACATATGCATGCAGGGACTTGCACATACCCATCCACACACACCCATACACATGCACAAACTCAAATACACACACACACACACACATATAAGTACGCACAACCCTTATGCATACACACATTCAAACACACACACAACCATGTATGGGCAAACACACTTGAACACATGCATGTACAAAAATAAACATATGCATATACTCACACACCCAAGCACACATGCATATTCACAAATGTTTGCATGCACAAGCATACACCAATGCACCCACACACTCACACAGCACACACACACATAATGATGCACACATACCAACCCACATACATACCTATGTGCACACACATATACATGAGCATAAACACAATCACACACACACATACACATGCACACAAATATGCATACACATCTACACAAACACAAACACAAATGTACAAAATCAACTATGCACACACCTCTATACAAACACACATAGACACACATGCACACACAAGCATATGCATATGTTTATACACACAAGCATGCACATGTGCACAAACACAGACACACGAACACACAAGTGTGCACACACAAGGACATGCACACATGCACTCACACATTCATACACATGCATGCAACCACACAAGCACACGTGCATAGACACACATGTATAATCACCCACATGTACATGCACATATACACAAACACACACACCAACACATATGCACATACACCCATCCAGATATACATGTGCTTACATCCACAAATGCACATGCACATAGACATGCACTCTCTCACACACACACACACTCCTACATATATGAACACTTATACACACACATGTGCATGCATGCAAATGTGTACATGCACATGCACATGTATGCAAATACAAACCTGCAAAAAAACACACCCACACACACATGCACATGCACAAACATACAAACCCATACATACACTTGCAAACACTCGTACACACATACACAAACACATGCATACACACGCACACACAAGCACAAAAACTCCTACACATGCAAAACATATAAACAAACATAGACACTAGAATACAGATGCACATGCACAAGCACTCACACACAATCACAAACAACCACACATATGCATGAAAATACACACACACACATGCACGCACTGACCCACGCGCAGATGCTTGGATGCACAACACACAAAAACCTACACACACATATGCATGGATCCAAACCCACATCTACACACACATGCATGCACACACATACATAAACACACATGCACACACACAACACATCAGTACATAAACACCCACAAACCGCACACTCATGCCTAAACATTAGCACATGCACACACTCATGCAACCAAGCATGCACACACATACACACATATAGACATCTACACAAATGTACATGGATGCACACCCAAACATACGAACACACATACACACAAGTACACACACAATTAAATCACACACAAATACTTACACACAGACAAACAAACATAAATGCACATGCACACACAAATAGAAGAACATTCATGCACACTCACATGTACCCACATGCACACATATGCATGCACATACACAACCATGCACAAGTGCACACACACACATCCACACACAAGTACACATACACACACACATATATAAGAACTTGCATCCACAAATATACACTTGTGTGTGCACCCAAACACATGCGCATAGATGTAGATGTGCAAACATGACCATGCAAACACATATGACCACAGACATATGAATGCATGTGTTTAGGCTTGCATACACATGCATGCACGAGCACACACACACACACCTATGTACACCCATAGTAACACAAATGCATACATGCACACACATTGACGCATGTCTAGACAAGACACACACAGACATACACATGTGCACACAAACATACAAACAAACCTACACTCAGACACATACACATGTGCACACAAATGCAAACATACATGCATGTAAAAGAACACACCCCCATGTACACATGCACACACACATAAGTAGATGCAAACATAGGTACACACAAAAGCTCACATACAAACCTACACACTCACACACGAAAACCAACATGTACACACACAAGCACACACACAAATGCACACACACAAACACACACACTCCCACATATTCTTAGAAAAATAGGCACATGCACATGCATGCAAAAGTAGATGCACATACACACACATAGGTAAAAACACATGCACACACATAGACTCATAGACATGCACACAAAGGCACATACACATTCACAAAGACATGCACACGTGTGAGCAACAAATGCACTCAAATGTATGGACACTCACAAACACATGCATATAGACACTCACAAACACATGCATGCACACATGCAATCATATGTGCACACACACATATATACACATAGAGATGAACACACATAGACACATAGTGCATACATGAACACACATATACAAGCACATGTAGATGCACATTTGCACAAATGCACAAATGCACCTAAGTGCACACTAACTTGCACCATGCACACATGTGTGCACACACACAACACATGCTTGCGGGTAGTCTCATATTCCCACAAATGTGATCACACACAAACTTGCTTACACACATACATGTAAAGATACATGCTCACACTCCAACATGGACACACACACACAAAAGCACAAACATATACAAGCACATGCACACAGGCACAAAAAATACACATGCACACAAACATACACATATGCATGCACACATGCACCTGCACACACACATGCATTCCTACACACACACTCATGCTTGCACAGACACGCATGCACACACACATGCAAGAAAACACATATAAGAGCGCATAGATGTTGACAAGCACATAGACACAATCATAAATACACACACACACGTGCACCTACCACTACACATGTATGTAGACAAGTGCACCCATGAATGCACATATAGACATGCAGACATACATGCATGCACAAGCACATGCAAGCACATTCACATATATACACACACAGACACACTCACCCTCATACTCACACACACATGCACAACCACATTCTTGCACACCTACATGTGCATACACACACAGCCAAGCTTGCTCATACACATGCATGTAGACACAAACATGCATGCATAGACACAAGCACATATGCATGCATAGATATACACACACATGCACATATACAAACACATATGCACACACACAGACATGCATGTGAAAGCTCACACATGTAATTGCTTGTGTACACACACACAGAACATACACATTGGCACACACCCATATGCATGCTTGCTAATAAACCTGTATACACACACACACATACATAGAGACACATACATAAAGGACCATACACATACATGTGAATGCTCACACACACATACACAATCTCACATGTGCACACAGGTACATAAACATGCACAAAAACAAACAAATGTGCATATATACACATATGCAAATTAACACACATGCATGCACACATCCATTAACATATGTTCACATCCACACATATACACATATACAAGTACACAAATACATGCACACATACACAAGAGAATACACGCATGTGCAAAGCACATGCACACACACACACACAAACATACACTCAAGTGCACACAAACTCACACATCTAAACACAAGCATACATACACACACTTGCATGAACACATGCAAATACACAGACACACATGTACATAAACACACATACATGCATATGCATACACACACACACACATGCATGCACACATGCACACACACACACAGCATACACTGTCCTTGCAAAAACATTCACACACATGCACACACAGACATAAATATGTGCATGCAAATGCACGTGTATGCCGACAGACATCTACACATACACAATTAGATACATGCTCATGTACATCTGTACACACAGATACACACACACACTTACACACAAATGTGTCAGCTTACACTCACCCATACAAATACATACACACCCACTCATTTACACATATGCACACACATTTACACAAAAACTCTCTCTCACACACACACATGAACACACATAGACACATGCACTTGCACCTATACAAATATATGTATGCAAGTACATATGCAAATATATGTGGGTGGGTTCATGTGCATGTCATTGTGTATATGTGTGTATGTCTTAGGTTGTGTGTTGTGGATGTATGTGAGTGTGAGTGTGTGTATGCACATGCAAACATACACATGCATGCATGTGCATAGACACACACTCACATAAATCCACACACAGAACCAAGACATACAGTCACATACACAAAGACATGCACACATGCACCCACACATATACAAATGCACACACACACTTACACACATACACAAATGCAATGCACATGCATATCAACACACAAACACATGTATAGATATGCAAGTGCACAGCTATAAACATACTTGCACACTCACACACACAATACACGCATGCATGAAAACACACAAATATAGAAGAACAAGCATGCACATGCACACATGTGCATCTAACACACACAAACATGCATACACACACACATGTGCACACGAGCACACACACACACACAAAAATGCACACATAGGCAGGCACATACCCATATGTATACGCACCTCGACACTCCCACACCTACACACATGAACACACCCCTCCCGCCTCCCCCACACACACACATGCACAAACACCCACACACTTGAGCACACACACATATGCAAATACATTCATACACACATACAATTAAAACACATAGAAGCACACATGCACAAGGATAGACACACACACTTTCACACATGCATACAAAAAGACATGCACACCCCACACACTTATACACACCCATATGAACACACATGCATACACAAACACACACACACACAAGCACACATGCTCACCCCAAAAGCACACACAAGCATGCACAAACACAAGCACAAACACTTCAAAAGACTCTAACACAAGCATGCATAGGCACATGCACACACGCACTTAGGAGCACACATAAATACATGCACCCATGTGTGTGCATATGCACACATAGGTACAAACACACATACGCACACACATGCATGCACACTCACACATATATTCATATATGTGTGCAAACACACACATAAACATGCACATGCACACAAACACATGCACACACACACACACAAAAGCATGGGCACACATGAATATGCATGCACTCTCATAAATATAAATACACAAACAAACATACACACATATGCATATGCACACATACACATATGCACCTATATGCATAAACAAATGCATGCACACACACTCACTCATGCATGCACACTTAAACATGTGTCATAAGCACACTCACAAGAAAAAACACATGCACACATATATGCACAAGTAACAAACACACATATGGATGCACACACATATGCATACACGTAGACATGCACATGCACAAACACACGAACACTCACAAAAACATGCAAAACATAAAAACATGTGTGCACATGCATATGTAAACATAAAAGAAACCCACACACATGAACACACTCATGCTCACACACACACACACATGCACAAGCATAAACACACACACAAGCACTCATAAAGATGCACACACACACACTGATACACACACATGCACACATACACACATACATGCATGCATGCACATAGCTACACATGCACATTAGCACACACATGCATGCACGCACTCAAGCATGCTCATACATGCGCACACCTGCATACTTTGGAACATGTACATTCACACATAGAAGCACACATGTGCACATGCAAACACACACATGCATGCACATGCAAGAACACACACACACACACACACACTCACACATGCATGCCCACATATATGCAACACAAACATACTCACATGCACACACACATGCATACATATAGACACACATGCCCACATATGGACACATGGGTGTACACAAACACACATGCATGCACTTACTCACTTGTGCTAACACACACACACAAACATGCACATGTGTATGCATACACACAAACTAACCCACAAAAACACACCCACACCTTACCCAAACACCAACACACACTCACTCACACCCATTAACACTTGCATAGACATGCAAACACACATATACATGTACACAATCATTTATACACATGCATGCCCACATACACACATGCACACACTTGTAACTACAACACACACACTTGCCAAAACATGTGTGCGTGTGTGTGCACACTCACAAGCACACACATGCAAACACTCAAAAGCACACACATGCACACAAACACACAAACACCCACTCATGCACACATGATCAAAATCACACACAAAACATTTAAGTAAGCATAAACACACTCATATGCACAGACAAAAAATTACACACACACACACACACATATATATATATATAAATATATATATATATATATATACAAACACATGCACACACACATGCATAAACACAAACACACATGGACATGAACATGCACACAAACACACACATAAACACAAACACAACTACATATGCACAAACACACACACATACACACAAGCATGCATGCACATGCACACACAGACACACACAAGCATACACCCACAGACACACACAAGCATACACACACATTCTCTAATACACACACATGCAAACAACCATGCACACACACATGCACACACACAAACACATCAACAAGCTCACATACACCCACATGCATGTACGTTTGCACACGTATAAGCACAAACATAAGCACACACCCACCAACATCCACTCACATGTGCACACACACATAGAATCATGCATGCATACACACAAGCACACACACTCATGTGCACCCATGCACATACATGCACATGTGCCTACCAATGTACACATGCAAATCCACATACATGCACTCAAACACACACGCATGCACACACATATGCACACACTCACATGCACATGAGTAGGCACACACATGCACACATAGCCATGCATGCATACATACACACATGCACTCACGTGCATGCACACTCATATACACACATCCACACAACACATGCACATACACATACACATGTATAAATACACATGCACACACACACATACACACAGACACACGTGAATGAGCATATCCTTATACATATACACATATGCACATTCACAACCATGCACACACACTCACATACACAAAAACATGCACTCACATAGATGCACACATACATATGCACAAATATACACAAGCATGTAAAAATACACACACGTAAGCACACACACATAAATGTGCATGTATGAGCATGCACAGACACACATATAAATATGTACTTGCATGTGCACTCACACAAACAAACACACTTATATACACATGCATATACACATCAAGACATGGATACAAAAGCACATACGTATACACGCACACACATGAACATCCATATAGATACACGCATGTACAAATGCATGTGTAGAACCACACACACACACATGTACACACATACACACATGCATCGACACACACATACACATAGGTGTACACACTCATATGCAGATGCACACACATAAGTACGCACACATCTAAACACATGTGTGCATGCAAATACATGCATGCACAAGCATACACAAACACACATACCCACACCTACATAGATGCACACACAAGCATGAACAGTGCACACAAACATGCACAAGTATGTGTGTACACACACATGTGTAAACACATACACACATGCGCACACACACATACACTCACACATGCATGCATGCACACATTTGCACACACACATAAACAAGCACACAAATAAAAAATTTAAGTATTGGTACACATACGCATGCATACACGCCCCCACACAACTACACACACATGCATGCATAGAAATATGCATATGAATGCATGCATACATGTACACTTGCAAGCACTCATACACTCAAACACACATACTTACACACAACCTCACACAACTACTTGCACACATGTATGCACCAACCTACACATATGAATGTATGCATACGCACACACACACTTTTGCAATCGCCAATACACGTCCAAAAGAATCCACACATGCACATGCCAACACATACACATATGTGCACACATGCACAACCACACACACATGAACACATGAACTTAAGCACATGCACATACACACATAAAGAGCCATAAACACAAGCACACAAATAAAAACTATGTACACACATGCAAACACATGCACAGAAATACACATACATGTATACACACACACAGGCACATACACATACACATATTTACACACACACATGGTCGCACACACACACACACATGAATGCATTCATGCACGCATGGAGATATGCACACATGCACACACATACACATATGCAAATTCACACTTGCACACACATACACACACGCTGACATGCTTACACATACACATATGCACACAAACCTGCATGCACATGAACACACATACCCTCAAACACAAATACATGTATACACAAGCACATATTTAAACAGAGCGCATAGAAAGATGCACAAACTAACATGTACACACCACAAACACACTCACACACACACATGCAAGTGCACATATACACAAACATGCACATGTATACATGCACATGAAGGCATACATATGTACATACACACACACATACACACACAAAGACATGCACGTGCATGCTTGCACACTTACACAACGCAAACATAAGCATTCATCCACACACAAAAATACAAGAACATGAGGTATTTACCCCTAGTGATAGTGCTTTATTTGATGATAATAAATCCAAAATATTTTAATAAATTTATTTTTATGAAATTTTAGATTTTGAATAGTTGATACTCAAATTTATGGGATAATTTAAAATAAAAAAGGATAAAAGTGAAATATCATGAAGGTCATCTTGGTTTGAGTGGTAAACTACTAAGAGATATTTTTTAACCATACTTTTAAGTATTTTAATTTCATTTTAAGAATTTAAAGCTTGATTAAATTATTCTTTCAAAGCCTATAAAAAATTAAATTAATTAAATTACATTTTTAATATCCTTGATCATCGTATCTAATGTCTTTGATCCAATATCTCGAATCCTCGTTTCTTAATTATTTGGTCAACATCTTCAAATTTTTGTTTCAAAAATAATTTAAATAAAATAATAATAATGATGATAATAACAATAATAAATAAATAAAATATTAAAAAACCTAATTCTAATTTACCTAAACTACTTTTAATTACATGTACACACACAAACATTTATATGCACACACACAAGCACATAAAGGTGCACAAACACATGACCATGCACACAAATGCATGCACATACACCCACAACCAAATATGGACACACACCCACAAATACACATGAGCACACAAACATGCACATGCATGCATGCATAAACACAGAGACACACACACACATGGATGCTAATACATATATATCCATGCATGCCTACACAAACATAAACACCTACACATATGCACACAAAAAAAACACACACACACACACATATATGCATATGTGTATGTGCATAAAAACACACTAGCACTCACATTGACACACACACACACATGCACACAAAAACCCACACACCCCCACATATATACAAACACACACATGCATCAACACAAAGACATTTGTGCATAAGCCCACACATGCACACACACACTTGAGCAAACGCACATAAGCACTCACATACATGCACACATGCATACACACACACACACATATGCACACACATTCATGCACATATACATGCACACACACATGCTAACAAAAGGCATACAAACATATGCACACACGCATACACACACACACACATCTATAACCAATAAGGCAAGCACACACACATGCACAAATACAAATTTGCACACAACACACATATATGCATATGCATGTATGCACAAACACACATAGAGGCACATACACACACACACACACATAAGTACAAATTCACATACACACTTTCACGAACATGTGCATGCACACACAGACACTCATACGCAAGCACATACACACACATACTTGCACAACACACACGCACATCCAGACTTACACACATGCACAGGTACACACACTCACAAATTTAAATGTACACTCACACGTACACACATGTGTGCATACCGCACTTGCAAACACCCACACATGCATATGCACACACACGCACACATGCAAGCATGCGTGCACACACACATACACACATGTGCAAACGCACATGCATGCATAGAAACACACACGTACAAACACATGCACATGTATGCACATGCGTATATATAAACACATGCACATACACACATACAAACCACACTCATATGCACACTTGCACATAGACACACACATACACCAACAAATGCATGCATAAGCATGTACATGCACAAAAAGCATACTCACACATGCACACACACACGCACATATACACATGCACTCACACACATACATACACATGCATGCACACACTTATGTACATACACATACACATCCATGCACAAGCATAGTAACACACACATAGACCCATGCACACACACATGAACACAAACACAAGCACATGCACATACACACACCCACATATGCACATGTGCATGCATGCACATACAAATGTACAAGCATGCATTCAAACACTACACACACCCACATGTGAAAACACACGCATGCACCCAAGCATCGATAGACACAAGCATGTGCACATTGGCCCATAGACACACAAGCGCCCACACACACACACACACTTATGCACACATGCACACTCACACATCAGCACACACAACCCCTATGCACACATGTTCCCAAACACACAAGCACATGCACATAGACAAGCACAAAATCATGCACATCTATACATACACAAGTGCACTTTTGCATGTGAATAGCCACACATTCATACATGCAAACACGCATGCATAAGTACACACCTGCACTCACCCACACATGCACACACACATAGACATATAAGAACTTGTATAAGCACACACAAACACACACACACAAGCAAAAACTCACATTTGCAAACACACACAACCACACAAACTTGCACATGCAAGCACAAGAAAACACATACACACAGTCGCTCATGCACACATGTATGCACAAGCACACACACGCACGTCTACGTGTGTGTGCACAGACACTCACAGATGAACACACATGCACATGCACATGCATGCTCACATGCACTGACTCACATGCGCACACATGTACCTAAACACATACATACACTCACATATACACACACACACATGTACACACACATAAATACATGCACATGCCTATATACACATGCATTTACACAAACTCACACACACATGGACATACACACACCCACCCACACATACACACCCACACTTTGGCACATACTTGGACACACACACACACATACACACCCACACTTGGACACACACACACATACACACACACCCACACACACATGCACAGACAAATACATGCACAAACAAAAAGACATGCACACATAAAGACATATACACATAAGTACACACATGCACATGCCCACACACTCAAATGCATGCACATGCACATATAAGCAAGCACACACATGCACCCACCTACCCACACAAACCAATATAGATGCTCGCATGTGTGTCCGAACACACACACATAAGCACTCTAGCATGCCCACACACATGCACAACCTGCACATGCATGCATACACTCACATGCACACAAAGACATTCACATGCATGCACTCACATGCCTACACATAGACACATACACACACACACACACACACACAAACCTAGACACTCACAAATCTAAACAAAAATGCACACAAGCACACACAACACACACACACATGCAGGCATGTGTGTGCATATATACACACAAATATACAAATGCACATGCACACACACAAACACACTTGCATGCACACACACATGCACATGCACACACTCACACCAACCGACACACACATGTGAAGATGCACAAATACACACACACACGAATGCATGCACTCACAAATGCATACACACACACATGCATACATACATGCACATATACACACAAGACTCTCATAGACATGCGAGTGAGTGGACACACACATACACACACATGTATGCATGCACACCAATGCACACACATATGTATGCACACATAAGCACACAAAGATGTAGAAACACACATACACACATACAAACACACATGTGCACACAAGCACTCAGATGTGCACACAAATGCACACACATGCACATATACATGCAAACAAACCATCACAACACATACAAAATATGCACATAGATGCATAGACACACACACATATGCACGTAAAAACACGCTTGCCCACATGCACACACATACACACACATGTACACCCATGAGCTCACATACACACATATATGCATGTAGCCACATAGGTACACATAGATGTTCACACAAGCTAACCCACATGCACACACATATGAACACACACATGCACACATATATGATCACGTGTGCACAAATAGGCGCAGCCACATACAAATACATACATGGACGCACATGCACACCCACACATTCAAACCTCCATGCACATGCACAAAAACAATAGACATGCACATGCCCACACATATATGCACATGCACAAACAAATGCACACACATGTGTGTAAAAAAGCACATGCATGCACAACCACATACAAGTGCATGCTGAATACACAAACACTCAAGTACAAACACATGCATATAGTCATGCATGCCCACACACATGCATGCACATGCAAACATGTACCCACACAACAAGATGCATGCATATGCACATATACACTCAAGCATAAATAAACACACACACACACATACATAAGCACACATGCACACAAACACACATGCACAAGCACACACACACACACATTCACAAGCACACTTACACAAGCACACAAGCATACACATATGCACGTGTGCACATACGAACTCACGTAGTCATGCACACATGTATGCGTCACATTGTAGAAACCCACACACACATGAACACACATGTACATACACATGCATGCATACAAATGCACCTACATGCACACACACATGCAAAAACATTTGCACACTCATGCACATGCAAACTTACAATCACACACATGCACACACATGTACATACCCATGCACACACACATACTCAAACACACACACATGCCCAAGCACAAACACAAGCCAGCATAAAGCCATACACAAACACATAAACAAGCACAAGCACCCACACATACACACGCACACACACACAAACATATACACACAGCCATGCATACACTCACCCATGCATGCTTGCATATTCAAGCACACACAGACACATACACGTACACACACACGTGCATAAGCTTATGTAGATGCACACATAAAAATACTCATACATGCACATCTACTCACAACCACATGCACACAAATACACACAAATGCACAGACACACGCACACAAAACCACACATACACACATAAATGCACACATGAAGGCACACCCATAGGCACATGCCCATGCACACACACACACACACATAAGCACATGCATTTGTACTCATACACACACATACAAAAGCATAGAAACACACAAAAGTATACATAAAGGCTTATAGATGTGCACACACATGCTCACACATGCATAAAGTTAAGGACATGCACACTCACTCATGCACATGCATGCAAACATATCCTTAATCACACATGGACACATACACACTCACTCATGCACACAAACACAGATGCACACACATTCATACAAACAAGCATGCAAAACATAAGTACAAAAAAACACATGTGTGCATGCACACAAATAGACACATGCACAATAATGCATTCACAAGCTCACATACAAGCCCACAAACGCATGCTTAAATGCACAACCACACACACGTTTATGAATACACGTAGAAAGAAACATACATGCACATGTGCAAATGTGCATATACACATGCACAAGCATACACACGTGGTTGCACACACACATGCACACACATGCACAAGTTCACAGGCACACATGCATGCATCTGCACACATAGTTGCACATATGCCACACACGTGCACGCACATACACATGCACACACATGCATGCACATGCACACATACTTGCAACACACATATGCACACACACACAAGCGTGCACACACAAATTCCCATGCACACATTCACACACACGCATGCACACACTCACCCATAATGATACATGAACACACACACACACACATACACATATGTAAACATGCACAAACGCACTCATGTACGTATGCACACAAGTACACATAAATACACACAAACACATGCACCTACTTATGCACATACATTCACATATGTAGGCACGCACAAACACAGACATGCACAAGAACATAAGCACATGAACAGACACAAACACATGCACACATAGGTACATATGCACATATGATAATGCACAAAGACTAGCACACGTAGACACACGCACACACACATGTGCACACCCACCCTTGCACACACACACCCACACAAACAAGCACAAGAATACATGCAAGTAAACAAATATGCACATGCACACACACATACACAAGCATGCACAAACACTCACACATGCATGAATGCATGCACACATGTACAAACACAAAAATGCATTCACATGTAGAAACACATATGCATTCAGGTGCACACACACACAATCACAACCACACATGCACACAAATACAAGGAAGCAAGCTTGCACATGCACATGACCACACACATGCACTCACATACACAGCCTTACACACACAATCACACATGCACATGAACATGCAATCACACATAAAGACACATGTGTACATACACCCACACACTCATGCTTGTATGCATGCACATGCACAAACCCACACATACACACAAACATATATAAACATGCATTTGGATGCATAAAGACATGTTTAAAAGAACACAAAAAAACATGCACGTAGACACTCTTGTAAAAACACAACGTTCACCCAAGCACACACGCTCATACATATGCACACACACATGTGTACAAATGTAAACACAAGAAAATTCACATGCACTCACATGAATATGAACATGCAAACACTCACATGTATATGCATAGAAACACGCACATGTAGACAAATAGACACACAAAAATACAATCACATAGGCACACGCACAAACACCCACATGCACATAAAAACATGCATCCACTTATACACACATACACATGCACAAACACACATACACATGCACTCACACATGCACACACTCACACATATACGCACATACATGCATGCACAAGCACACACCCACACAATTGCACATAAACACAAACTCAAAAACACACACAAATGCATGCAAATATGCGCACACATGTGCATGCACATGCACACACACACTTGCACAAACACAAAGATGCACACACATACAAACATGCATGCATGAATGCATACACACACACACATGTAGACATAGACAAAAGCTCAGATTCACACAAGCACTTGAAGATGCATACATATGCATAAGAATATAGACACGCACACACGCACACACACAAAATGTGCACAAACATAAGCATAGATGTGCACACACATGCATATAGACACACAATTGCACACAAGCACACACATGACTGGGCACACAAACATACACCCACACACACTTGGACATACACACACACACAAACAGATAGAGGAAAGCACACACACCCACATGAACACACACAAACATGTTGACACACTTACATGGAAAAGCACTCGAACACCACACACACAAACACACAAGCACTTACACGACCTTGCACACACACATGAACAAATGTATTGTTCACACACACAAATGCATGCATATATGCTTATGCACAAAAATACACAAATGCACACACATGCATGCATGCACATACCCACTCAAAGGAATGCATAGATGCCCACAAGCACACACATAATGAAAAACATGCATGCATACACACACACACACACCATTACACATAGATGCACACACATAAACACAAATGTACTGATGCACATGCATGCACACATAAACATGCACTTACACAAAAATATGCACACACACACATGCACTAGCTAATACATGCTCACGAACACACACACACTCTCACACACAAACACATGCACACACATCCACACACAAGCACAAAATGCATCCATGAACACATAACACAGACATAAGAACACACATACATAGTCACATGCACAGACACATACACTCCCACACACAAACATATGCACACACACCTACACACTCTCTACATGTACACTTATAAGTACATAGACACACACACACACACACATTAAGGAACATGCACAACAATTGCACCAAGACATACAAACATGCACACACACACACACATACACACTTATACACACAAATGAGCACAAACACTCACACACACATGCCCATGCACACACAAACACACTTGCACAGATTCACACACCCATATACAAAAACACGCAACTACACACATGCACAGAAACACTTGCACAAGACATGTACATATTTGCTTGTAGACATACAAATGCATGCATACACATGCGTCCAATCACACACATGTGAATGCAGAAAGATACACTTGCACATGCACACAAACACTTGCAGGCTCAAACACATGCACACACATGCACAAGTACATGCATATGCACACACACACATGCACACCCACATGCACACTCATATGCACACACATACGCACTTGAAGACGCATGCACAAGTGCCCCCCTATGCACATGTGCATGTGTGCATATAGACATAAACTTGCACACACACAAACATGCATGCCAACCACCTACACAAATGATCACACACACGAACACATGCACTCACACAAACACATGTACATACATACAAACTTGCACACACACATACACCCTCCCACTTCCCCTCATACATGCATATAAACATGCTTATGGACACACACACACACACGCACACACACACACACATGCACACACACAAATACACATGCATGCACAAATGTACACACAAGTAGTCACACACACACATGTACTCATGCACATGCATAGCACACCCACACCCACACACACACGTAATTACACAAATGCATCCCAAATGCATAAACACACACATGCATACAAATATACACAAGTACATGCATACATGAACATTTTTGTGCATACAAAAGTGAACACAAACACAGATACATACATGCACAATGTGCACATACAGACATAGAAATGAATGCACACAATTATGCACACACACATAGGCACATAATCACACACATACACACAAGCATACATACATACACACAAACATAGGCAGACTAGCACACATATGCAACAAACACATGCACACATAATCATTCACATATGCACAACACATGCACACACACACCCACTGACACACAAAAATGCACATGAGCAGACTATCATATGCACAAACATCTAGAGACTCTCACACCCAATCATAAAAACACAAACACATGCACACATTCAAAAATAAATACAACATAGGCCCAAATACATACACACATGTAACTACACACATAGACACAAGGAAAAATGAACACAAAAAAATTTGCACGCACATGTTTGCACACATACATACACATGCACACATATGCACATATACACATAAATATATTGACACACACACACACACACATGCATAACCACATGCAAACACATAAGCACACACACACACACATACTCATGCATGCACACAAGCACACATGTAGTCACATTGATGTATAAGCACACACACAAACATACATGCATGCACACATTTATACACACTTGTAGACCTATGCACATACATAGGCATGTACATGCACACACAACCCACATAGGCACACACACATGCATGCACATAGGCTCACACATTTACATACACATGCATACAAACACGTAGACAGATGATGACAAATGCATACATACATGTGCATGCACAAATGCACACACTCATGAACACATGCACATGCATAAACATGTGTGCACACATATACATAGGAAAAAGCATGCACATACATACATGCATGTATATAAGTACAACCACACATGCACATGCATATTCACACACTCACACACACATGTACATAAGAACACAGACACACACTCAAATATATACACACACATACACATGCATGCACACACATGAAGTGCACACACACACACTCGCATGTGGGTTTAAGCACCAATACATGTGCGTAGGTGCGTTCACACATGTGAACAACTAGCATGCACATGCCTACGTACACACATGCACGCACACGTACAAACACATACAAACGAGCTCCAATAGGTAGAAACACATGCACACACACTCACACACACACAAGCATACCCATGCACATAGACCCACACATACACACACATGTAAACCCACATGCACATATATACACACACATAAACACAAACACAAAGAGCATGCACACACTCTTATACACAAACACACACATGCAAGTAGAAAACCATTTGCACACACATACATAACCACACATCCATGCACACTCACACATGCATGCACACATACACACTTGCACAAACACACAAGCACGTACATAGATACAAACATAGACACATCCACGAATGCACAAACACACACATGTATGAGCACATAAGTAGATACACACACACAAACACATATGCACATGTACACACACAAACATATAGACTTGCACAGATAGACATACACATATGCACTTGCTTATATATGCACAAATACACTAATACATGTGCATACACTCACACGTACATGGATACACACACACTCAAAAAACTCACACACATGTGCATATACATATGCACACATATAATCACATGCATGCATAACACACATGCACACCTGCTTAAACACGTGTGCATCCATGCACACACACACACATGCAGGCACACATGCATGCACACATGCACACATGGACATAAACTCAAGCACACGCAATCATGCGCACATACACTAATTATTAGACATGTAAATTGACATGAACACACACATATATGCAAACATGCACATATGCACATACACATGTCCAAATGCATGCACACACATGTACAAACACACACACATAGGCATGCACTCATGCACGTACTCACACATGCACATACACAAACACACATGCACATGCACATGTACTTACGAACACATACATACACCCAAACAAACTCATGCCCATGCACACTAACACATGCAAGCTGTATACACACAAAGAGAACCACGCATGCATACATGAGCATACATACACATAAAGTTGCACTTATACACAAGCATGCATGTACACACACACAAACACACAAATACAAGCATATCCATACATACACATAAATGCTGCTTATGTGCACATGCTTATATGCACACACAAATGCTTATCTATGCACACACACACACATGCACACACATCAATGCGCATGCATACACACCCACACACACCTAAACACAAGCATGCATGCAAACACACATGTATACACACACATATGCACCCATGAACACACATGCACACTAACGTACCCATACATGTTCATAACAACTTCAACACTCATAGATGTACATGCAAATGTACACATACACAGTTGCATACAAGTATACAAACTAACATGCGTAGGCATAGACACACACACACACACACACATATGCTCACATAAACATACACACATGCATGTGTGCATGCACACATATGTACACCCACATACACACATGCATAATCATGCACACACATGAACATGCACAGACTCATACATATGCCAATACAAACACACATGCATACACACAAATGCAAAGGTAGACATGAACACGCACACACCTTGTGCACATACACATCCACAAACACAAAGACACTCATGCACACACTTACACATGCATACGAATGCACACATGCACACATGCACACATGCACACATGCACAAGCATACACAAATACACACAAACATACACACATGTCGATGCTTACACAGGCATGCAAACACACACACAATCACACATGCATGCATGCACAAAGACATCCACACACCCACACATGAATGTACACATACACAAATACATTTACACACATGCACATCCACACATACATACACATGCACATGCACAAAAACATATGCACACACACACACACACACACATGCACATGCACATGCATATAAACATTCACAAAATAATGAACATGCAAATACACACAAACACATATATGGAAAATGCATGTATGCATAAACACATGAGCATGGGCACTTGCACTCACAAGCTCACACACTCAAGAAAACCCACATACATAGATACACATATACAAATATATGCACTTAACCACGTACACACACATGCATGCACTCAAATATGCATTGGCACGCATACCCACATAGATGAAGACACACACACACACCCACATGCACACTCATGCACCTACATGCAAACATATACATGTATGCAAATGCACACACACATACACATGAATTGATTCAATACACACATACCCACATGCACCTACACACACATGTGTGTACACACGTGCACCTATATACACACACATAGACACATGCATAAACTCACACAGACAAACACACCCATGCACACAAATGCATATGCACATAAACAAACTCACATTCTCATAGGCACATACACACACACATAGGAAAACAGGTAGACCTTAACGGTCACATAAATTCACACATGAGCATGCACATGCATGTAAGAACATGCATGTACACACACACATGCAAAACAACTAACACACATTATTGCACACAAATATACACATGCATGCACACACACACACACATGCACATACAACACACGTGCAAACACACACACACAAACATGTAGAAGCACATGCACCCCCACACACATGCGCATAAGTGAACACACATGAACACTCACACATGCACTCACAGCAACACACACACACACATGAACACACATTGTGCCCGCACACACAAACACACACATACACACACACAGAAGGATAGATACAAGCAAATATTCATGCACACATGCACAAACACATGAATACATATGCACGTGTAGACATGAACACATGCACATAAACATGCACACACATGGAGACAAGCTAGACATACAAGCATGAACACATGCAAATACACAAACACATGCATATGCATAAGTGTACATGTGCACATAGACACAAATACATACATGCATACAAGGAGGTGCACACACACACACACCAACATACACCAACCACACACACACATTAACATACATATGCACACGCCCTAGCATGCAAACATGCACAAACATAGAAACATGTATACACATGCATGCACACATCCACACATACACATCCACTGACGAACACACACACACATGCATTCACACACATTCACACACACACATGCCTACACACATAATCACACACAAAAACATACTTGCAAATGCAATGCAAGCGCACGCAACACTCACAAAAATACACATATGTGCACATGCACACACATAGGCACATGCTCACAGACACCCACACCCATGCGCATACACACACATGTATGCATGCACCCCATACACAAATGTGCATGCACACAAAACACACAAAGATGCGAACACACACACAAACACACACACGCACACATAAGAACTCAGACGTGCACACAAATGCACACACATGCACATATACATGCAAACAAATCGCCACAACACATACAAAAATATACACACAGATTCACACACACACACATGCATGTAGAAACACACTTGTACACATGCACACACATGTACATCCATGAGCACACAGACACACATACACACACATGCACACAAACCCACACACATGCATACACATATACACACTCATGTGTACTGATGCATATGCGCACACATGCACACAAACACAAACACATGCCTACGCACACACACACACACACATACATACATGCATGCACCACATGCATGCACACCCACACAAACATATGTTCATGTACAAACACCCGCACTACCATATACACTGCCACACACACAAACACACAAGCATGCACAAACATAGAAACACATAGATACACACAAATGCTTGCCCTCAAAAATTCATACAAATTCATACACGCACAAGCACAGACACATAGACGTGCACATGCACATTCAAACATGAACACATGCACAAATGAACATGCACACACACAAGCATACATGCACAGACACACATACTAACATATAAACATACAAAAACATGCATATGCACCCATAAATGAACACACACATGCACAAGCACAAGCACACAAAATCCACACATAAACTCACACACACTTGCTCACACATAATAATACACACATACACACACACACACATATGCACACACAAATGCATAGACATGTACACAAATATACATGCACACATAACTACACACACTTATGCCTATGCATATATACTCACACACATGCACACACGTGTGCACTATGCAAACGCACAAATACACACACGCATGCACATATGCATACATGCACACATCCACATGAACACACATGTGTGCACCATGCACACACACACATACACACATGCACATGCATAGAAACACACTCATGCATGCACAAACACACAAACAAAGATAATACACATGAATACAAATACACACATATCTGTACAAATACACACACGCATTCCTGCATACACATATAAACTCACTTACACTCACATGGATATAAGCACTCACACTTAAAGACACAAACATAAATACATGCATGCACACAGGCATGCATGCACAAACAAAAACACACATGCATTAACAAATGCAGATATACACACATGCAGAAAAGCACACACTTGCACAAGTACACATAAACACATGCATACACTCCCATGCACATACACCCATGCACACACAAGCATTCACACACACTGCCACATGAACATACAAAAACATAAACAAACACACACACACACACACACACTCAGTCATGCAAACACAAATGCATGATCACACATACACACAAATTAACACACATGTATGCACACATGCATGCATGCACAAAAACACACATATGTTCCTGCACGCATGCACAACCACACATGCACACACATATGCACACACACATACATAGACAAGCACAATCATGTATAGGCACACACACATATGAATATACACATGCCCAAAGGCATACACATATGCAAACACATATGGACATGCAAAAAAACACGCATGCACACAAACACACACATGCTTTTTCATATGCACAGACACACACATGCACATGTAACTATGCATAAACATGCACACAAATATGTACACACATGTAAATATACATACACACAAAGGCATTTATGCATGCATGTACATACATAAGCATACACACCAACACAAATACATGTCGACACATACGCACAAAAGCACACGCACATACACACAAACACACAACTATCGACATGCACACACATGAAAATGCACATGCATATAAATAAATAGAGATAAAACACACAGACACACAGACATATGCACACACACATAAAATACACACATAGATAAAACACAAAGATAGACATGCACATAGACAAACACACACACAAATAGAAGAACACAAAAAAATCACACACACCAACATCCATAAACAAGTATGCACAAACACTGGCACATGCATACATAAATACACACGCACATAGGTACTCACAAGACCACATGCACACACACACATGTTTGTACATGAATACATGAACACATGAACACGTGCACACACATGTGTTCTTCTGCACACCTGCCCACATGCACACAAACACATATACACCCATACACACACATGCACACACAAAGACACACAAGTGAGTACTCACCCACATAGACAAACATGCACAAACACACACACCCACATCAACACAAACATATGCACATACAAAACACACAAACAGACAAACACGTACGTGCATACAAACACACATGCTTGCACAAACACACACACACACACATGCACAAGCTTGTGCAAGCTTGCACATGCATAGGAACCCACACACACATAAAAACATATGTGTATATATGTACACACACAGACATACACCCATGTACTGCACACAAACAAACACCCATCCACATGCACACACTTGCACATGCACATGCACACACACACACACATGCATAAGCACATTCTTGTACACATACGAAAAGCCATAGGCACTTAGATATGTGCACACAAAGGTTCATAGACAAGAACACACATGCACAAACATATGCACACACTTGCACACACACAAGCACATAAAAGTATGCATAAATACAGACACACACTGACTCTCATACATGAACAAAGATGCAACACATTTAGACAAACAAGAATGCACACACGAATGTGTATATGCACAAAAATACACACACACATATGTACATGCTCATAAACACATGCCACATAAACATAGACATGTCCACTCACACATTCAAATGCCTTCATGCATGCCCACTGCATGCTTTAATGGACAAATGCACACACTTGCATGCATAAACATAGATAGAAACATGCGAGCACATACATAAACAAGCAAAATACATAGACAAATACACACACACACACACATAGATACATATGCATATACACACACACAAGTGAACACACACATGCAAACATATACACAAGCACATATGTGCATGCATGTGCATCTGTACACACATGCACACATATGGACACACATACACCCACAATGATACATGCACACACACACACACATGGGCACACACATGCACATAGACAAGGGCATGCATGTATGCACAAACATACAAGTGCACACATGCTCACAAGTGCATGCAAACATATTTAATCACACATACGTGCACATACAAATTTGCACATGCAAGAACATGCGCAGACAAATATGCATAAGCACACAAACATATGCATAAACATACGTAAATATGCATAAATGGATGTGATCACCGACACATGCATGCACACACGCATACGCAGACAAATGCACACACATACAAATGCTCGCACACACATGCACACATACATGCACATGTCTAGATGCACACACACCCATAAGCACACCAGCACACGCATGCATAAGCACACTTAAACACACGTACAAAAACTTGCACATGCACACACATGAATACACACTGACACACATGTAGACGCGCATGCAGGTGCACACCCATGTGCATAAGCACATGCACATATATGCATACACAAATGAACACACACACTCAAACAAGCACATAAATACATACACATATAAGTACATATAAGAAAACACAAGCACACATGCACCACAGTATTTGTATGAACACAAACATATGTGCACACACACACAAACACACTTCTACACACATGCCCAAAAGTACACAAACAAACATACACACATGGACACATTTGCACACACAAATACACAAAAGATAGCATACATCTCTATGCACACAAATGCATAGACACATGCACACCCACATGAACACACATATAAATGTAGAGACATACACATATAACACACATACACACATGCACACACATACACACAAAAAAATACACACTCATACACACACGTGCTGGAACAGAGAAACAAATACACACACACGTGCACACACACATATGCATGCACACGTAAATTTGCATACACACATGTACCTTCATCCACACAGAAGAATAAATAAACACACGTACACGCACACAAAAATGCATCCAAACACTCAAACAAAGTCACGCACATATCCATGCAAAGCTATAGGCACACACACATGCACACATAGATGTTCATAGACACACATATACACAAACACATGCACATAAGCACATGCATGCACACACACACACTCACACATACATAAGCACACAAAAGTATACACAAACATACACACACACACTCACAAATGTACATGCACACAGACACTCACACAGGTACATGCACACGCACACTCTCACAGGTACATAGAGTCACACTTTCATGCACATATAAATTCACAGATGCATATTCACATGCACACAAGCAAATGCATGTACACACGCAAACATGCAAACCCACTAACATGTACTAAAACACACAAATATGCACATTCATGCACACACACAGAGACACACACAAGCACATACATATGTAAATACACACACACAAACATGTACAACCACATGCACCCCCACACACATGTGCACACAAGCAAGCACACATGTACACACACACATGCACTCATAGCAACACATATACACACACATGAACACACATGTGTGCCCACACACACAAACATGCACACACAAATGCGCACAATCACACATAAACCCACTAAAGGATAGATACACACAAATAAGCAAACATGCATGCACACACATGAATACACATGCATGCATAGACATGAACACATGTGCATAAACATGCACATACACATGAACACATGCAAATACACAAACACGTGCATGTGCACAAGTGTATGTGTGCACATAGACATGTATACACATACATACATACAAGTAGGTGCACACACACACACCAACATGCACCCCCACACAAACACTTTGACATACACACACATGCCCTTTCATCCAAACATGCACAAACATAGAAACATGTACACACATGCATGCACACATCCACACATGCACACATGCACATGTACACATACACTGACACACACACACTTGCATGCATTCACACACACACACACACACATGAATTCACACGCACATATGCCTACAAACACAATCACACACACACAAAAACATGCTTGTAAATGCATATGAAAGCATACATGCAACACTCATAAGCATACACACATGTACATGTGCACACTTACAGGCACATGCTCATAGACACCCACGCACACATATGCACACAAATGTAGTCACACACATGCACAATTCAAACACATAAGCACCCACACATGTGAGTACATACACACATGTGAACACATACACACACAACCACTCACATGTGTACACACACTTAATAAAATACACAAATACTAGCATACACACACACATTGACACACACACAAGCACATGAATGCAAGCACATAGAAAAACATGCATGCACCCACATACATAAGAACACATACACACATAGACACACACACACTCACACACACCCACACACACCCACCATACACACACCCACTTACACACACATGCATGCGTACGCATGCACAGACACACACACATGCATGCAAACACACACATGTATGCATACACATGCACATGCACACACACACACACACACACACTTACACATATGTGTGCACCCACACATGCTCAAACACACAAACTTGCACATACATGCACACACATATTTACATGTATATGCACACCTATACATAAATACACACACACACATGCTCTCACACATGCACACAGATGTACTTACATAAACACATAAACACACAAAGACAAAGGAACACACACATGCATCCACACATACACACACACACACACATACACACATACTTACACAAATGCACATGCACACACACACTCACACAAAAGCATACTCATATGCACACACAAAGAAGAATACATAGACTTGCATGCATACACACAAATGTAGAGGCATGCACACAAGCATGTCCAATAAATTTACACACACATACACACAAATGCACATGCACACACAAATGCCCTTGTACACACTGATTAAATTGCACAAACCCATACACATATGCATATGTACTCACCAATGCACACCCAAATGCATAAACATATGCACACCCATGCATACAAATGCATAGACATATGCACACACTTATGCACACAATTGCACTCGCACACTCATGTCCATGCACACTGACATCTACACTCACAAGCACACAAAAACACATGTATATATACACTCACATGCACAAAAACACACAAACATGTGTGTACACACAAACATACATAAACACATGCACCCACACACTCCAATGTAGATGCACACCAACACAAACACATGCATGCACACACACACACACGTGCTCACCCTTCCATTATTATGCACAAACACGTGAATGCACACAAACAAATATGCACATGTACACACACATGCACACTTACACACACAGACATGCACACATACACAAAGACATGCAGATACACACCTACACATAGACATTAACACACACAAATAAATAAAACTGCATGCACATGCACATACACACAAGCACACATGAGCACACATGCATACAAAAACATGCACACTTACCCATGCACACACACATATACACACATAAATAGGCACACACATACCATCTTGTATGCACACAGATATGCTCACACACATACATGCTCAGATACACATGCACATGCAAACATACACCCACATACACACATGTGCAATGTGCACATACACGCACATGCACATGCACACAAACATGTGTACCCAAGCAAAACAGACACACACTCTCATGCACACTTGTGCACAAACACACACATAAGCATGCACACATATACACATGCATATGCATAGGCACACCTACACCCATATATATACACATGCATAAGAAAACATACACAAAAGCTAACCCACACATGCACACACACACACACATGTATGCACACATGCACACACTTAAGAAAACACACACGCACGCACACCCACATGTGTACACATTGACACTCCCATGAACAAGAAAGCACAAAAGCACACACAAGCATACACACACACACTTGCATGCCAACTCTCATTCACAACCATGCAAAAATAGATCCATACGCACACATACACATGAAGACATCTACACATGCACATGCCTGCACACACACACATAGAGATGCACAAACACGCACACCCATGCACACACACACATGAACACACATATGCACACACATTTAAATCTACACAAACACACACAAATATAAACATACATATGAGTGCACATACACACAAATGCACACACATAATTGCACACTCAAACATAGACACACACAAGCACATACACATGCATATACACATGCAAGTACACACAGAGAAACATGGAATCTTATGCACAAACACACACATGTGTGTACAAAGTCTCCCACATAATCACCCACACAAACATGTATGCGCACACAAATGCATGCACATACAACCATGTACAAACAACACACACAAACATTCACACACACATATGCATGTAGTCAAATGTGAACACACATGCACATTATCACACATGATATGCACTCATATCTACACAAGCATAGATACACACATGTGTAAATACATACACACACAAACATGCATGCACAAGCACATACACATGTGCACACACACACTCTTTCACACATGCACATATGCATACACACACAACAAACAAACAAATGCAAACAAACACATACATAGAAACAAATGCATCAAGAAGCACACATGCGTGTGCCCACACAGTCACATAAGCACACACACACATGAAGATATGTGCTCATTTATGCTTACGTACACATGCACTCAAGCTCTAGCGAACACACACTTTCACACTCGCACGTGCATGCACTCATGCACACACCCATGCACACATACACATATGCACACACATGCAAACTAATGCATACACATGCATGAACACATGCACACACACACACACACACATAAGCGCACATGCACAACCACAAACATGCACTTGCATGCACATAATTAGATACAAACATACACAAAGACAAATGCATGAAGCCACACACACACACATGTGTCAGTGTGCACTCACACAAGAGGGCACACACAAGCATCCACACACACCCATGCACATGAGAACACATACACACATGTGCATAAGGGCACATGCACACCCACACATAGATACATACATAGGTGCACACACATATGCACATATACATGCACACACACATGCACCCATGACCAAACCCCAACAGATGTACATGCACACACACATACATAGAAACCCACACAGACATACTTTAACACACACACATATGCACTTATACATAGACATATACACATGAAGAGGCACACACATACCCACACATGCATATACACATAGACATATGCATAGACACGTGCATAAACACACATACACCCACACACTTGTACAAGAAGACATGCAAACACAAACAAGCACACATTTGCACATAAGCACACACGAACACACACCCATAACCAAACACATGCACATGTGCACACACTCACATGTTCATACACAAATGTGGAGCGAGCATGCACATCCACACACTCACATGCACACACATGCACAAACATATATACATATTAACAACCTCACACACATACAGGCACATAAGAATGCACACACAAACAGACAAATGCATGAATACAAGACAACACATATGCATCCAAACATGCATTCATATCTATGCACAAATATACAAAAACACACACACTCATGCATGTGTACACAAGCACACACACATGCATGCAAACATGCACACATGCTTGCAAATACACACACATGAAAACATGAATGCATAGACAAACACAAACACTTACACCTGGGTGAACCAGCAAACACCTATAGCCATGCACACAACCACACACTTACATACACACATGAACATGTACACAAGCAAACACACACAGTGATACATTTACACACACTTGCAAACCCACACACATACATACAACCACACCCACAATCACATACTCACACAAACTCTCATGTGCAAGTGCATAAGCACATAGACACATAGATGCATAGAGAGGCACATGCACATCTGTACACACACATGCACACATATAAACTGACACAAGCATACACTTGCACACAGACACACAAACACATAGAAGCACATAAAAATATACACATGCACATACAACACACATACACACATATGTGCACATATATTGATGCATAGGCACACATATGCACAAAAATGCACATACACATGCACACATGCACTCACACAAACATAAATACACACACATATACACATAAGTGCATGCACACATGCACATACATGCACAAAGAAACATGCATGCATGCACACACACACACACATGTGCCCACACAAATTGAAGCATACATACACATGTACACATGGGCATGCATTGGCACATGCATACACATATGTACATATATATAAACATAAATGCATGCATACACACAAACTAGCAAACACACATGCTCACACGAACACACACATACACATATGAACACAAACACACACATAGATACTCTCTCACACACACATGCCCACACATACATGCCTAAACACATACACAAAAATACACACATGCACACACACACACATACCTACATACACACACACACAAGCATGCAGACACACATGAACAAAAACATAGGCACACATATGTACACACACACATTCACACATGCATGCACACATCCATATACACATACACATAAACACTCACAAACATGCATAAATACACAGACAATCATCAACACATACATATATACATACGTACATGTGTGCCCTTGTGTGCATATGCACATGGACACAAACTCATGCACATGTACACATGAACAAAAGCACATACGTGCATACATGCACACAAACACATGCATAAATAGTAAGCATGCAAGTATACACACAAAAATACACACACACACACATGACCTTGCACATGCATGCACACACAAGCACATACAAACATGCACAAACACACATACATGCACTTGCATTCAAGCATGCAAATGCACACACATATGTTTGCATACAAACATGCATACATGCACACACACATGCACTCACACATCCCTACAAGCATAAACACACAAGCATGCATGTATATGCAATTACACAAATGCATAGATGCACACATAAGCCCTCACAAGCACACATGCACAAACTCACACACAAAAATACACTATATATGCAAAAATACACATGCACATGTATTGGTAGAGACAAGCACACGCACACACACAAACAAATGCATGCATAAGAAAATGCAAACACACACACCCACATACATGCACATAGACACACATATATGCATGAATAAACCAACATGTGTATAAGCATGCACACATACATAAACTCATAAAAACACAAACAAATGCACACACACACATACATACAAGCATGCATGAATACACACACTCATACATTTACACACATGCACATACACACACACAAATGCTCACACACATGCACACACAAGTAGGAACACATACACACAAACACATAAACATATGCACATATAGATGCATGCACACATACACCCACACACACTCACAGACATCCATAAATGACTCACACACACCTCTCCATAGACACACAAACATGCATACACACACATGCATACACATGGACACCCACACACATAACCATGCACACACACACCCAGAGACACTCGCACATGCATGCACACAAACTCGAACACTCTGCACACATACATGCAAAGAAAAGTGCACACGCACATGCACACACACACACAACCACTTGTATGTAAACACACATGCACTCACACAAACATGCACACACATATACATGTACTCAGAAATAGACATGTGCACACAAACATGAGTAAACACGTGTTCCTGTAAAAAGACACATGAATAAGTACACAAATACATGCACACACACACAAATACATGTGCGAGCACACAATCACACAAGCACAAACTCACACAAGCACAGATGCACACACACAATCACACATGAACAAACATACATGCACTCATGCACACACATTCACACATGGGAATTTGCACACAGACATGCACATGCACACCAAAAGATTCATGAACACACACACACTCACATGCACACAAACTCAAACATGCACATACACACACACACACATAAACACATGCACACACATGCACAAACACACACTTATACACTCGTATAATACCATAGGCACACTCACAAGCAAACACATGTGTGCATAAACACTCTCATATATGTGCACACATGCATACACACACATGTAAATAAAAAAACACACACACACATCCACACATGCATGATGCACATAGGTATACACACAAAAGCACTCATACACACATGCACATAAACACAAACCCATGCACTAATACAAGCATGCATGTACACACACACAGGTATGCACATAAACCCAAACACACATGCATAGGCACATAAAGATGTACGAACACACACAAACACATACATGCAAGCAACAAGCTAATGCACAAGTACTCACACATGTATGCACACATACAAATAGACACACAAATACTAATGCATGCATGCAAACACACACATGAACAAACATGCATGCATACAGACATAGATACATGAACACAAGCACACATAGATACACACATAGAGGCACACACACAAGCATACGCACATACACATGCATACACACTCACATGCATACACACTCACATGCACATGCACACATGCATAAAATCATATGAAAATATGCATACCCACATGCATGCACAAATCATGCATACACACACATGCACAAAAGTGCACACATACATGCACAAACTCCTACACATGCATGCACATATGCATACATACACAGACCTATGCAGACAAGCATGTACACACATGCACATGTATATGCACACACACACACACACACATGCATGCATACACACACTCTTGCACACATAAGAATGCATACGTGCACATACACACTCACAGATACACACAGTAAGTAAGAATAGATAGAGTTATTGAATTAATCATAGTGATTCTCCAAGTGAGTGATAGTGGTCTCACCTCCACTTTGCTATAAATGTATGCACTTTGTCAATTATATAGTTGAAATCCTTGCTTTGTAGTTTCTAAAATTGAAGTGCTCAAGTATTTCATATTGGAAGCTTGATGCAAATGTCGCTTGCTTATAATTGTTTTCCTATGCTTTGGCCCCTCTCTTTGCTAAATAGAACTCTTGACTTCATGATGTTGATAGACTGGCCTGAATCATTCTCATAGAGTTTTAATGTTTCGTTAATAAGTTTTGTTACAACACATATAGTAGGGGCATGAGTCATCACATCATCCATATAAAGGATGTAAGTAATAAGATGAGATTTAAGAGTACTCCTAATCCTAATGTCTAAGTCCTACTCCACTTGTTATTGTATAAGACATGATAAATAATTAGAAATAATAGTAAATAAATATAGGGATAAAGGACATCCCTATCTTAGGCCTGTGAATACTTCAATCCATGGTAAGCACACCCCATTGAAAGGGATGCCAAATCTGGGGTTCCTAATGCAAGCTTCCACTCACTAACACCATCTGTTGGGAAAGTGGAGTTGCTTCAGCATATCAATGACAAATTTCTAAATAACTTTGTCATATGCCTGATCCATATCCAATTTCAATGTCATGAGACCAACCTTCGATGTTGAAGAGTGCATACGTCCTGACACTTCCTAAACCAAAAAAATATTGTCAAACATGCTACGACTTGAAATAAAAGCCCCTGCTCCTTTGCTATAATAGATGAGAGAGAACACTCTTAAGTGTATATAACATTACAAATGTTGATGTGTCTAAATTTCTTCAACGTATTGGTCCATGAACTTTCAGAACCAACACAACCATGTATCATTCCATTACTTAGGCATGTTTGGCCAATAAAAAATTGTTTAACTACCACAATGATATCTGAATGTGTGATGTTCCAATAACCTATAATAAACTCAGCTGAGATACCATCCATGCCTGGTGCTTTTTTTTTTCTTATTGACATTGTAGGACTTTTAATTTCATCATTAATAATCATGGCTATAAGGGAGTTTCCCTGCTTAATCATAATTTTCTTTCAGGGGAACCAGATGGAATGTCATCAAGGTTAGCTTGACTACACCATCTCCTAGCAAAGAAACTAATAAGGGATTCCTTGATTTTATTATATGAGTTTCATAATTGCCCACCTTGATCTTTCATCTGGTGGATGTAATTATGTCTAAAATTTATAGTAGCATAGTATGAAAGAAGTGAGTATTTCATTCCCCCATCTTGGCCCACTAAATTTTAGCTCTCTACTACCATTATGCCTCCTCCAAGGCCATTACCTTATGATGTCTTAATATACTTAGCCAATACATTATTTTTCTCCTCATTGACTTCACAATTTGATTCCTACATTTGCATTTCTTGTATTGATAGTCATAGTTTCCTATGCTATTAATGAATATTACTAGTTTCAGTTTTGATCCACCTTTTTACTACAACCATAGCCCATCAAAATTTTGCTAATAAACAAGTCATTTTGTCCTCTCTTATAGGTCTATGCCATTGTACACAAACAATTTTTGCAGTCTTAGGGAATGTGAACCACACATTTTTTTGTTGCACCAACCTCTTCCTAATCCCTATATTTTAAACTTTGTTGTAGCACCAAGTATATCTAGTGCCCACAAAACCAAGTTCAACAAGCTCTATTTCCTATAATAAATTAATAAATTCCTATTGTGCTTGGTCATGCGAGAACTTTTTTCTACCATTTTTTTCTCTTGCAAGAGAAGTACATTAAAATCCATAGTAATCATAAGACTCTAAGCATTAAACACTATTTCTAATGTGCTTCCAAACATCTTTATGCTTTTTATGATCCTTCAAAGCATAAAAAATTAAGCATTTCCATGTCTTGATAGTATTATTTCTGGCACAAAAGAAAATCATCTAAGATGAGGAGCAGGTGATATCAATAATATCCAATCTCTCCACATCAGAATAATTCCTCCTTAAAGCCCCACTGAAGGTTGAGTATGAAACTTCCATGTGTTCCCAGACAACCTACACACATGGCTCCTGTCAAACTTTCCAAGTCTTGTTTCCAACAATACTACCATTACAACATTATGTTCTTTAACATCATGCTACAAATAACCTTTTGATTTGGTGCCTTGAATTCCCAAAATTTCCAAACAATCAATGAGAACATGATGTTAATTAAAATTAGAGAAGTGTGTACTCTACTATAAAAAACATTAAACCCATCTAGTTTGCAAAATTATATAATAATAGCAAATAATGTGATGCTATTCATACCCTAATCCCTAACCTTCCAAATGTTATTTCTTGGTACCAAACGAGTAGCCATCTCTATTGCACAAACTTTTCTTAATGGCGCAATTCTCTGACCTTCCTGCTGCTATAGTTGTTATTGCTATTGTTGCTACTATAGTTATTATACAAGACAGCACACACACTGTCATAATTCCCCCAAACCAAGCTGATTATTGCTACCATTTTCACACCACACAACCATTTATGGGTATCCACATTCTATCTATGGCATTTTATAATATTTTCATTATTCATATAGTATGATTGCTTGCACTTTTCACCCACCCAGTAGTGGCAGTAGCTACACTATAGATTTAACAATGTGATCTTGTAGGTAATCAAATAGTAATGCTAGCAAACATCTACACCATTTGTTCCCATCACACGATAGCTCATAGCAAAGGTCACCTCCTAATAGACCCAGGTGTTATAGTTGTTGTCACCAATAATTAATGTCTCTACTTTAGTATTTTGAAACTTAGTATGCTTTGACTATTCTTCCTACTTGCAAAACTCACTTGAGACTTCCAAATTTTCCATGGTTCTTGAGCACACGTGGTTACTCTCTTAGCCCCTTCAATTGTTCATGGTGCAGTAATAGTCATATAGGCATACTAAATTCACACCCATTTAGTAGTAGTGAGGAGAAATAGTAGTTACAATAGAAATTACTGCTAAACCAATCTATATTGCATTTACCTCTACAACAAGCCTAAAAAAATACTACCAAAGAACCCCCCAGCTAAGCCTATTTTTGGTTATATTGGCACCATCAAACAGTCATCTATAAGTACCCACATTATCCTTATGGCAATTTGCGATGTTTCTACCAACCTTATAATCTGCTTACTTGAACTTCCAACCCATCCAATAATAACAATAACTATGATACAATTTTAACTTCTGACAGGTAATCACATAGTAACAATTGCAATTGCCTACAATATTCATTCCCATCACACAATAGCTCATGGAAGCCTTCACCTCCCAACATACCCAAGTTTCGTATTTGCTGTCATCAGTAATTAAGGTCTCTCTTTTAGCATTTAAGACTTACTATACTTTGGTCATTCTTTCTACTCGCAAAATTTAACTGAGGATCCTAACATTTTCATGATTTTTAAGTACACTTGTTACAATCTTTGCCCCACCAATTTTTCATGATGCAATAAAAGTCCTCAATGCATAGCAATTTTACACAACAACGTATTTGAAATGTCAGCACACTGCTTGTAGTGTTCTCAACACCACAACTGATAATGCTCTACCAATATTTGCTAGCTCTACACCTACCTCCAAAATAGACTCTTGAGACATTTATATAATAACTATCATGAATTAATGCATCCCCCTGGCACCACTTCACCTAGTATTTCTAGTAACTCTTATGCCCAATTAAATTGCCTCCCCTGTGTGCATCTAGTACACCTAAATTGCTACACTCTTTATCTCCAAAACTTTCCAAGAGATAACAATTTACAAAAAAATTATGCTCCCAACTTGCCCAACATCTGTAGTTACCCAAGGTCGTTGCATTCACTAGTAATAGTAACAACATTAGCACACCTTGCATGTATAGATTCAACAAGTCAAAATTTCTATAAACACTAGCCCCCAACCATCCCAACAAAAAATTTTGCAGCAATTAGAAATTCTCATCTTCTCTAGATTTTATACATCAAAATATCCCCTTTCTTACTATGTAATTAGTATGTTGAAGCCAACAATTCCATTCATAAATTCACCCATGATACCAAGGCTCTCCCTAATATTCTATGTCACCTGATTGCATAATTTCTCGTTCCAACTATAGTTTTTAGTTTGTTTATTAATAAGAAGTATATAATTCCCCACCTATTCATCTACATTGCAGTAGTCAATAAGTTTGGCACACTTTCTTCACCTTATCCTACAACTACATTAAGAATTGGAACCAGCACTCCAAATACCATAATAGCCTTCTTTGTTGTTATGTTTGAAAGTTGTGCCAACAGTCATCTTTTCCTTACTTTTATTGGCTAAGCTCTTCCATAAATCATGACTCTAGCATCTCAGTTGATGAATTTGTGTTCTAACTACATTCACTCTCCTAGTTATTCCTCAACCAAGAATATTGTTCCATATTGTGCAGCCCACATACTGCACCTGAGAGAATCCCTTCTTATCCTCTTCACTTTGATGATCTAACATGCGTGGATGACTCTCATGCATGCCTTCATCCTACTATTCACTCCCTTTCACATTGATGGCCTTCCCTTGAGACTTGTCCTCACCTTGTTTTGTATGGCCACCACAATTACCTATCATCTATTGTCCTTGCTACAGTCTTTGTTTTTTAGCCCCACTCAAGTTTGGTTGTTGTCTAGTAGTCTCTTAAAGAGTCCAAACTCCCCTTAGTGATTCCCTGTCTCGTGGATTAGAGACACTTCCACTCATATTTGTGTATTACCCATGTCCATCATAATTTTTGGACCCCTTTGCCTCCTTCTAATTATTATAGTCCTCAATAGCTTTAAAAACCCTTTGTTGCTCTATTGGTACAACCATTCTTCTCCATGGTTACATAAGCATCCAAGGGATAAAAACCTTTTCTTTTCTCCAAGACATCCTCCTCCTTCCCAAATTGTTCCTACACATCATCGTTGCCTTGTCTTTCTTCTCTATTCTTCCTATTTTTGCTTGCTTCAACCCCTTCTACATCTCTTCGAACATCAGTCATAGTTTTCCTAGTAGAACATTGTTTTGTGTAATGGCCTACATGGCCACATAGAAAACACATTCAGGGGAGGCCTTCATACTCAAATGTTTGCAAAGTTCTTCCTAATTATCTACTAAGCCACATTCTTGACTTCAATGGTTTGGATAGATCCATCCTCATGCAAACTCTTGCATAAGAAGAATATCACAAATTAGTAGTTCAACCATCAAGTAAAATTTGTTCTCTAATAGCTTTTGCAATATGCAAAATATTCTCCATATCCTAGTACAACAATGGGAGCATGAGAAATCTAACCCACATAGAGGCACACATCATAGATAATGAGTTCGATCTAAACTCAGGGGTCTGCACATCTAACCCCATAGTATGTCCAACAACCTGCCATGGTCCCCTAAGCCACACTTTATTTCTATTTTCAATCGATTCAAAATGCATGCAAAAATAGCCTAATAGAAGATCTAATATTCTAAAATTTCTAAACTTTTCCCATCTCTATTGTAATACTCCTACAATAATGAAAAAAAGGAGGCTAATATCATAAATCTTACCCATTAAATCAAATTAATGAATCTCCTTGTGCCTGTTATATGTTGAGTCCAACATGATGATCTCATCTTGGATAACATGAACAGTAATCTTCATAGTAGTTTTATTGACATCAATCTATGAAGGCCTTTTAATAGTTCTTATATTTAATGAATTAAATATCTTTTCCACTATCAGTGCATCTCTAAAGCTCACCTAGTTGGAATTATCTCCTTTACCCCCATCATGATGTTCAACTTCCTAAATCATCTCATCAACCACTGCTACATCCTAGCCTATATTAATTTGAAGATGATTTATATTTGCATACTTTGGGGCTTCATTCTTATTGCATTGGATGAAATGGCTTGTAGCCTCAAATTTTCCAACTAAACATTCATTGCTCTCCAACAAAATAGCCTCCACATTTGCAACATTTTTCCTTTCTTGTGGTTGCTAAATAGACAATTCAATTTTCCCACACTTTAATTTTTATTTATTTTTTAATTGATCTCACCATCCTCAACAAGAAGTCGCAAGTTAGTACCACCTTAACAGAAGTCGAATCAACGAAAGTATCACTTTCATTTGGCTCTTTAGACCCTCACATTCAATAGTGGAAATAATAAGCACAACATTCCTATTGCCTGAATCTGCATTATAGCTACATTCTCTCACCAGCAAACTGTTATGCATTGGGGATGCATACTTATTGCCCTTGCACTTTTTGTTACTCTTATGATAATTGCTATCAACCATTCCCCTTCAACCAAGAAAAAATTCTACCACTTTCCAACCACTTAAGCAGCAAAATAATAGTTTCTAGTTTCACAAGTTATTACAGCATTCCCAGCAACACAACAATAGTCGTTGCAAACACTTCCAAGCAGCAAAAAATGATCAAACAATAAAGTTAATAAATATGAAATTTTAGTTTCTTGGAAACAATAACCTTTATTTCAAATAAGTAATACTGATGCAATAGTTTTGCCCCCTCAAACACACTCGCATGCATGCAGCTTTTTTAATTATTCACTACAATCTCGTGCATGTGCACCAAGGTGCACGTGTGTCTCAATGACTACAGCTTGCCACTTCTTTTATTCACAACTCCCAGCAATCCCACACATGTGCCAGTTCAAACGTGTAGAAACAAAATGGTTCGCTCCTCACTTCTTGAGAGCAGAAGGCCACCACCAACCTTTTTGTCTTTAGGGAATTTAAAATCTCCACCAACATCTCTCTCCAAAATCTCCCTCTCCAAAATCCCCAAAAGTCTTTGTTTTTTTAAAGAGTAGAGATTCATGTTATGAATTGATAGTTAGAAAGACCAGAGAAAATTTAAGCATAAGAATTAATTCTTAAGATTAGTGATAAATATTTATTAGAGCTAAATGGGTACTCAACAATAAACTATATAAAAATGAAGTATTATTGCAAGCAAGACTAGGCTTATTGTTAAGGGTACATAACCAACTTCATCATTTTAGGAAAAAAATCACAAAAATATAACATTTTATCTTATTAGAAATTATTCTATTAAAGGATTAACAGAATTAGAGTATGTATCTTTAAAGTATGAATTAGTTTATGTATTTGTAAAACTCTTTCTATGGTATTAAAGAAATTGTATAAATTATGCCTCTCTTTTGATGGCATCAAAAAGAGATAATGATCATGGTTTAGATAAAATTTAGAATAGTCATAAGTGAAGGGAAGCATATGGTAAAAGAAAGCATGACATAAAGAGGGGCAAATATATTTCATTTTTAATACCTCTTACCAATTCTTAAATATATATTTCCACTTGTTATGTTTTTATCTAAACATTTATGTCTTGTCATCATCAAAAGGAGGAGATTATTAACTCACCATTATGTTTGATAAGTCAAACCTTAAATGTTTAGTATTTTATTCTAATAAACTTGTTTAATGTGAAATAGGTTTACCTTTAAAGAACAAGAATGCACTTTTAAATCTGGTGAAGTATAGGACTTTAATGTACCTTGGAGTGTTCAACAAACTTCAAGAATTGATGACATGTGCATCAAATTTGAAAATATTTTATTTCTAATATGAAAAACAATATTAGCTTATCGATTATAAGGCACATCTCTTTTCTTCTCACTTTTAAATTCTAACTTAAGCATGCAATTGTTCAATCATCTCCTTGATTTAGAAAAGCTATAGGATTCTATTTTTTAATCATTTAATCCTTTCAAATCTTAAACTATTTATTGATTTAAGAAACATAAGATTCTTCTTTTAATCATTTTTTTGGTTAAATCCTACTACTATATACATGCTAAATTTTATGTTAATTCAACTATTAAACTTTGGTTAAATTAAAAAATAATTCTATTAAAATTTTTACAATTAAAAAAATTACCTTAAGCCACATTCTAACCATGTGCCTAAATGTAATGTTCTCAAGCTAATATGCCTAAATGAGCATACACAAATCTCTGGTTAGGAGACAAGTGGAACAAAATCAGGCTGAGTCTGATCTTGGCCACTATGCTTCCTAAACCTAGTTGGGGTAAGACAACGATTGAGCTATGCTAAACTCGAAGTATGCAAATGGGTCACAGGTCCTATCCTCCATCATGATTAACCTGTAAAGCATATGAGTGGCCTAGGGGATGAATTCTTGAGCACACAAGAAGGGATCCAATCCCATGTAATGGCTCGAAATATGGTCGTAGTGAATTCATATAAAGTGAAGAATATTTTAATAGTCTAAAATGTGAGACAAATGTTTTTCATAGTCATAGTGCCTAAAACAAGCATAATCATCACCATCTTATCATCGATCAGATGGTGGAAACTTCACTTGCATATATGCATTAGGTCAAGTTTCAAATCTTGATGATTATGATTTCATTTGTTTAAATTGGACATTCCATATTTATTCCATCTTATATGATTTATCTCTGATTTGATGGTCTAGATCTTTCTAATTAGAATCTTTTGTCCAGATCTAATCTTTCTTTATTGTTAATGAATTAAATGAACCAAATCTCATCCAACTTGATCGAATAGCCCAAAACCAATCCATCTTAATGTAACCGTCGATAACTTGTTCACTTTTACATCTTTTAATGTGCTATTCTTGAACCACTCCGATTGAATCTAAGGTACCATCTCGATCCCACTTAGTGACTACTTAACTTGCCATTATGTGCATCATTGCATGCAACCATTTTAGAATAATCTTTAAGCCATTTGGAAAAGCATTAATGCTCTTTGGCAATAGCTTTTTAAATAGATTTTGCTTGACTTTTTGATGACTATGACAAAATATTTTCTATATAAACCTATCCTTTATTCTTGAAATAAAGAATGAATGTGAATAACATTTTAACATCTCAAAAAAAGGCTGCATCATGTTCTATTGGTATATTTTTATTTTTCAATTCTCTTCATAATTTTGAACTCTTTTTACCATTTTATATTCATTAACAAGAATAAAAAAAATACATTTTTCTTAGAAATTTATTTCTTATTATATTTTTATTTCTCCGTTGGGTTGGGTGGCCCAATAATTATGAAAGCTGAAGTTTGGTTTCATCTTGTAAAATATCTATTTGGGGTTGAGCTCATAAAAGCCGAGGTTCTAGTTGAACCCATAAAAGCTAGTAAGTCAGACATGAACCATATGAAAAAACTTCAAGTAGGTTGGAGATGAACCATTAAAAAAACCTCAAGTTGTAATTCTTTTGGTAATGAAGTTTTTTCAGACTTCAGTTGGGGGTGAACATAAGTTCCACTTTGAACTGAACCACCTAAAAATTTGACGTACTATTTCAATATTTATTTTCATTTTTTTTAATCATAAAAAAATATATTTATAAATCAAAATTTTCTACAAATATAAACTTATTTTATAAAAAATTTTAAAAAAATAAATACTATCTTAAAATTAGCAAAAATATTTTAAAATGAATGCACACAAATGTGCACCCCACATACACACACAAACATGTGATCATAGCCACGCACACAAACTCACATGCGTAAGCACATATGTACACACACATTCACACATGCACACAAAACATTTGCACACACACACATGCACACACACACATGCACACACACAAGCACACACCCATGCACATGAACAAACACATGCACATACACATACACACACAAGCATGTATGTACACACATGTGCACAAGCATAATCATACGTACACATGCTTGCAAATACACACACAAAAAAACTCCTCAAAACAAGCACATGCATACACACACACATAACCTACTTATGTGCATGCACAGACACACACACTCACACACATACATATGCACCTGCATATGCACATGTATGCAAACACATACACACACACACACTTGCACATGTTTATGTATTCTCACATAAACACACAAACACATGCATCTACACACACTCAAACTCATAGGAACAAACATGCATACACACACATATGCATGCCTACAAACACACGCAAGCATACACAAATATGCATGTGTATACATATGTAGGCATGAGCACACACACACATAGCAACACATGTTGGTGCACTCACATACAAACATATACATGCATATACACACACCTATATTTGCAGACATGTATATACCCAAGCACACACACATTAGCATAAATATGCACACACATGCACACACATGCATACACGCACATACCCATGCATGCACATGCAAGCGCGCACACACTAGTATACATACACACACTCACATAAGTACATGAACACACGCATTTGCACTAAGAAATGGGCATGCACACACATGCTCATGTGCACACAAACATGCACACACATACAATCGAACATACACACACATTTATTCGAACATTGACATGCACACACACACACACACAAAGGAGCAAACATGCATGCAAATGGACTCACACACACACACACACAAAAATATATACATATAAGCACACACATGCATGCAAATGCCTAGGTACATGCACACGTGCATGCACACACACACACACAAAAAAAGCTCACAGATGTGCATGCCCCATGCACATACAAACATACATAAACACGCACATTAATGCACATGCACAAAAACTCACGCACAAGCACACAAGCACATGCACGTGAACAATCACACTCACACACATAGATACACAAACAACACAAGGTTGCACACTCACACACCACACTTGCACAAATATGTGCATGGATTCACACATGAATATGAAAGAACATGCATGCACACACACCCATGCACATTCACAAGCATGAATATTAACAAAGAAACATGTACATACACAAGGACATACTTGCATAATCACACACACATATATATACATGAACTCATGCACACATGCATGCACACACTTACACACACTTTCACACATGTGCACATGTACACAAACAGATACACAAACATGCACAAGTACACAAACACATGCACAAACACACATAGAAAAGAATACACAAACTTGCACACACATTCACACACATAGAAATGCATTTACATGTGACCACACACATAAGCATCAACACATGCACATACATACATACATGCACACATGCACATACACTCACAAATGTGCACACAAACACATAGACATGCATGCACAAACACATTAACACATACAGATATGGACACAAGCACACACACACCGAAACATATACACACAGAGATGCACACACAGATGCGTATGCAGAGATGCACACACAGTCACATGTGCAGACATGTAGACACACACTTGCATATGTAAACACATGCACACACCCACACACACAAGCATGCATGGGCACATTCACACAAATGCATGCACATACATGCACATGGATGACCCACACACACATAAGAACTCACACTCATGCACACACACAAGCACACACACTTATGCACGTACACACATATGTGCACACGCCCATCTACAAACACAAATGCCCATAGATGCACATGTAGACACACTCATGCACACATATGCACACATGCATAGCCCACATGCACATTCATACACATATATACATACATGCATGTTCGTAGGCACATGTAAATACATGCAGTTGTACACACTATCATATGCACACATGTGCATATACATACATGCACACACACAGACACAAATGCTCACATGGATGAACCTATGCACACAAGCATGCACGAATACACACATAACATGAACACATACTTACACAAAAGCTCACACACACACACACCTATATATACACAAGTACAAACAAACACATGCATGCACATGCACATGTACACTCTTACACACACATATACACAAACATAAACAGGTGCACACGCACACACCAACACACACATGAACACAAGCAATGACACACAATCACCCACAACCACATGCACATGTACACACACATGGACAAATATGTAAAAGCAAATGCGCATGCACAAACACACACACATGCATAGATGCACAAATGTACAAATACAGACATGCAAACACACACACACACATTCACATACGAATACATGCACACAGTTACATACATATGGATGTGCACACACACACACATACATCTACACATGCACAAACATGTACAAACACGTGTGCACATCTAGATGCCATGCATACAAACAAATGTAAGCACATGCACACATAATCACAAACACAGGCATGAAAACACACACAAATACATGTACTCATCCATACATCTAGACAAGTACACACACATGCATATAGTCGTATACACACCCACACACACACATGCACACACATATGCACTGACACACACACATACACATGTACACAGGTGCACACACAAATGCACGCATGCACATACACACACATATATGCACGCAAACATAAATGCATAAGCACACATGCACAAACAAAAAAACACACCCATGCACCGATGCACTCCCCCACACACACATGTGTGCGAGCACATACAGCCATGCACACACACACACACACGAACACCAACATGCCACCCCTTAACACACCCACATATGTAGGCATGCACGTGCACACACACAAATCTGCAAACTAATGCACACACATATACACAAGCATATAATAACACTCACATAAATGCATAAGAATATGCATGCACATGTACATGCACACATATGCACACATGTAAATACACATAAGCATATACACACATGTACACACACATGTGCACGTGCACCCACACACACAAACATGCATAATAACCCATATATCTATATCCATGAGTACACAACACACACACACACACTACCACCAACTCAAATGTTCACTCAAGCATACACAAATGCATACATGCACACAAGCACATGAACACACACAACCATACATAAGCAAATGAATGCATGCACACAAGCACACATGCATGCATCCACACATAAACAAGCACATATATGCACACATGCACACACATATAGAAATACACACACCCACATAGACACATCCTCACACACAGAAACACACACACACATGTACACACTTTTATACACATGCACACATTTATGGATGCACAAACACCAACACACACACACATAAACAAGAATGCATGCACACACACTTACATAGACATGTACACCCATACACAAATGTCTACTCGCACACACATGTACACACACAAGTACAAAGACATACACAACACAAGCTAATGCCCACACACACAAGCACACAAACATGTACACCTACACATGCATGAGCACCAGCACTAACATAATCACACATATACACACAAACACTTAAACAAGCACACACATATAGACACATATGCACATGCACACACATGTACATTCAAACTCACACATCGGCACACACACACATGGACATGCACATGCAAATAACAACAACACACAAACACACACATACACACAAACACACACACACCCATGCACAAACACGCATGCATTTGAGCACACTAAAGAGCACACACAAGCTCAGAAACATGTATAAATGCACACACATACACACACATGTACACACACACATGCATGAATTCAAGCACACTGATGAGTACACACACATACATTCACATGCATGCACTCACACACGCACACACAAATGAACCCAAGCACACTAGCACACGAATACATACACATGCCATTGCACACTTACATGTGCACACATGCACACACCAATGCAAACATATGCATATACATTAGCACACAAACACAGAGCAACTTGTACCCACACATGTAGACACATATAGACAAGAACTCATAATTACTCATTCCCAAGCACATGCACACACGCATGCTAACACAGTCACAAATCCATACATACACACATGCACATGTACACTTGTGTACACACACAAATAGAGGAACATACACACATATGCATAGACATGCACCTATGCACTCATATGTACATGCACACACACACACATGTGCACAAGCACATGCAGCCATGCACACAAAAATGCAAACAAACAACATAGAAACATAAATGCATATGAACACATAAACACACACACATGTACACATACATATATACACACTTCTACATGTCCCCACACATATAGACACACACACACTCCCACATGTCCCTACACACATATGTACATGCACACATATATACATCAAGATGAACGCACATAGAGACACATGCACAAACACCCATGCATGCACACACACACACATGCACCCATGTATACATTGACACACACATTCATAAGCATGCACACACACCTAAACAGGCACAGACATGTACCCATGCACAATGACCCACACACATGCACATAGACACACACACACATATGCACCCACAAGCACAAATGCACACATGCAAACACATTAATAGACATATATGCATAAAAATACATGCACACAAACACCTACATGCAGACACTAAAAAACATGCATATGTACACACAAATGCACATGCACTCACACTACTCACATGCACATGCATAGCCACACATACACTCACACACGTGCACACAGACACACACCCACACACAAAAATCACACAAAAGCACACACACACATGCATGCACAAAAACACACATGCATGAAAATGCAATCATACACAAACACATGCCCATAAGCAAGCATACACACCCACATTCACATAAGCTCATGCACATGCACAAACACACAAAGACACACAAAAAGTACACACATACATACACAAATGCACATGAATACACATATGCACACACACTAAAATGCACGCATGGACATACATACAAATGCATGCAAATGAATAGACACACATATACACAAATAAATATGCACACACATACACATAAATGCCCATACACACACACACACAGATAAATATAACTATTGACGCTTTGCTCTCCTCTGATTTGGATGGACTTCGCCGTTCTTTCCCAACGAAAATGGAAAGGGCTGTATCACATTGAGATGTATATATATATATATATGCACATTCATATGCATACACACATATAGATACATGCATATAGAAGTGCACATACACATGTATTCACATGTCCATAGACTCACACAAACACCCACAAAAACATGCATGTAAATACTCATGCACACACACGAACACACATACACACGAATGCTCACACACAATGACATAGAAATGTGTACAAATGCAAACAAATGCACACATACCCACGCACAAACCTGCTAACATGCATGCATACATGCAAACATGCATAAACACACACGTAGGCACATAAATTGGCCACATGCACAAAAACACATTTACTCATAGACACATGCATATACAAATAAATAAACATAGGTGCACACACACACAATCATTCACATACATGCTCATGCACACTTGTAGATGCACACAAACACATGCACAATCATGCAAGCACACATTAACACAAGCACACATGCACACACACACACACACATCTCATACATATACTCACACATGTGCACACATGCAAACAACATGCATATCCACTTACACACACATGCATGTACATAGACACATGTATAAGCAATTCACATGCACACACATATGCATACATGTATCTACAAGGAAACACACATTCATGCACACATACATGAATGCACTAGCTCACACACCATCACAAATACACATAGACACATTGACACATGTGCACACACACTTGCACATAAGTAAGAACACACATAGGCACATGCCCAAGAAAACAAAAATGCACACATAATCATACACACACTCACATGTGCAATTGAACACACAACCACATGTAGACACACATGAATAATGACACACATGCACCACACACACTCTCACACAGACATGAACACAGATGCACACACCCACACACACATGTGCATGTGTGCGCACACATACACACACACACACACGTGAACATCAACGTAAACCCATATAAATGAACACACACATGTGATCATGAGCACATGCACCCACACACAAATGCATGTAGATACACACACATACATGCATAGACACCCACCACACAATTGCATGCATAGATAAAAACATATGCAAATGCACACATACAAACCCACACACACAAACACAAACACACATGTACAATTAGATACGTACACATGCATGCATGCACACATAGATGAGCACACACACATGTGCACACACACATGCACACACATTCTCATGCACAAACACATACAGAAGTAAACACATGCTCACACACACATGCACACACACACAAGAAAGTACACACACATGCAAACTCATGCACAATCACACACTCACATACATCTGCACACACACACATTAATGCTAATATGCACACACACTTATGTACATGTACAAACACCCAGATACACCCACACACATATGTGCTTGTGTGCACATGCAAACATGTATGTTGTTGTACAGACATACATGCAAGCCCATACATAAATACAAACACACATACACATGCACATACAAGCAGACATACCCACACACACACATGCTTACAACAACACACATATATACACAAGCACAAACACACACCTACACGCATAGGAATACACATGCACACTCATGACCACACACATGCAGACACCAATAAAAGTACATAGGCACACATACAGATACACATTCACACACATGTCTCCACTCACAATAGGAAAAGTGCATGCATAGACACACACACGTTTGCCTGCATGCAAATATGCATGGTACACACAAGACATGCATGCATGCATACATGCACACACACACACACATGCACAGGCACACATGAACATGTACACAAACATACACATAGGTACATTCACCCACACACACATACAGCTACAAAGCCACTAAACCATGCACACGCATGCATGCACCAATGCACACATGCAAACTCACACACACATAGTCAAACACACACTCATGTAAACACACACACATGCACACCCACACATACATGCAAGCCCTCATGCACACAAATGCATGCACATACATAGTCACATATATGCCCTCTCATGCACATAAACACACATTCTCACACACACACACACACACAACCACTAAAAAATGCATGCACAAGTTAACACACACACAAATGCATACGCACATGCATGCACTCACACACACACAGACGTAGATGCATAGGGACACACACACATGCACACACATAGGCATACATGCATGCACATGTTTACACACACACATACACACATTCACGCACATGCTTGCACATACACACACACACACGCACCCTCACACATAAACACTCGCACACACGCATGCACACACGCACACAAAAATGCTTACACACAAGCACATACTTGCACACATTTAGCTATGTAGACACATACACTTGCATGTGCACAAACATTCTCATGCATGTAGATGACACACACACAAGCAAAGAATTCTATGAGAACAAACAAAAGAAAACACCCATACAAGCCTAGACACATGCACATATGCACACACAAATGCACATGAATAGGCACTCATACAAACGTACATGCACATGAATCGACACTCACACAAACGTACATGTACATGAATTGGCACTCACACAAACACATGCACATGAATAGGCACTCACACAAACACACATGCACACCCACACACGCACTCGATACAGACACACACATACACACTAACTCATGCATAAACATGTGCACATAAACAAGCACACACATGCATACACAAGCAGGATGCACACATGCACATGCACACATGCATACAAACAAAGATGCACACGTACATAGATGCACATGCACACAAATACACCTACATACATGCACATGAACACATTCATGAACATGCATACACATATGTACAAACATGCAAACACTCACACATGCACACATAGACACATACACACAAGTGTGCATGTACATAGAGATGATCAAGCACATAGAATCACACATATGTAGACATACACATGCATTTGAATGCATATACATACACATACATGTACACTCACACACACAAATGTGCATAAATATGCACATGCATACATACACAAATGCATACACACAAGTGCACAAACATCCACACTAGCTCATATATATGCAAGCACACCCCCACACATATACACTTGCACAAATATGCCAAAAGATATGCACAAACACACATATGCACACAAATTAGTGCACACAAGCACAAAAACACACACACAAGCTAATATACATAAGCAACCACACAAACACATATGCACACACAAATATGCATATACATGCATGCACAAACACACAGAAGCATACAAAAAATACATATACTTGGACACACACATGTGGACACCCACACATACACATGCAAATGTGTATGCATGCACATTCACACAAGTAGATGCACTCGCATAGGTAAACACACATGCATGCACAAATAGGCTCTCACACATGCACACACATGATCACATATGCACACATTCAAGCACAAGCACATACACAAGCATGCACATGCACATATATATACATACACACATGCACATATGTGCATGCACACACATGTAAGCACACACACATACACAAGCACACATACATGCAGAATTACATGCACACATACGCACATGAAGATACATAATTAGACAAACACACTCATGCGCACATGCACACACGTACATGCCCATGTTCATGCGCATGAATGCCACTAAAGATGTACAAATGCGCATAAAAGAACATACACAAACAAACACTCATGTACAAGTGCTCACATGCCTAGACACACATACCCACACACCAATGCACAAAGATGCATACACACACACACACACGTGAATGCACATGCAAACACATGGACACACTAATGCACAAATGCACACACATACAAACACACATGTACAAATGTGTATGTGGATAATTTGCACATACATGCATACACTGAGTCATGTACACATAGAAGCACACATGTGCGTACATCCACCAATGCATGCACCCCCATGCACACATATATTCACATACACATACACACGTACACATAGTTACACACACACACATGCACATACGCACGCACACACACAAGCATAGTTGCATATACACATGCACCTACATATGAAGACACATACACTTAGACACCTAGGCACACATAGGTATGCACTTACACAACCACACATGCACAAATGCACACACACATGCACACAAATAGAGATGCACATACACATACACATACACATGTACTCACATAAACACACAAACACACATATAAGCTCACAAATACATTCACATGCACTTATGTACACGCATTCACAGAAGCACTCATGCACAAATGCACACTCGCACTTGTACACATACACACACACACAACCACAAGTAAATGAACACACATGCATGCAGACACATGCAAATATACAATGGCACACATATGCACATTAACAAATATAGCCACAGAAACACAAGCATGCACACATTCATACACTCACACACTAACACAAATTCTCACACACATACATGCACACGCACATGAAGAAACACAAACGTGCACCGACGCATGCATATGGGTGCCTAGGTACACACACCCACACACAGACCCAATTACTCCCACATATGAGCAAACACACACACATGAAGGCACACTGACATACACACGATACACACATGCACACTGATACATGCATAACATAAGCTCACATACACACTTGCACAAACATATACTCACATACACAGCGGAACATGCATGCACACACAAATGCACACACCAGCACCGACAAACACATAAGCACGCATACCTGCATAAGCACACAAACTCAAACGTGCACCCACGCTCACAAGTGCACACTTACACATAAGCACAAATGCACACATGCATACACACACACACATAAATACATGCAAACAATTGTGTGCACACACAAAAACTCACACACACATGCATACATGTATGGACATGTACACAAATGCATATAAAACAAACACACATGCTCAAACATGCATGCACAAGGATGCACACTCACAAGGTGCTCAAATGCACTTGCACCCACAAACAAATGCACACATGCACACACACATAGGCATACACACACACACACACCCACACACATGAACACAAACATGGTCACACACATATACATGCAAACATACACACACACACACACTCGCACAAACACGAACAAGCACACACATGCAAACACACAAGTGCATACATGAATGCATGCTAATGCACACATACACAAACATGCTGACATCACTACAAACACTAATGCCTCTGCACAAACACACATGCATGCACACACAAAGACAACATCACACTAACAAACACACATGCACACATGCACACACACACACACACACTACAACACACAAAAATATACACAAATAGGTACACATGCTCTAGCACACAAAGTTACATGTGTCCAAACACATATGCACACATGAATTTTTTGCACATACATGCATGCACATGATGCATGTGCACACATGCACTAATGCACACACACACATGGCCACATGCACTCACATTTGCACAAACATGCATTCATAAATGGATGTACACATAGATATGTGTGCTCTTGCACAAACATGCACATGCACATACGCACACATGCATACCATGCACACACATACAACCACACATGCACATGGACACACACATATCCACACACACTTTTACACACACATGCATGCACACATGAGAGCACTTTTACACACATATGCATGCACACATGAGAGCAAACATGTGCAACCTGCCCACCCACAAGCAACCACACATGCACACACATTCACACACAAAGATATACACACACTTGGGAATGCACCTGTGAACACGCACCAATGCACCCACGCACACACGCTTGCACGTGCGAACAAATGTAAACACACACACACATACTCGCATGCACATATAAACACACACATGCACAAACACAAAGAAGCATGCACACAATGACATGTGCATGCATGCACAAATGCACACATGGACATGAACACACACATGTAAGCACACACGAACACACATGTATTCACACATAAACTCTTGCACATTCACAAGCATACACACAAACACATGCATAGAGACACATGCACAAAAATGCATACACCTAAACAAAAACATAAAGACACATGTACACACCCACTCATGCATGCATGCATACCCATAAACACTTGCACACATAAGTACACACACGTGGATACACTGATGAGCAAACTCATATATGCACACACACATGAAGACACACACTCATTTGCACCCATAGACTCACACATGTGCATTTATATGCACTCACATGCATGCACATATACACATAAACATCCACTCGCATGTCTACATATGAACATACACACTTATGCATACACACATACATTGACATATCTATGTGTATGCACACAAATAGGAAAAACCACAAACACATGCAAACATGGAAACATGCATGCACACAAAATCACCCACACTCACCCCCTACAAATATGCAACAAACACACACACACACACAAACACACACACACATCGACACACACATTTACACACACAAGATGACACACACACATGAACACACATGCATATGTATAATTACATAGACACAATTATATACGCAAACCCATAAACGCACACTTGCACCTGGTACACATGCACACACATACACACACTTTTGAGCACATGCCAACACACAAACTTACACATATAATCACGAATGCACACATGCACACACACATAAACTCATGCAAGCAATTGCATAGACACACATAGGCACTTACACAAACATGCACACACAACACACACACACTTACACATGCACTCAAACATACCCAACCAACAAACACATACGTGCACAAGCACGTGTGCACATGCACACTCCTGTATAAAGCACACAAGCATATATACACACATAAGAACATGTACACAAGCAGAAAAAGCCACACGTGCACATAGGCTTACACACATGCACTCACATGCACACACAAACATGGTCACACATACATTTAAACGTTCTTAGATGCACAAAAATATGCTTAAAGCACACATTCGCACACAAGCAAAAACACATGCACATGCATTAACACACATGCAAATGCACACATACACACAAAGACACACACACAACCACACACAGTTATGCCCATGCAAACATAATGACACAAGCACAAACACACACATGCACACGTGCATTAATGCATAGGCACACTTGCACACAAATATAAGCATGCATGCATACACACACGCAAGTAGATGTGCACACACAACCATGCACACACATGTACAAAATAGATGCTCATGCATATGCACATAAAGATACACACACATACACATATATGCATATGCATATACACACTCATACATACACACACCCACATGCATGCACACATGACCACTTGCAAACACGCATGAACAAACACATGTGCACACATATGTTCCCATGCACCCATAGGCACATACACAAGAATACACACATGTATACCCATGCATAGAAAGGCAAATGCATATGTATATGCTCAAGTACATAGACATATTTACATGCACACAAACACATGCAAACACACACGCACCTACACCAACATGCCCATAAATAAACACATGCACATGCACACACACATACCCACTAACATAGATGCTGACAAATGAACAAACATAAAAATACACATGCACACACATATACACATACTTGCACACATGCATGCATAGGAACTTGAACACATGCATGCATAAACACTTGCACACACACATGCACACACATATACACAAACACAAAGACACAACATACACACATGCATGAATGTACATATGCACATGTAAACACATGAGTGCGTGCAAACATGCACACATGCATACACTTTCACACATTCACTAGCATGCACACAAACACACACAAAAAGACATATGAACACACACACACATACTGTTAAACACATAAGCATGCATACCCTACATATGCATGCACAAACATGCACACAAACATAGATGCATGCACGTACATACACATGTATGCACAAGTGCACACACACTCGTACAAACCTACACACACACACACACCCATAAAGTACCACACACATGCTCCCACCCAAACATGCACACACATGCACACATGTGCACACACAATTTTTCATGCACATTGTGCACAAAAGCATACAGATATATACACAACCATGAACATGCACATACACGTATGCACAAATACACACATATAAAACACACATGTACACACACACATGTATAGATGCATGCACACATGCACTCACATGGATACACAAACACACACACATTCACTCACGTGTCTGCACCCACACACACATGCACTTGCACTCAAACACATGCAAAAGCACACTTACAAGCACCACACTTACACACAAGCACAAACACACATGGAATCATATTCTCACAAACTATTGCACACATACACATAGAAGAGCATGCACAAACACATGGACATGTAGACACAAATTTACCCATACCCACACACTTTTACACACACGCACACACAACACAAACATGCACTGTCACCCACACACATGTGCATAGATAAGCACATGCACACACACACACATACATGAGCTCACAAAAACATGCATGCACACACAAATACAAGCACACACACACACACATCCACATGCACATGCACACAAGCACATGGGCACACATATATATAAGTATGCATGCACAAACACAAACAAACACACATGCATGCTTGCATTGATACATGCATAAGAATGCATGCATACATGCACACATGCACATGCTCACTGACATACACAAGCATACGCACACGTGTACATGCACAGACGCACTCATAGACACACACACACACACCACCATGGACATGCATAAGTACAGACACTCACACACATGAACACAAGGACACACACATGTAAATGCATATATACATCAACATAGGCATGCATAAATAGATCAACAAACTGTACACACTCATATGTGTTCACACACTAACATGGACTGACATGCACACACATTCAAAAAAATGCATGCACACACACACATGGACACAAGTGCACACACATGCATAAAAGCACACACACACACATAGATGCACACATTCAAATGTGCACACATATGTGTCCTCAAATGAATACAAGCACTCATGCATAGGCACGCATGCATGCACACGTGTACACATGCATGCACATGTGTACACATGCACGCACATGCACACACACATACACACATGTATATGGACACACATTTGCTTACACACACTCAAACACACATGCAAATACATACACACACTTGCACATGCATGCGTGCATGCACACACACACAGACCTGCACACTCTCACCCATAAACATGCATGCACTCACATGTAACACACACTCTGCACACCCACATGCTTACCTTAAACATACAAACACACACATATGTGTACATACCCTCATAAACATATACAAACAAATACGTGCACATAGACAAATGCATACATACACTCACATACACTAACATACATATACACACAAGCAGACTAACACATACACACATATGTTTTCACACATGCGTAGCTTGCATCCACAAACACACACATGTACACACATGTATATACACAAGTATACAAGCAAGTACACACAAATCTACACAAAGACACCCACATCCACACACACATAGACAAATGCATGTATGCACATACACATGCACACACATAGATACGCACACACATGCATTCACACAAACACACACATATTTGAGCAAATGCGAATACACATGCACACATGCTGACATGCATAGTAGACATACATATACATTCACACACATAAGAACACATGCACACACTTATACATAGATACACACTAAATAACATATGCATGCATAGGCTCACAGAAACACACACATGCATGCATAAGTGCACAACTCACACACTACCATGCATAGACACACACATGTGCAAGCATAGACACACACGTACACTTGCATGCGCACACATACCCAGCCACATAGACATAGAAGCACACTCGCACACATTAACACATGCAAACAAGCACACATGTAGATACACTCACACACATGCATGCAATGTGCAAAAGCAAACATGCATATGCATATACATAAGCACACACACACATTCACATGCATAGACACAAAAATAAACATACAAATAAGCTCACAAAATGGCACATACATATTCACACACATGCATACACAACCATGCACACACATGCACACACATATACACACACACGTACACACACACATGTACACACACACACACACATACTCACGCACACAATCGTATGCACACACATATATCACATATACATACACACAGCTGAGCATGCGTACACGCGTGCACACACACACCCCTACATATGCACATATAGTCACACCCACACACACACACACGCATGCACAAACACATGCTTGCACATGCACAAGTGCACACATATGCATGCATGCACAAACACACATACATGCTCATAAGAATACATGCACACACACACACACATTCATGTACACTGAGATGTAGGCACACACAGATATTCCAATGCACACACATACATAGATATAACATAAATGCACGCATATGCATACACACATGCACACACACATCCTCATACACATGTATGTACACATGCACAACTACTTACACACACCCCTACACACATGTGCATACATACACTCACATACACATACACATGTACACATGCATGCACACACACAATCATAAACACATACACAAACCCACAATAATACACACATAGGCAAACACACATGCACATGACTAATGCCTAGACATGTTTGCACACACACACAGACACATGCACAGATAACCACACATGTGCACACACACAAGCATACACATACACACACAAATACACACACACACAAGCACACACACATGACGCACATGCATTCGTACATAAGCACATACACACACATATGTGCATGCACACAAACACAAGCACTCACACACACACAAACTCATACCCAAGCACACACATGATCCACACACTCATAGGAGCACACATGCACACACACATACTCACACGTATACAAATTCACACACAGACATATACACACACATGCACATGCACACACATATGTATAAACACACACACAAACTCACATACACACACATGCACATGAACACATAAACACACACATACGAGCACACAACCATGTATGCACACATGCATGCATAGACACCATGCATACACATCTCGACACACAAACAGTCACGCATATGTACACTGACACACATACACACACATGAATAGACAAACCCACACACACATGCGCCTATGTGCACACACACACACACACGTGCCCACACAAACATGCACACACACAAATACCCATGCACATCATCACACAAGAATCCACACACATATGTTATAGCAAAAGAGTGGTGTAAGAGTGTCGTCTATAAAGGTTACCTCTACCTATTATAGCAAAAGTGAGTGGTTTTATTAGTGAAAGTTTGGTTTGGTTGACTGGGAGTGGATGTAGGCATGTGTTAGGTTGAACCACCTAAAAATTTCATCTTTTTTATTTTCTATTTTATTGTATAATTATGATATTTCTCTTATTTAATAATAATTAATGAAAAACATATATAAAAAGAAATTTATCAAAATTAGATTTATGAAGCACAAAATAGTTTATTAAAAATATTTTTAAAATTATAAAATTTAAATTTTATTTTACCTTTTTATTTAACAAAATTATTATAACAAATAGTTTTATAATTACAAACTTTCATTTAAGAATAGATTTTAAAAATGATAAAAAGTTTAAAGGTATAATTCACCCCTCTCTCCTCTTTTGCATTGGTTCAGCATAGATCATATAAAGTGGTATTAGAATGGGTTGCTTTGAGGGAAGAAATTTCTTAGAGAAGATCCCATATTTTTCATTTCTTATTGTGTTGTAAGTTGGTGTTTATATTTTTAACTACATGGATCCACCTATGTTCGAAGGTCAAAATGTTGCTTTGTGGAAAAATAATTTTATTGCTTTTATTTTAAATATTAGTATTTATTATTATTTGTATTAAAACTTTTTATTATTTTAAATAATTCTAATGAATAATTTAGAAGTTTAAGAAAAAGAAATGTTATTGGAATGAATTATCTTTATTTTTCTCCGTCTCAACAAATTGATATCATCATTTGTCATCTGAAAACTTATTTTGAGGCTATGTTGGAACTAGAGAATTAATATGACAAATGGGTTGTGATTCTTACCCAACATAACAAATGAGAAATCAAAAAAAGGAATAGATAAAAAAGTGACAAGCTTTATGAACCTTAGATGTAAGCTCTTCATTCCAAGGTGCAGAACATATTTCTTTCTCTAATAATGATAATCACAATATTAATGATGATCGATTGACTATTTTTTTTAAATAAACTTATATTTGAGCATATGAAATTGATTGGGTGTATGCTAGATTAAAAGTAAAATATCACAAAGAAGAGCATCATGTTTACTTATTAGAAAGGTAATGAAATATGTTTAAAGTTAGAAATGAATAGCTTTAATGTCATTTCCTTATACATGCTACTTATTTAAGTACCTTAGAAGGTAAATTTGATGAATATGAAACATCTTTGGCCTTGAGCAATTCCTGTATTGATTCTTTAAAATATGAAAAATGTAATGTTACATCTTATGTGACTCACAAAAATAGATTAAAATATTTATATGTACATATAAATGATAATAGAAGTTATTTTATTTCACATATGCACAAACATGCGTCATCATACAACTATGTAATAAGAAAAAATATCAGTTTGATTGTATTCAATTTCATGCTAAATCTCAAGCTGTATGTAATTATTGTGATAGTCATGGACATGTTTTTTATGATTTCGTAATTAATAAATTTATTTATTTAAACTAAGATAAATATGGATGGACTCTTAAGGGAACATGTATGAAAAATACCTTTGTGAAGGCACCTCAATCACACACTATCACAACTGAACTCAAGATGCCTCGGTTCCTAAATTTAAAGCTTAAGTAGGTGCATTGGTTTATCTCCATAATTAGGACCTATGAAGATAGGCCTTGCCTTATGAGTTTGCATGTGACACACTTGCAAAATATTTGTGGTCTTTATTTTTAGGACAAATTATTTAATCTTCTTAGTAACTTTGTTAGAATTATTTAGTATCTCTTTAGGAAAATTGAATAGATCATGTTCCCATATGTAGATTGAATGTTAAATGTTAGCTTACATATAAGAGTTTTAAGAAGATAAGATTATCAAAACTTATGTTATTGTTTGATTTGTTATCATGAAGAACTAGAGCAATATCGCTTTCTACTTAGATTATTAAATTATTGATATAAGCAATATGAATCTATTTAGTATGTCATTAAAGTCATATGCATTTTAGTGCATTAATGATTACATGTGAAGTAAGTGCAAATACTTTTTGGGAATGTTATAAGTTATGAGTTCTAAAGATAGTATTTGAAAGAATTCAACTTGGAGCTTAATGTGATAGATAGTGTTCATACATGTTAAGCTCTTAGAGAATTTGTTAGAAATTAAAGACATAAGTAATTCTGAGTAAAACTCAGAGATTTATTAAAAACATTGAAGAATTTTGAGAAAATATTATTTTATTATTCTTTTTTCTTGTAGATGAATTTTTGAAATATAGTATTTCTTTTAACAATTTGAGATTCATTTTATCAAGTCATTATCTATTGAAACCTTTCACATGCACACATTGTTCTTAAGTATTAACCCAATTTAGCAAATCTAAAAGGAGGAGAAACTATTACTAAAACTCAAGGGGAGTTAATAATGTTATCACTTAATTGTACCTTTGGTCATTCTTTATTAAAACATTCAACAATTTAGATTAAAGAAATAATTCCTTGGTTAAAGACTAGAATATTATTTTGATGTTCTAGAAGAGATTTAGAGTATTGAAACAAAACCCTCAGTGAGTCCATATCATTATGTTAAAATTACAAATAATTTCTATAAGTAAATTCTTATAGTCATTATAGTTAGAATTGATAATAAATAGTTTACTGATTAGGAATTAAGTGTAGTTCTTAGAACTTATAGATGCATATCTGTGATCTATTATGTATCATTTTACCTTTTTGAACTTAAAAGGGAGAGGAGCCCATGTAAGCTTGTTTAATCTTATGGATTTGTTTTAGGTCAACTTCTTATAGAAATTGCCAAAAACATACATAAAGAAAGTGACAAAGTTCAAAATTATAAATGTTATTAAATTAAACATGGATAAAGTGCATGCAAATAGTATTATTATATTTGTATATAATTGTTAATATTTTTCTTATAAAGTTTGGTTATTAGCTTTTGTTTATGCTTAGTAATAAATAATTCTTTTTTGAATATAAAAGATTTATTATAACTTATATCCTTGGTTGTTTAAAAGACAAATTATACATAAATAGTTTTATTGTGTGCATCCTTTATTTGCATGTTTTGCTCTTATTTTATCTTTTGATGCATGATAAAAAAAATAAGAGAGATATGTGTGAAATAAAAGCATAAATTGCATCCCAAGTTTGTGGCATAGTTATATGAATTTCATACAATTGAGGTGAAGCAATAATATAAGGAGAGGACATGTATGCTTGCATGATTTATATCTTTTCATTTCAATATTATGCCAATGGTTTTGTCATCATCAAATGAGAGAGATTGTTATACCTTCAGTCATGAAACTATTTATTTGATGATAACAAAATAATTGTGTTTGTTTTTCTAACTATTTTAAGTATTTTTTAGGTCATATATCTTATGCTCTTATAGGATTATTCAATTGGAGAGGTTTTGATAAATGTCTCATGAAGCAATCCATAAGTGAAGCAATATCAAGTAATGATGGTGAACATGCAACAACTATGGCTTAAATGACATATCTAGGAGCCATTAATCAAGCTCTTGAAGAAGTACTAACCATGAGAAGTCCATCTTCAAAACATCTACATATTTTATTATTTATCGTATAACTTGTTTATATATGGTACAATTAGTTTGCATAATACTATTTATTCACTTACATGATCATTAATTCTTATGAATTATTATATTAGTACTTACAAAAATATTTTATTTTGATTAGTAGTTACAAAAATGCCTTAAAAGAAAAAAATAATTAATATTTAAAAGGTGGAAAAAAAATAAACAAAAATTTGGCCTAACCACCAACACTGGTCATGCCCGAAGGCTTGTGCCAACTGGCCCAAACTGCTATTATACAATAAGCCTTAGGGAGCCATAAGTTAGGAGACAGAGTTAACTAAATTAAGTAAGGCTCAAGTCTCAATCTGGACACAATTCCCTATGCAGCATGGATTAAATCAAGCTAGAAAAATAACTCTTAAACTTGCCTAAGTGTAATGAGTCAGGACAAACTCATGAAGTGTTAAGTAATGGGATCAGATCAGGTCAAACCCATAAATATATGTGCCACTTTGGGTCATTAATTCCCAAGAGTGCCAATGGCCAGTCGATCACATTTTACTAACCTTTATGCATGGTGGAAGTATAATGAATGCCAAACATCATATGCAAGCTTTCAATGTGAGACAAAAAATCTACCCCGCTTACTTCCAAACTGAAGCAAACTAGCGGCATCTGATTGTTCATTTTTATAATCGAACAGCCAGGATCACGTCTTCCTATATGAATAGTAGATTCCAATTAACCATTCATCAGATAAGCATGATCAAATGGATGAGATTAGTTCCATCATTTAGGATAGTAATTTTTCATCTTACCATCCATTCGTAACACCAAAACAAACGATTGAGATCTTAACATTTGTGACATCTAGTTGTCCATCTATAAAGCTCGATCGAATGCCTAAGATTGTATTCACTTTTGTGAATAGTGCTCTGTTGTATCAACACCATCTATCCATCATGCTAGATTTAATGATCTAGATCAATTCTGACTTGGATTAGATCTAGACCATTTATTTAGTATTTTTAGCAAGCAACTATTGTTCCAATCACCTAGATTGGATAATGGTAGCCATTCACACTCGTAATTAGCATTCTAGAAAGTTGTTAGTTTTATTTTGAATGCCAAAACATAACAACTATTTTGGTTGACCCAATCAAGCCACTAAAAAATTCTATTATTGTGTAAAGTATTCTAATGTAAATGGAGGAGCCTTGGGAGTTAAATGATTTATGATTTTAACCTTTTTAATATTTTTATGTCAATCCGATTTTGACGCCTTTAGTGGAGCTTTATTTGTCAATCGTTTTTCCTCTTTCATGCTTCTGTATTATCTTTGATTACACATCTTAGTGGTGACATCATTACAATTGATTATTTTTTCCTTAATAAATTTTCATTTTTCTAGAAAATGATCATATTAATGTAAAATCTTTATTGATTTAATTTTTTTCAAAAACATTAATGCATACTGATAAAACTTTTTGATTTAATATTTCAAAACTAATCCTATAGATTGTTTCAATATTTTTTATATATGCATTCATATTTTGACATCATAATCGATAGGCTTGTGCATACTTTTACAAGTGAATAATAAAACATTATGGTTAATTATGAAATTGTATTATGCTTCAATATTATAAACTTTTAAAATTGAGATTATGACGATGAACCTCTATATGTTGCAACAAAAGAGTGGTTTATTAAGGTTATCTTAACTTATTATGGCAAAAAAAAATGGCTTTATTAGTGTAATCTAGGTCGATTGAATATGGGTGGATATAGGCACAAGTAATATAGAACCATCTAAAAATCTCTTATGATATTTATTTTCTTTGTTACTACATAATTTATGATATTTTTCTTATTTAATAATATTTAATTAAGAACATATACAAAATAAATTCAACAAAAATATTTTTATGAGGCATGAAATATTTTATTAAACAATGTTTTTAAAACTATAAAATTTCTATTTCTTTTTTATATTTTTATTTAGAAAAGTTATTAAGTCAATAGTTTTTAAATTGCCAAATTTTTATTTAAGAAATCATCTTGAAAATAATAAACAATTTTAAAGCATAATTCACTTTCCATTTGTGTATTAGCTAAACAAAAATTACATCTATAATTACTCATACACACAAACACACATGCTAACACACATGCACACACATGCACACACATACACACACACACACGCACGCATACACGATCACCCGTGCACACAAACACGCATGCGCATGCACAAGCACACTCACACACACACACATACATGATCACATGCACATAAGCACAATCCCATACACATACATGAACACACAAACACACAAGTACACATGAACACACTCACAAAAATATATGCACATACTACATACGCACACACACACAAGAGAACATGCATATGCACAAATGCACACACATGCAAATATGCATACATGCACATGCATATACATATACTTGCATAGGCATACACACATGTACACATGCATGAGAACACATACACATATGTATACACAAACACACATGCATGTGCCCCCCACACACACTTGCATATGCACTTACACATGCACAATAGCACACACACATGCACAAATGCTCATACATATGCCAAAAATACAAACCTACTCACTCGCACACATACATGCACAAGCACAGCCACATCGATACAAGCATAAGCATACACACAAACATACAGGCACATGTGCACAAGCACATGCATACTGAAAGGTGTGCATATAAACAAATAAGTGAACATGTAGACACACATGCATAAGCACATGCATAGGCACTCTTAAACACATACATTTACAAGCACAAACTCACAATGCACATGCATAAACACTCACAAATGTACACACACTCTGCACTCACATAGATGCACATGCACACACACTCAAAACAAAACACCTATGTACATGCATGTGCACAAACACACATACACACACTCAAAAGAAAACACATGCATGCACACACACATGCACATGCACATGTATGCACACACACACAAAAACAAGCAAATATATACATATGCCACACATGCACATAGTCACACACACGAACACACATACACATATTAACATTCAAGGACATACATCCACACTGACTCATGCACAAACACATAAACACACACATACACATACACAAAAACACATATAAACATATACATGCATGCACAAACACATGCACACTCATATAGACTCACAGACAAAGAACACACGCATGTGAATGGACATGCATTTGCACTCACACACATATACACACACGCACACATACTCACATGCAAATGCACACCCACATATAAACATCGTCACATGCACAATCATGTACACACATGCATGCACACATGCATGCAGACAAACATGCATGCAAATGCACAAACATAAGCACAAACTCACATATGCACACACATAATCACAGACACACATGCACATCCATGCAAATACACAAATACAAGCACGCAGATAAACACATGCATACACAATTACACAAACATCCCACAATCATGCATGCAAACTCACATACACACACATGCACACCCACAGGCATGTACACACAAACACATGCATACACAAACATGCATATGCATATACATGTGCTTGCACCTACCCATGTATATCCACACACACAAAGCCTCACACACATGCACACACAATGATCATGCGTGCACACACACATGCATGCATGCACACACACAGACACACATGCATGCACACACGCACACACACTCTCATAGACACATGCATGCACACACATACATACTCACAAGTCCATACATATACACATGTATTGACACAGACATATATATGCACACATGCACATGCTTGTGCATGCATGCACACAAAAATGCATAAATAGAGACATGTGCAAGTACTTGCACACATACATACACTCGTACAAGTATACACAATATGCAAATACATCCAGACACATTGGTGCATGCACTTATGTAATACCATTATGCAAATGCACTCATACCTACACACACACATGCACACAAACTTGCACATAGGCATGCAAACTTGCATGCATACATGCATGCACACACACATGCATGCACATGCACCCACACAAATAGGTACTACACATGTGAACAACAAAATTTTGCACCTTTAGACTGATGGAATTGGTGCGATGACAATGGGTATGTGTTTATGAGCTAACACTAAATGCTCCTATGTCACAAGCACACATGCGCACAAGCATGGACACAATTTCATTCACATACATTGGCACAAACACACACATACATATCCAAGCACACACACATGTATGCACAAAGATGTGAGGACAAACACACTACACATGCACACAAGCACATAGAAAAATATTTACTCATATGCACACATGCACATAAGTGCATGCACACACAAACAAGTACAACACATATGCATATGCACACACACATGCACATACACACATGCACAAACACACATGTACATGTATAGACACACACACACATGAAGATACACATGCATTCATCCATCAACAAACATACACATGTGCACGCATGAACATGTGTAGACACACACATGCATACATGCACAAATGCCTAAGCAGACCTACATACATGAACACACACATGTACACACACCCACATAGAGACACATAGGTGAGCATGCATATACACACACACACACACTCATGCATGTGTATACACATGCACCCACGAACATCCACACACACACACCCATGGACATGCACATATACCCACACACATGCACACTCATAGGCACATACATATGTACACACAAACAAAGAAACACACACATGCACATGAACACATAAACACACACACCCACATGCACGCATATGCATGTGTATACACACACACTCACAAGCACACATGTAAACACACACATATAATCTCACATGCATCCTTGCAAACAAACACACACACCCACAGGCACACATATTAATGCATGTGCGCACACACTCACATAAGCAAGAACAAACACGTACGAACACAAACATACATACTAATGCACCCCCCATAATGACACATGTACACATATAGATACATGCACACACACAGACAAACCTAGAGACACACACACATAAGCATACATACACACTAATACATATACACACATGCACACACATAGCCACACATACAAATGAGCACACATGCCCAAACATATACACACATGCACCCACACACACAAAAGCATGCACACATACTCACACACAGAAGCATGAGCATACACACACACACACACGCATACACACAAAGGAACACATATACAAATGCAAACACACACAAGCCTACATACACATATACATGCATGCACATGCACACAAACACATAGACATATCCACACACATGCACATGCATGTGCAGCACACACACATGCATACACACACATAAATGCTCACATGCATATACACACAACTACAAACACAAATACGCATGCACACATACACCCACACACGCACATGCACACATCCACACACACAAATGCAAGCATGCACCTATACACTTAAAAGCACAAGCCAACACACAGACACACACAAATACATAGACACAAAAACATACATATAGAAAGAGCCACACACTCATGCAAATACACATATACATGCACACACAAACAAAAACACACATCGACACACACACACACACATATATGCTTAAGTACGTGCATGCACATGTAAATACATGCAAAAGCACACACTCACACAGACACACACACAATGCACATGTATTTGCATGTACACAAACATGCACACATGTGTGCACGAACACACACAAACGTGCTTGCACATGTACGCATCTAGTATGCACACACACACAACATATGTGCATGCATGAACACACTCACATGCACAAAAAAGCACACATATGCATGCACTTGCTCATAAAAGTACCAACACCCACACACACACAAATAGCATTCACCCACTGATGCATGAGCACGTATGCACACACAAAAGTGTGAACATGCACACACACATATACACCAAGACACGCACATATAAACACAAACCGATACATGCACCATGCACACATATATGCACGCACGTTTAAACACATGCACACATACATGCACCCACACGCATATGATGTAACACATGAACATGCACACATACACATGTATAATTGCACCCACCTACACACAAGAAGCACATCCACCAATGCACACAAGCACATACACATAGAGACACTCAAAACAATATGCACATGCTTACTGACAGACATGCACAAACATTCACATGCACATATATAAATGCATGCACATACATTCATACACAAACACACACACACACATAGCCACACACACACATTCACACACCTAAGAAATTGCACAAGTGCATACATACTTGATGCACAAATACACTCACCCCACACACAAACACATACACATGTTCACATGCATGCACGCACACATGCACACATTCACAAAAACTCATGTAGATGCACGTACACACAATGAGGCTTGAAAAACATATAAACACTAACCTCGAACACACATAGTCATGTAGACATGCACCCACACATGCAAGCACATTCACACACATGCACACACAAAGGCACATGCACATAGACAAACATAGGCACACACATGCACACGCATGTACACACACACACTCATGCTCACCTTCACATACAAACATATATGCACACACATACAATTGTAAAAGATTGCACACATGCATATTCACACATGCACACAAATACATGCATGATCACACACACATAGAGGCCTAACCACATGTAGAAATACATGTATGAACATGCATATAGACATACATGCACACATGCACACAAACACAAACATATATGCATGCACATACACACATACACATGTGTGTGTAGGCACACACACACATGTATGCAGACATCCATACACACATGCACATGCACACACAAATTCACACATGCAAATGTGATAGCTCACATATAGCCACACAGAAAAACTTTTACACACACAAATGCACACACCACCTGCCCAGGTACACACACATGCAGATACACTGGTTCACACACTTGCACACACACATAAAAGAACATACACACAGACCCACCCACTCACTCATATGCACATACACATGCATATACACACATATAGATGCACAAACATTTGCACACACACAGACATACACATGAATTCAACTGCATAGACACACATAATTTTACACACATTTGTAGTCATGCATGTATACAAACACATGCATATGTGCATGTGAAGGAATGCATATACAAACGCACAAGCACAAACACGTACACACTCTAACCCACACAAAAAGATGCATGCACATGCACACATTCACGTATGCAAAAAAGTACATATACATGCACAATTATACACACATCTATGAACACACATGCATGTATACACACTCACACATATATATGCACACAAATGCAAACTCAAGCACACACCCATGCACATAATGCATGCACACAAACCCACAACCATACAGGCACACACACATGCACACATAAGCACAAGCACACACACACGTTCACACACGTGCACATACTGACATGAATAGACACACACCCACACACATACAAACACACACGCACATACTCATACACACATATTCACACACACACACATATAGATGCACATGCATGCAATCACAAACACACATACACATGCATGCACATCAGCACATACGCACACATGCACAAACATAGAAACACAAACACGCACAAACTCACACACACATATGCATGCACATGCAAACACTCACAAATGAATAAATGCACACAAACATCTACTCACATGTGCAAACACACACTCATGCACACACACACACACGTGTAAACACAATCTCACACACACATACACTTGTGCATAAGCACCTAGACATGCACACACACATAGACACATGAATACACACATGCACACATACATGTGTACACAAATGCACGAATGCATACACACATGAGTATGCATTCAATTAGATTCACACATTGCACATGCACATGTGCCCACATACACACATGTACATACGTAATACACAACCACATGCATGCATGCACAAACACACACAAGCACACATGCAAACATCCAAACACGCCTGCACACTCACCCACGCACATGTGCATCCATACACACACACATATTCATACACCCTCACATACACACAAACACCAAAGTACATCGCCACATAAAAATACACACAGGCATGCACACATGCACATGCATGCATGCACAAACCTATGCAGACATGTATATGCACATACATACAAACCCACAGACACAAGCACACACATACACACACATACACACAAATGCACACACACATGACATGAATAGACACAGAGACACGTATACACATGCATGCGCATAGCCACATATATAGACTTACACACATACACACACATGCAACCAAACACAAATAGAAATATGAATGCACATGCACAAGCATGGCACACACACACAACTACACATAAACACATATAAACACACACAAGCTTACAAACATGAGCACATTCACACACATGTAGGTATCTGCACTCACACCTACACACACTCACACCAACACACATACGCACATGCATGCATAGCAAACACGAACGCATTCATATGCTTTCATGTGTGCACACACATACTTACACATATAGATAAATATACCTGTGCACACATGTACACACATTCACACATACACACACACATACAAACATAAACACACACCCACATACACATTCCTCCACACACATGTGCATGCATGTACACACACACCCACATACACATAAGCACACACATATATATGCACATAGGTAACCAAAAACACACACAAGTACATGCATACATAGACTACAAGCACTCACAAAAATATACACATGCACACACACTCACACACATGCTCACACACATACATGCATTGACACACACACATATGCACATGCACACACACATGTAAGGCATATGTGCACACAAACATATGCACCTACAAAAATACAAGCTTCAACATGCATACATATCCACACAAAAACACACATATATAAACTCACACATACATGCACACACACACACACATACACATATGCTAAACTATGAACAAACACATGCACACACACACTCATGCACTTGCATAAACATGAACACGCACTTATAGAAACACGTGCATGCATAAACACACACACATGCAAACATATAGACACACACATGGACAAACACATACACACACAAGCATGTATTCACACTTGAACACACAAACACAATAATACACACACATACATGCATACACATATGTCCATACACACATACACGAGTGCAAGCATAGACACATGCATGCACGCATGCACGCATGCACACACGCACACACACACACTCAAAAGTGCACACACTCGCACACAGGCATGCACACACGTGTTTATATGCATACAAACATGCACACACATGCACATATGCATGTGCACATACATGCACAAACATGCAAAAACACTCACATAGACACATACACACACACATTGACACATGTGCTACACAAACAAATGTAGATGCAGTTACACACATGCACACTCATAGAAGCTTACACACACTCACAAGTACACATACATGCACACCCACACACACATGCTCACATGCATACACACTCACATGCACATACAAACACACACACATACACACACATGCACACACACCCACATACACCCACACACACTCATGCCCATGCACACATACATGAAACACACTCATGTACACACACACAACCACACAAATACACATATGGGCACACAAAAGCACACACATGCACATGCACACACACACACATACACATACGTAAGTGTCAATACACAGACACCCACATGCTTGTATGCACACTCACACATACACAATTACAAAGACCCATACACAAACATGCTCATCCATGGGCACATAAAAACATGCAAACACACACATAAAGAGAGAGACGCACACACATCCTAACATACAAGAACACATACAGACACATCCACACACATATGCATATGCATGTGCACACATACACATAAATCAATCACACACAAGCACACAAATGTGTGCACACACATGCATGTACACACTTACACACACACATGCATGCTCGTCCACAAATGTACACTCTTACAAGCTAAGCACATAGTTGCACAAAAAAACACACCAAGCCACACATACACACTCAAACATATACGTAGGCATACACACACACCGGCACAAACACGCACAGACATGCTCACGCACATACATGCACTGACACCTATGAACGTATGCAAACATGGACACACACGCACATGAGCATGCACACACACACACATGCATGCACGTACACATGCACATGCACAAGTACATATTGACACAGGCCAAAATGTGTACATAAATATACACATGCATACACACACATAGGAATTCATACACGACTAGAGATGTTCATATTCATACAAAAAAACATCTATGCACACAAATGCCCATACACATGCGCACACACACACACATGCACACATACACACACATGCATAGGCACATACACACGTACATGCACATATATGCTCTTACACTTGCATGAACATTCATATGCACACACTCAAGCACACTCACACACAAATTCACATATGCACGTACACAAATACACATGCGTGATGACATACACTAACAGACACATAAACATAGGCACACAAATATCCACAGTCATGTTGACACACACACATACATGCACACACTTTGATACAAACACATGCACATACACACACATGCACACACATACATACATACATGCTTGCACATGCATACACATACACTTAGGCACACACACACCCCCATGCAAATGCACATGCATGCACACATGCAAATAAAACCCCACATTTGCATAGAAACATGCATAGATGCATATATACATAGATGAACACACGTAAACACACACACAAACTTGAACATAAGCATGCACACAAACATGTAGACAAACACACACACACAAGTACACAAACATACTCGCACATAAGCATGCATACAAATATGCAGGCAAATATACACATGTATTCCCACGTGAGTGCATGCACACACACCCATGCACAAAAACACTTGCACAAGCAACCTGACTTGTACTCACACACACATAAGCACACTTACACACACACAAGCACTCACATGCACACAAACTCTCATATGAACATGCACACACACACACACACATGTTTGCACACAAGCACATGCACTCACACACATGCACACCGACATGCATACACATGCATATGAATGTACACACATGCATAGGCACACAAATAATAAAATATGCATGCACACATAGACACACACACACACACACTTGCACACCTATGCACATACTGCACATGCAAATGCATACCCACACATACACACATACAAAAAGCATACCCATTCATACACACACATGCACACACGCACACATGCATACATTTACATGCATTTGTACTAGCACACATGCACACACACTTGCACAGGCAAGCACATGCATATGCAGAGACTCAAGCTTGTCCACACACTCATGCACATACACATATGCACATGCACACACCCACAAACTCACATACACATTTGCACACACATATATGCATGAATGCACATACATAAGCATACAAACATGCACGCACATGTGGACACCCACACACAGATAAGAATGCAGACGGACCAACACACATATACACCACATACACTGACACGCATGCATACACAAGCATGTAAACACACACAAAAATATACACACAAACCCACATGCATGCACATCCTCAAACATGCACACACATACACACATACAACCACACACTCACATATAAACATGCACACATGAACATATACATAATGCACACACATACAAGCATGCACACAAATATGCATAATAACATGCACACACACAATTTGCACATGTGTGCATGCATACATACACACATGCAAAGACACATGCATGTGTAAGCACACTCACATGCACACATAAATGCACACATACACACATGCACACACACACACACACGTGCACAAAACATCCTCTACACCCACACATGACAAACATGCACACATGCACAAACACATGCATATGCACACACACACACATCAACATGCATACACACACAGTTATGCAAACTCACACACATTCTTGCAGGCATACACACTCAAGGACACACACGCAATCACACAAGCACAAACACTTACAAAAACATGCACACACACGTGCAAAAACACATGCACACACTTGCACAATCGCGTACATGCACATGACAAAAGAACACACACATAGATCTATGAGCACACGACCATGCACATGCACACACTCACTCATGCACAACACACATACACATAAGCATACACAAACAGCCACACATACACCCACACATATCAACTCTCACACACATGAACACATGCATTCACCAACACAAATGCATGTACATGCATACACACAAATACAGGCCATGAATGCACATGTACACTGACATCCATAGCCACAACCCTAGATACATACTTGCACACTAGTACACACACAAACATGCTTGCACCTGAATGTACACAAACCCATACAAATGCATACACACACAAATACACACCATCTTACATATGCACATACATGCATACACATATACACATAGATGCACACAAAAAACCACCACACATGTAGGTGCACAATGCACATAGCCATCACACTACACATAGAGGAACATGCATACCCACACGCATGAGCACACATGCAAATACTTGCACAAGCAAAAACACACACATGCACAACAACATGCACATGCATACACACACAAGCCAATACATATGCATGAATATGCACACATAAAGATACAACCACAGACACACACTTACACATGTGCACAAAATGCACCAATGCACATGCATGTGTGCACATGACCACACATGCACATGCGTAAACACACACACGCATAAACACACATGCATGTTATGCACACACACACATATGTACACGCATACACACACACACACTCATGCTCACACATGCACACACACAAGCACACACACACACACGCACATTCACACACACGTCGTACACCCACATGCATGCATGCATATTCTTGTAGAAACAAGTACAAACACAGGCAAAACAACCACAAATCCAACCACACAGATGCACATGCACACACCAGCACACACACATACAAGTACATACAATACGTTGACATACACACACATGTATAAACATAAACACATATGCACATGTAGATACAAACACAAGCATCCATTTCCACACACATGCATGCAGCAAAAAACACACACAAACACATGCACACAAGAAAAACATGCACAAAAATACAAAAAGATAGCCCAAACACACACACACCTACATACACACAAGTGCATATACATGAAGACACACAACTATAATCATGCATGCTCATCTATACATGCATACCTATGCACACACAAGCACACACACAAATAGGTATGGACAAACTCTTGAACATGTACACACACATTAAACACACAAACACACATGCATACATATGCACATGCACATGAAAAAACACACACCCACACACATATGTAGCTACATTAACACATGCATGCAAAACAAACATACACACATGCAATCATGCATGCTTGCATAGGAACACCACACACACTCGTGCTTATACATAGACACATGAGATACATCACACACAATAGATACACACAACCTCATTCATATGCAACTATACACAAGCAAAAACAAACACACACAAACATGTAGACACACACACAAAAATAAACACAAATAAATGCACAAGCACACATACATGCATACAGACAAACACACACACACATGCATATACATAAACACCCACCCATATACACATATCCACACATGTGTTTGTAGACATGCATGTGCATGCATATGCACATACATAAGAACACATGTGCACATAGGTGCACACACACACATGCATACTTACACACTCATGCATATGCACGCACACACATACACACAAACTCACACATGAACTCACACAAACACACACACCCATATACTTACATAAGCATGCATACACATACGTGCATATGTGTGCAAGCAGACACATATGCACACACACGAATACAAACATACTTACGCACACCCACACACACAAACACACACATGCACCCATGCACACACACAAATGTGTGCATGTACACTTTCACAAACACACACATGCATGCACACAAGAAAACAAAAGCACAAACAAACATCTAGTTACACACATGCACATGTATACACATACACACACACATACATATACAAGAAGACACACAAAAACACACACATATATGCATGCACCCTCACAACCACACACACACGCACATATGCAAGTATGCTTTCTCACACAAGCAAAAACACACACACACGCACACTCATACTTATACACTCACATAAACATACACATAAATAGACTCACATGCACATGCATACACACACAAAAAAATGCAAACACACACACATGCACACATGCACACATAGCATGCCTATGCATGCACAAACTCACACACATTTAAATGTGCATGCATAAAAAAGCACATGCACATACATGTGCACACAAACACATACCCATGCACATATACACACTTGTATGCACATAAGCACACATATGCATATACGTATACATGCACAAGCATATGCACACATAAGCATGCATACATGAATGCAACATACATGCACACAATCACATGAACACTCACACGCACATGCATGCACAAGTAGTCATACACACACACACACAAACATGCTCAATCACACATATAGATACACGTATACATGTAGCTATGTAGACAATGCACTTGCACACACAAACATGCAAATGCACACACACTCACGCATGTAGATGCACAGGGACACATAGATGAATAAACACAAATGCACACACAAACAAGCAAACACATGCAAACACACACACATAAATAGACTCACACATATATACATATGCACACTGATGCACAAACACATACACACACACACATGCACACACACATTCATGCCCAGACACACATAAACACACGAACACATACACACATGCACACATGTACCCACCCACACACATGTGCACATGGACATACACGTTCAAAAAAACACAAGCACACATACACATGTGCGCAAAAACACACATACACATGTGTGCAAAAACACACATTCATACACACATATACACATATGTACACATGCAGGTAAAATCATGCATAAACATATATATATATACACATATGTGAATGCATAAAAATATGTGCATGCACATATATGCAAATAAGCATGCATGTACATGCACATATAAATATAAACAAACACATACACACAAGCAAAAACACACATACACCTACACAAACACATGCATAGAAACACATACACATGCCTCACATGCATAGGCACAAGCACCCAAACAAACACAACCACTCAAGCATATATGTATCATGTATATGCATGTGAGCATACATATGAGTTTGTATGCATGTGTATGTGTGTACATGCGTGAACTTGTGCATATTTTTGTTTTACTATGTGCATGTATGTGTGTGCATGTGGGCTTATGTTTGTGTGTGGGAGTGTTCATGCATCGTCTTGCATGTGTGCATTCATGCATGCATGCATGCATGTGAGTGTTTGTGCTTTCATTGCAGTTCTATGTTTTGTTGCATATGTAAATACGTGTGCCTGCATGTGTGTGCATGTGAGGATGCATACGTGCATGTGAGTCGATGTGTGCATGCGAGACTGTGTATGTGTATGCGCATGTTAGGGTGTGTTTGTATATGTGTACGGGTGAGTGAGTGGGTGTGTGTGTTTGTGTGTGGGTGTGTATCTGCTTGTGTGTCTACATGTTTGTTTGATTATGTGAGTGTGTGTATGTACGCATGCACATGTGTGTATGTGGGTGCAAGTGCGTGTGTGAGCGAGCGTATGTGTGTGCATGTGCATAGGCAAATGTGAGTGTATGTGCGTGTGGGTGTGATATACATCAATATGTGTGCATGCATGAGTGTGTGAATGTGTGTGTAGGTATAGGAGTGCATGCATTTGCGCTTGCATGTGCGTGTCTTCTTTCATGTGTGTGATATTGTGTTTGCATGTCTATATCCACGTGTGTTTGTGTGGGTAGTTATGTGTGTGAGCTTGTGCATGCATATGCCTATGCCTATGCATTTTTGTGCATGTGCAAGTGTGTGGGTCAACATGGTGCTTGTGTGCATGTGTGTGTCCATACATGTTTGTATGTTTGTGTAAGTATGTCTCTATGTTTGTGTGTATAGATGTGTGTTTGTGTGCTTTTGTGTCTGTGTACTTGTGCGTATGTTTGTCTTATGTGTGTGGCCATGTTGGTGCATTCATGCATGCATATTGCGTGAGTGTGCAAGCATGCATGTGCATGTGTGTACAGGTGTGAGTGTGTATGTATGTGTGCATGTGCTTACATGTGTATGTGTGTATCCGTGTGTTATATTTGCATACGCATGCACAAGTGTGTGAACGTATATGTTTTTGTGTGTACACATGCGAGTTTTCATGTGTATATGTTTTATGTGTGCATGCATGCCTCTCAATGTAAACATGTGTGTGTGTGTGCATGCAGGTGCACATTTTGTTTGTGCACATGCATATATGTATATGTATATGCAAATATATGTTTGTGTGTGTGTATGCATATGTATGTATCTATGTGTTGGTATGTATAAGCACGTTTGCTTGTGTTCACATGTGCACACGAGTGCATAAGTGTGCCTTCGAGTGCACATGTGTTATTGTGCATGCATGTTCATGTGCATGCATGTGCATATGCACATGTGTGTGTGTGTGCATATGTGTGATTGTTCGTGTGCATACATATGTGTGCATAAGGGTAAGAATGAGTGGATGTGGTTATGCATGTGTTTTAGTGTACATGTACATTTGTGCATGTTTGTGTGTATGTGTTCTATGTGTGTGTGTGTATGTCTATGCATGTGTGTGTGTATGTATGTGTGTGTACATATATGTGAGTATTCGTGTGTGTGCATGTGTATGAGTATTCATGTGTGTGTGCTTGCTTTTGTGTAATTATGCTTGTGTGTGTGTGGGTGTGTGTGTGTATGTGTGCTACACTTGTGTGCATGTGTGTGTGGGTGGGTGAGTGATAGAGTGTGGGTGTGTGTATGTGGATGTTTGTGTCCATGCACATGTGCTTATGTGTGCACATGTTTCTATGTATGCATGTGTAATTACATATGTGTGCATGCACATATGTGTGTGTCTATGCATGTATTTGTGCATTTGTGTTTGTTGTGCATTCATGTGTATGGATGTGCATGGGTGTGTGTGTGTGCCTATGCATGCATATGTGCACCCATGCGTGTATGTATGCATTCTGTGTGCATGTGCCTATGCGTGTGTTTCCTTTTGTGCTAGTACATGTGCTTCTATGTGTGTGTGTGTATTTGTTTGTTTATGCATGTGTGTGTATGTGTGTATGTGCATGTGTGTGTTGTTGTGCATCTTTGTCTATCTTTGTGTGTCTATATGCATGTTCATTTTTGTGCATGCAGGTGTGATTGTTTGTGTGTTTGTATGCATGTGTGTGGGTTTGCATGTGCATGTGTGTGTGTGTGTGTTTGTACATGAGTGTGTGGTTGTGTGTGTGCAGGCATGTGTTTGTGCATATGTGTATTATCCTACATACATGTGTGTGATCTATGTTTGTGTGCATATGCATGCATGCACTTGTGAGTGTATGTGGGTGCTTATATATATATGTCTTTTCTTTCATTCATGTGAGTGTACATGGGTTTTGTGTATGTGTGTGTGTGTGTGTGCATGTAAGCACAAATGTGAGTGTTGGTTCATGCGTTTGTTAGTGTGTGTATGTGGTGTATGCATTTACATGTGTGTGATTGTTCTTGTATGTCTACATGTGTGTATGCATGTGTATGCATATTTGTGTGTGTGTGAATGCATGTATGCATGTGTGTGCATGTACAAGTTTATGTGCATAGGCACATTGGTCTATATGTATGTGCGTGTATATGTATGTGATTATGTGACTGTGTGTGGGCATTTTTATGCATAAGAATTTGTGTATGTGTATATGTGTACATGTGTGTGTGTGCAAGTGTGTATGCATGTGTGCATGTGTGTGCTTGTATATGCATGTTTATGCTTACAAATGTGTGTACTTGCATGTGAGTGTGTTCTTGTGTTTTTGTGTATTGTGTAACCATGTGTGTGTATATGTTCGAGTGTGTGCATTTATTCACCCTTATGGATGCATATGTGCTTCTGTGCATGACTATATGTGTGTGAGTGTGCATGTGTACTTATGTGTGTGAATGTGTGTTCCTTTATGAGCATCTGTGTGTATGTGTTTGTGCATGTCTATGTGGATGTGAGCCTACAAGTGT